>JAPDVR010000022.1:13836719-14164219 GCA_026230005.1 Gila orcuttii | reverse complement strand
CCAGAACACCCTAGCAACCACCCAAAATACCTTAAATCACCCTAGCAACACCATAGCAACCACCCAAAAAACCCTAGAACACCCTAGCAACACCCTAGCAACCACCATAAAACCCTAGCAACTGCCTAGCAACCAACCAGAACACCCTAGCAACCACCCGAAATACCCTAGAACATCCTAGCAACACCATAGCAACCACCCAAAAAAGCCTAGAACACCCGAGCAACACCATAGCAACCTCCCAGAACACCCTAGCAACTGCCTAGCAACCACCAGAACACCCTGGCAACTGCCTAGCAACCACCCATAACACCCTAACAACTGCCTGGCAACCACCCAGAACACCCTGGCAACCACCCAAAATACCTTAAATCACCCTAGCAACACCATAGCAACCACCCAAAATACCCTAGAACACCCTAGCAACACCCTAGCAACCACCCAAAATACCTTAAAACACCCTAACAACACCATAGCAACCACCCAAAATACCTTACAACACCCTAGCAACACCATAGCAACCACCCAGAACACCCTAGCAACCACCCAGAACACCCTAGCAGCTAATATAAACTTTAAACTTTAAACTAATTTAAACTATAAACTAATTTAAACTTCAAACTACTTCAGACTTCAAACTACTTTAAACTTTAATTTAAACTTCTAACTACTTTTAACTTTAAACTAATTAAAACTTATTTGAACTTTAAACTAATTTAAACTATAAACTAATTTAAACTTCAAACTACTTTAAACTTCAAAGTAATTTACATTTTAAACTAATTTACATATTAAACTAATGTAAACTTCAAACTTTAAACTTCTTTAAACTTTCTGGTCCAAACTTTCACAAGCCAACTTAAAGTTTGTCTCGACAAACTTTTTCTAGTTATTATTATTATTATTATTATTTTTAATAATATATATACATATTATTTTTTCTCCAAAATATTCATATAACCCATATATGTATTTAAATGTATTGTTTGCTTTAAATTAAATTAAGATTGTATATTTGGTAATTGAACCTAAATGAATTTAAAATGAATGTGCAATATTTCAGATCAATACAATCAAAGTTTTCCTTCATTTTAATCAACACTAACTTTATTCTCATCTGAATTTTAAATAACTTATTTCTGTATTAACCAAAAAATCCCGAATAATCCAGACCAAACAGAGCGCACTATTCCTACAACATCATCAGTGCTGAAGCGGAACTACCAGAGCCTTCGGCAGATAGCGAGCAGATGCAGCATATGTGTTGTAACGAGGCAGGGTCAGGCCAGGGGGATCCATTTGCAGCTTTTTATTAAGAATGGTAAAGACAGAAAGGGTGAGCAATGGCAATCAGGGCAGAACAGAAAAGGCAGAGACAAACCAGGTTGACAGGCAAAGGGCCGAGGCAGGCAGCAAGAATCAGAGTCCAATAAACAATCCAGATTGGGCCAGGCAGAATGTAGTCAGCAATCGGTAAACAATCAGTCAAATACAGAAATCAAACATGGGAAATGATGGCCGGGCAACATCAATATAAGTGGCTATTGTGGTTCACGATCATAGGCCCAGTCCCACATGGCACATTTCATATGAATTTTCAGTCTAGTGTACTTATTTCATGTGTCCGTAAAATCCATGAGACCGTCTGTAGGGTGTCTCATTTGTCATTTTAGGTTTCGGAAGATTGCTCACACATACTTTGTGGTTGATATGTGCCCTCTATGCGCACTTTTGCAGAGCCCACACTGATGCAAGCTCTACAGCACACTTCTTTTCAACAGTCAAAGCAGGGCTACGTTTTTGTACGTCGTGCACAAAAACCCTAAAGGCACCCGGGTGGCGGTGTCATCGGCTTCTTATATGTATATATATTTATATATATATATATATATATATATAGCTGCGAGGAGCGATGAAGGGCCAAAGCCGGCGACACCACCACCCCTGTGCCTTTAGGTAACTAAAGGCACCGGGGTTGCGGTGCCACCGGCTTGGGCCCGTAATCGCTGCTCGCAGCTATATTTATATATATATTTATTATTATTATTTTACTAACTTTTGGGCACTTTTGGGGCCCTTAACGTCCTTTTTGTTTTCCTAAGGATTATTTATTATTATTTTTATTATTAGGGCCCAAGCCTTGAAAAGGCGAAGGCCCTATTGTTTTCCTAAGGATTATTCTTTATTAGGGCCCAAGCCCTGAAAGGGCGCAGAGCCCTATTGTTTTCCTTAGGATTATTTATTTTATTTTTTTTCTCTTTTATTATTCTTACGACTATTCGGGCACTTTTGGGGCCCTTAACGTGCCTGAAAACTCTTGAAACTTTGGACGCGGGTCAGAACCCGCGGCCATCAGGGTCGGGCTGAAGATGGTACCCGGGCGTGGCAGGGGGGCTAGACAGCGCCCCCTGGAAAAGGGTCCGAAAACTTGGTCCATAAATCAAACACGCTTGCATGTAAGAATATGAAACTCGGTACACATATAGATCTCATCGGTTCATATATACTTCATACTCTTACTTTTTACCCCAGCCCAACAGGAAGTCGGCTATTTAGGGTTGTTTGTAAAACGCATGCAATGGAATTTAAAGTACTTCTCCTAGAGCAGAGGTCTTCAATCCTGCTCCTGGAGGGCCACTGTCCTGCAGAGTTTAGTTCCAACCTGCTTCAGGACACCTGCCTTTGTATATTCAAGCGATCCTGAAGAGCTTGATGAGCTGATTCAGGTGTGTTTGATTAGGGTTGGAGCTAAACTCTGCAGGACAGCGGCCCTCCAGGACCAGGATTGAAGACCTCTGTCCTAGAGAATTCAAAGAAATGGCACAAAACTCGGTCAGCATGAAGTCAATACATTGAGTATGAAAAATTGCCAGGGGATTTTTGATATTTCGAACGGTTTGGCCGCGGCAAGGAAACGAAATTATGGCGAGAAACGTGAAACAGGAAGTGTGTTATAACTTCTCCATGCATTAACTGATCTTAATGAAACTTCAGCAGTGTGTTCGCTGTAAGAGGCCGATCATATGGATGTGACTATTGTGAGTCAAAGTTATAGCGCCACCAACTGGCAGCAGGAAGTGTGTCACTTTCAAAATGCTTTGAAATCACCCTCTTATTTTAACCCAATTTGCTTCAAACTTCATCTGTATAATGTAAACATACGGCAGATGTAGACCTGTGAATGGATTCTTGATATCTTTGATACTGTTGCCGTGGCAACGCATCAAACTTTAAAATTCTTTTAGGATGCTTTTGAGACTCTGAATAGATAGATTTCATGCTTGAAATTGCATGAAACTCAAAAGACATGTCACATTTATTAGCCAGTAGACATGTGCAAAGTTTCAGAAACCTTTTGACAAAAGTGAGAGGGTTAGTTTCATAGTTTTACCTGCAATCATAAAACTCGGTAGGCATATTGTTCAGATCAAGCCGGACAACTTTCTAATTTACAGATTTTGGCTCCGAACAACAGGAAGTCAGATATTTTGGTTTGAATGTGGATGTTTGGAGTAATCTCTCTCCCTCTCTCCCTCTCTCTGTGTACCTCTGTGTCTGTGGGGGGAGGGGGATGTGTCTGTTTGAGTGAGAATGCTTTTAATTATTGTTGTTCAAGGTTTCGGGGGCTTTTGGGGCCCTTAACATCCTCTAAAACTCTTGAAACTTTGCACACGGGTCAGAACCCGCGGCCATCAGGGCCGGGCTGAAGCTGGTAACCGGGCGTGTCAGGGCGGCTCGACAGCGCCCCCTGGACTGGGATTCGAACACTTTTCCATAAGTCAAACACACTTGCATGTAATAATATGAAACTCGGTACACTTATAGATCTCATTGGGTTGAACAACTTTCGTGCTCTAACAGGAAGCCGGCTATTATGGTTTGTTTGGAAACGCATAACCCTGAAATTCGATTTAATTCTCCTTGGGAATTGATCGGATTCCAACCAATCTCGGTCAGCATGAAGTCAAGACATTGAAGATGCTAAATTCCGGACGGATTTTTGATATCTCGAACGGTTTGGCCATGGCGAGGAAATGAATTTTATGACTAAAAAAGGACACATAAAGTGTGTTATAACTTTGCTCGTTTTACCTACAGTTACAAAACTTGCCACGCATATTGTTCTCATCAAGCCGATCAATTTTCTAATTTAAAGTCATTAGCTCTGAGCAATAGGAAGTCAGATATTGTAGTTTGAATGGATTTCTTGTGCCCCCTGCCATTCTCTGTGTGTGTGTGTCTGTGTGGGGAGGGGAGGGAAGGGGAGGGGAGCGGAGGGGAGGGGAGGGGAGGGAGGGTTGGTGTCTGTGTTTATGTGTGTGTGTGTGTGGCTGGCTGTATGATTTTTCCTGCATTAAAGGATAAAGAAATCTCTAAGTCCTTGTCTTTTTGCATAACAGTTTTGTATTTTTTTTTAAATTACAAAATATGCATATAACCCCCATCTTTTAAATGTATAGTTTGCTTTAAATAAAAGTAAGATTGTATTGGTAATTGAAGCTGAATGAATTTAAAATTCTTGTGCTATATTTCAATATATATGTTTTCCTTTTGTAATTTTAAAACACTAACCTCATCCTCATCTGAATTACAAATATTTTTTTATCTGTATAAAATAATACTCTGACTAAAAACACTTTTGATGTTTCTTTTTTAATCAATGTAGAATGTGTAACTTAAAAATAAACAGATTAGTGCTCTGTTTGAGGACAATCCTGTGTGGGGAGGTGGCAGGGGGATTTCTCTTTTGGGTGAGATTTAATTTAAATTATTGTTTTTCAAGGTAGCATTCTAATCAGGTAAAGCAAGTAATATTCTCTGTATCTTTATATACATATACACACATATATATATATGTGTGTGTGTGTGTATATATATATATATATATATATATATATATATATATATATATTTATAGCTACGAGCAGTGATTACGGGCCCAAGCCGGTGGCACCGCAACCCCGGTTATAGCGCCACCAACTGGCAGCAGGAAGTGTGTCACTTTCAAAATGATTTGTAATCACCCTCTTATTTTTACCTGATTTGCTTCAAACTTCACTACTATAATGTAAACACACGGCAGATGTAGACCTGACCTTTCAGAAGGTTGCTCACGCATACTTTGTGATTGATATGTGCCCTCGATGCGCACTTTTGCAGAGCCCACACCAATGCAAGCTCTACAGCACACTTCTTTTCGACAGTCAAAGGAGGGTTACGTTTTTTTGCACGTCGTGCACAATGACCCTAAAGGCACCAGGGTGGCGGTGCCACCGGCTTTATATATATATATATATATATATATATATATATATATATATATATATATATATATATAGCTGCGAGCAGCGATGAAGGGCCAAAGCCCGCGGTACCGCCACCCCGGTGCCTTTAGGTAACTAAAGGCACCGGGGTTGCGGTGCCACCGGCTTGGGCCCGTAATCGCTGCTAGCAGCTATATTTATTATTATTATTCTTATTCTTTATTATTATTTTACTAACTTTTGGGCACTTTTGGGGGCCTTAACGTGCTCGAAAACTCTTGAAACTTTGCACACGGGTCAGAACCCGCGGCCATCAGGGCCGGGCTGAAGATGGTACCCGGGCGTGGCAGGGGGGCTCGACAGCGCCCCCTGGAATGGTGTTTGAACACTTGTCCATATATCAAACACGCTTGCATGTAATAATCTGAAACTCGGTACACTTATAGATCTCATCGGGCCGAACAACTTTCGCGCTCTAAGTTTTACGTCAGCCCAACAGGAAGTCGGTTATTATGGGTTGTTTGGAAAGTCATTTTCTATATTTTTCTTACGACTATTTGGGCAATTTTGGGGCCCTTAACCTGCTCAAAAACTCTTGAAACTTTGCACACGGGTCAGAACCCGCGGCCATCAGGGCCGGGCTGAAGATGGTACCCGGGTGTGGCAGGGGGGCTCGACAGCGCCCCCTGGAACGGGATTTGAAAACATGCCCATATATCAAACACGCATGAATTAATATGAAAATCGGTACACATGTAGATCTCATCGTTTCATATATCCTTCGTACTCTTACTTTTTACGCCAGCCCAACAGGAAGTCGGCTATTATGGGTTGTTTGGAAACTCATGCTCAGGAATTTGAAACACTTCTCCTAGGGAATTCACCCGATCGTCACCAAACTCGGTGTGCATGAAGTCAAGACATTGACGATGTAAAATTGCCAGGGGATTTTTGATATCTCGAACGGTTTGGCCGTGGCGAGGAAACGAATTTATGGCGAATAATGGAAACAGGAAGTGTGTTATAACTTCTGCATACATTGACTGATCTTGATGAAACTTCAGCAGTGTGTTTGCTGTAAGAGGCCGATCACATGGATGTGACTATTGTGAGTCAAAGTTATAGCGCCACCAACTGGCAGCAGGAAGTGTGTCACTTTCAAAATGCATTTAATGTAAACACACGGCAGATGAAGACCTGTGAAAGGATTATTGATATCTTAGATACTGTTGCCGTGGTAACGCATCAAACTTTAAGATTCTTTTTTGATGGTTTTGAGACTCTTAGCATACTTGAAATTGCATGAAACTCGACAGACACATCACATTTATTAGCCAGTAGACATGTGCAAAGTTTCAGAAACGGGCGTGGTGCAGGGGCTCAGTAGCGCCACCCTTTGACAAAAGAAGGGGAGTTAGGTCTATACTTTTATCTACAATCTTAAAACTCAGTATGTACATTGTTCATATCGAGCTGGACAACTTTCTAATTTACAGTCATTAGCTCAGACCAACAGGAAGTCAGATATTTTGGTTTGAATGTGGATGTTTTGGAGAATTTTCTCTTCCTCTCTCTCTGACCCTACGTCTCTCCGTGTGTTTGAGGGGAGGGGGATTTGTCTGCTGAGTGAGAATACTTTTATTTTAGTTTTTCAAGCTTTTGGGGCCCTTAACGTGCTCGAAAACTCTTGAAACTTTGCACACAGGTCAGAACCCGCGGCCATCAGGGCCGGGCTGAAGCTGGTACCCGGGCGTGGCAGGGGGGCTCGACAGCGCCCCCTGGAATGCGATTCGAACACTTGTCCATATATCAAACATGCTTGCATGTAATAATATGAAACTCGGTACATATTTAGATCTCATCGGGCCGAACAACTTTCGTGCTCTAAGTTTAAAGACAGCTCAACAGGAAGTCAGCTATTATGGGTTGTTTGGAAAATGCATGCTTTTATTAATATATATACTTCTCCTAGAGAATTATTTCAAACACCACGAAACTCGGTCAGCATGAAGTCAAGACATTGAGGATGCTAAATTGCGGACGGATGTTTGATATCTCGAATGGTTTGGCCGTGGTGATGAAATGAATTTATGACTAAAAAAGGACACATAAAGTGTGTTTTACCTACAGTTACAAAACTTGGCGTGTATATTGTTCTCGTCAAGCCGAACAACTTTCTAATTTACAGTCATTAGCTCCAACCAACATGAAGTCAGATATTTTGGTTTGAATGTGGATTCTGAGCATTTTCTCTCCCTCTCTCTGACAGAGAGAGTGTCCCCTGCCAATGTGTGTGTGTGTGTGTGTCTGTGTAGGGAGGGGGAGGGGAGGGGTCTCTTCGGGTGATAGTTTAAACACAAAATCATAAATAGGGCTATACTGCCGTCTTGTGTCCAAAATCATACTTATATATAAATATATTATGTATGTGACTGAGGATGTTGTGTTTTATTGCGAGTGTACACAAATATAAGTAAACAGTTTGCAGTCTGAATGATGTCCTGTATAAAAAAAATTCCGGAGTGTGTTTCCACTGTTCACACACACACACACACAAACACACACACACACACACACACACACACACACACACACACACACACACACTCACACACACATTTCGATCGCGCCCGCGCCTCTCTCTCTCACACACGCACACACACGCGCACACACACACACACACACACACACACTGTTCGATCGCGCCCGCCCCTCTCTCTCACACACGCACACACACAGTTCGATCGCGCGCGCACACACACACTCCAGCTTGAGAGAGAGGCACGTGCGATCGAACTGTGTGTGTGCGTGTGTGAGAGAGAGGCGCGGGCACGATCGAACTGTGTGTGTGTGTGTGTGTGTGTGTGTGTGTGTGTGTGTGTGTGTGTGTGTGTGTGTGTGTGTGTGTGTGCGCGCACGCGTGTGTGCGTGTGTGAGAGAGAGAGGCGTGGGCGAGATCGAAATGTGTGTGTGAGTGTGTGTGTGTGTGTGTGTGTGTGTGAACAGCAATTCTTAGCTAAGTGCTAACACATACTAATGCAATGAAACAGGAAGTTGTTTTTACTGAAGAAGGCAATGTCCAATCTGCCCTAAACTTCACACGTTTGATAAGAGTCCTGCCTTGAACATATCTACATGACAATTTTAAGTTAAAGTAATAGCGCCACCTACTGTCAAAAGGAAGTGACATATTTTACACTGTGATGCAGTACTAGCAACATATTAAATATGCCATTGAGTTCTAAACATGCTAGAAACATGCTAAGGCATGCTAGCAACACTTATCTGAGTGATAACGCATGCTATTATCCCCATAATAAAGGACATTTTTGTAACTGACTTTGACATACTCCTCCTATACTTACCTACTTAAATGCACATTGCCCACCGTGCTCTGTCTTCCTAAAGCCACCGGGTGGCGGTGGCACGGGTGCGAGGGCCCTTTCAATGCTGCTTGCAGCTTTAATAAAGAGATACAACCACGATCGGATGATAAGAGCAAATCATTTGTGACTCTAATGAGAGCTGTCTCAGTACTATACGGTCTAAATCCTGATTAAAAATCCTTGCAGATACCATTTCTTTCTAAAAAGGAACATAGTTTTGAAGATACTGCCTAAACAAGCAGTTTAATCATAGCCATTTTGGTACGTATCCTAATGACAAAGATGAATTAATGATATTAAGAAGAGGATCTATGACATCTGGAAGCATCTCTTTCAGTAGTTTAGTCGGTATAGGGTCTAACATACATGTTGTTGATTTAGATGATTTAACAAGTTTATAAAATTCACCCTCTCCTATAGCAATGAATGAATCAAATTTTTCGTCAGGGAGAGACAATGCACTGTCTGATGCGATACTGTAGTAGATGGTTGCATAGTCATAATTTTTTCCCTGATATCTACAAGGCAGTTCTGGAGAAAACAGTGATGTCATCATCCAGCTCAGTTTAGATCTCACCCAATATTGTCAGTGCAGTCAAATCTATAATATTATTGAATATTAACCAGGGATGTGCGACACTTCAGATGCGCACTGTTCTCCATGATGGTTTTGAATTGCTTGAAATATGATTAAAATCACACAAGGAAAATACCGTTAAGTGCAACATGTGCAGCGAAAGTCTGTCAAATAGGCTTAATTTTAGATGGTTTTTTTTTTCAAAAACACTGATGCATTATTAATAATAATTAGCACTTTTATATTTCTCATTTATTTTCCATTAACAATATGATATAATTCAAATCTTTTCATTATTATTCGTGCGGAGGCTATTCCAATTTATTTATCCATGGCACATGCATTGTGATTCTTTCTACGCAAGTAATGTTGTCCAATGACTTGTTTGCATTGTTTAGGCATTATTTTATTAATTTGTAAGGCTATAGATTTTCTTTGATAAAGTTGACAATAGGAGTCTAAAATTTATTCTAAAACTTCACTGGTTCAAACTACTGTACTGTATATGTTTGATTTTTCTTGAAATGCTTGGGACATGGCTTTTAATGGTGAGACTTTTGTTTTTGTAATCTGGCTCTCAAAAACATTATATAAAAATTTGGATTTAGATTTATTGACCAATATATCAGTTATCGGCTTTCAGATATAAAGAATTATCGGTATCGGCCAACATTTTTATATCGATGCATCCCTAATATTAAGACGTTCGATGTTACGATGTCACGCACGTGTCAAGTCAAAAACATAACATGGAAATAGCCTAAACAAAACAAAACAATTATATTGTGTAGGGCACACGTCTCATCTATCTTCTGATTACTGCAACAGTGTTTCGATGGGGAAAAAAAAGTGTGTTGAATCAAGTTACACAAAAAATTTGTTCAAGTAACTTTAACATCATGCACTCTTAGAAAAAAAAAGGTTCAATGGAGTTCTACATATAACCCTAGTGTTCTTGACTCAATTTTAAATAACATTTTATGCCAAATTGGAGAGAAATGTTATTTCAATTTTTTCTAGTGATAAAGTTTACGTGCTGTTTAATTCATAACATTAATTTAAATAAAAAAATAATTAAAACATGTTCACAAAGCCCATAAAATGCGAACCACTAAAAGGTTCTATATATGAAGCTGACAGAACCCTTTATAAGGGTGTGGTTTGGAATTAAATTATTTTTAAGTGAACCAATTATGTAGTCTCAAAATTAATTTAGATAGTTCCCTTACAGCATAAATCATTAAATTTTTCTATTTTTTTTGTCACATCACTGAATTATAAGATTGTACTTGCTAGCTAACAATTTGTTAGCAAACGACAGAACTTGTCGTCTTCATGCTAAATACTGAATACAGTCTAAACAAAAGCTCCACTATTCACTAAAATGGTAAGTAAACATAGTTGAAATGGTTTTAAACCAAAACATAATTAAACATGTAACAATATTTCTCCCTAAAGTCTTTCTCTTTCCTCATCTTGCTCAAAATTGCATAAAATAATACTCAATTTCAACATTCTCTCCTCATTAAGTCCCATACAAAGCATCCTGGGAACTACAGTAATATCAGCAAAAAGAGAACTTGAATGGTTTATTAAATTAAATGATGTGGTTTTCACCCAACATAATTTAATCTAGTAGTAGCTTGCACATTTAAGGACCACATTAATCGAAAGTAAAGAAATCAAGTTTGGAGAGAAACACAATTTTGTTGTGTAGATAAATAATATTGAGTAAACTGGACAATATGTTCTAATTTTTTAATTCATCTGGCAGTTATTTCCCATTTAAAACCATGATGCAGACATGCACAGTCCAAATTTAGAAAGTTCTGGGGCCTCATATATAAAATGTTGCTTCAGAAAGCATCCTACATTTGATCTTACGATCATATCTCACATGTGCGTAGCCTACGTGTGATTCAGAGAATGAAAGTTTACTCACAAACAAACGTGCGCACGTCTCTCTTCCAGAAGTGAAATTTATCAATTGTAAATGATCTTGAAATTGTGCACAGCTGAATGGTTTCAGATCTCCGCCTTGTAAACGCCCTTGAATTCTTGAATTAATATCATGAACATATAAAGATCACCAATCAACGTCCAATGTGTATGTGTATGCATGTTTTATAAACGAGGGCCCTGGTGTTCAAACAGGAACATTTTTAGAAACGTGTTCATGCATTGGAAAAGCACACAATTCTGTTTCAATGATTACAGGTTTTCCAACTTGCTCAATGATCACAGATGTATTCACTTTTGTTGCATTGAGTTTCTACTTGTATTTTCAATATAGGCTGCGTCCGAAATTGCATACTCTCTGAGGGGGTACTTCAAATTTTATTTATTAATACAGTGCATTTAATAGCAACGTTGTTGCCCAAAGTGCTTCACAGTAATAACTAAAAACAATGAAACATACATGTATAAAAACATCTATCAAGCCTAGCAGATGAAGGCATGACTACACACTCTTAGACATATACCCCTCAGACAACTGTATAATGAGATCAGTGTAGAGAGAAATAAAACCAGATAAAAATAAGGGAAGACTGTTCCACAACTTGGGAGCCACAACTGAAAAATCTCGGTCACCCTTTGACGACTTTTTAGAATGAGAGTTGGTTCGTTGATGTTAATGTCTTACCTGATATGTAAGATCCTAAAAGGTCAGCAATGTAATTTTGGGACATGTTATGCAATGCTTTAAAAAACATGCATAAATTTTATAATCGATCCTGTACTGAACCGGCAGCCAATGAAGAGCGGATAATATTGGAGTAATGTGGTCCCTTTTATTTATTTATTTATTTTTTTTACTTATTTTGAGTAAGTAAATTCATGACCGCTCATGTGACCTATAGTCAGTTGCATCACTTCACTGCCATTCACAAATCTTCTCATCCTCATGGGATGGCAAAGTGTCCATCGTATGCTCACTTTAGAATCTCACCATACTTTTTTTTTGGCAAGAGATCCTAATGTAGAATTTTTCATCAGTGTTTTAGGAGGGGGTTAGGGAACAATCAATTATACCACTATACAACCATATGTACTTTTACTATGATGTGGATGTAAAATACAGTGATTTAAACATTTGTGTATTTTAGTTAGGGACTTCTATTTCCATGGGGTGAACTGAGTTTTATTAATCCATTGTGAAATATTGCAAATGCAAGTATTAAAGACAGATCACAGTTGTTGTTTTTAATTTTTTCATCAGTGTGTAGCTACTGAGAACTTAAGTCTTTGTGGTTCTCTGTAACCACAAAGTTTTGTTCCCTCTCAATGACATCCATATCCACATCTTGCTTGTAGGTGTCTCCATATATGCCGGATTGGCGTTTTACATAGTTTTGAGTTTCTGGTCTGTTGACAAAGGTAAAATTGATTGAAATCTCATGGGACACAGCATTATTAATTTGGTAAGTCATGGGTTAAATCACATCAGTACAAATCCATTTTTCTTTAATCTTTGATAATAAAATAATTCATTCAATTAATTATAATGATGCATTCTCAAATTTACATTTTTTACATGATCATATTTAAACATCAATAATGTCAATATTGGGTGTTCACAAATCTTAAAAGCACAGCAGAGGCAAAATATTAAAGGCATGTGTGTCAGAGAGGAGGAAAATGGTACCTAAAACTAAATTATTTAAATAATAAAAAAAATTAAATTACCCTGTTTTAAAAGTATTTGTTCAAATAAATGTCTAAAAAAGAAACATACCCAAGTCTTTTGCCCATAACAGTTTGAAGGAATTTTCTGGCAGATATTTGACCAAGAACTTTTCGGTAGCTGTTGGTAAAGATGGCATCAGCATGTCTTCCAAACCTAAAAATAGTGTTTAAACATCATACAGTTATGACAGTAGGATGACTATATTTTAAGTCAGATTATACAATTTCTGGATGGCGTTATGGTTCAGCAATTGGGATTGCCCAATAGGCCAAAGCAGTGTAAAAGAGTTTCAGGTTAACAAAAATTGTACTTACTGTTGGGCCAATGCTGCTTCTAAAAAGATACATGATTTTTTAAAAAAATTTTTATTCATTTATTAATTTATTTATCTATTAGTATGGCTAGTGAAAGTGTTAAACCAATGGCAAGCAAAAATTTGAACTACTAGAAAATAAAAACTTTTTATTGTTGAGCCATGTTTTTATGAATGAATGAATGAATGAATGAATGAGCGACCTAAGCTCAGCATCTGGAGTGTGCAGCAGTGAAGTGTCTGCTGTCAGCTGCATTGGATCCTCAATAGAGGAGGTCATCAGCATCGCAGCCGCTCGCTGACCAAACCTAACAAACACATAAATCACTGTTACATTCATAAAACGTGAATATACTCTATAAGATTTGGTAGAACAAGTGCTCTTCCACATACAATCAAAATGCAGGATGCTTTGGAGACTTTTTCAGACAGGAGCTGTTTTAATCAGATTTTCAGTAATAGAATAATTTTGGTTATTTTGTAAGGTTATTTTTGGCAGTCAATTTCTGTAAAGTCTTGGCAACAAAAAAAGCTATTGAACATTTGTGCACTGTTATTTCCCAGGACAAAAAGACACAGAGCATTTAATACACGCTAATATACAATGAGGCATGATATTACACTAAGTGGGTTAAACCGTCACCATGGGAATCTGCAGTTTATTGACAAAGACACAAGAAGAATAACTTTTTTTAAATATGAAATAGGCAGCATAATATTTAAAGTGGAGAGAAATAATCCACCACATGCATTTAAGTTGACAAATCACAAAACTCATGATGAGATTCAATAACAATTCTTGACACAGCAATATTTAGAAAGCCAAGTTACTGAAATGCTATTTAAACTTAATATTATTATTCTAGAACCACCAAACTCAGACTAGACCTTCCACATACCCTAGCAACCACATAGCAACCGCCCTGAGTACCTTAGCAACCACATAGACACCCAGAATACCCTAGCAGACACCCAGAATACCCTAGCAACCACCCTGAGTACCTTAGCAACTGCATAGCAGCACTCTAGCAACCACCCAAGTACCTTAGCAACCACACAGAATACCTTAGCAACCGTTTAGCAACACCTGTGACAGATTCTGAACATATGCTCAAAAGTAGCGCACAGGCTTTCCAGTTCACTCACTGTTCTCATTCTTTGTTAGTATTATTCACACCCTACTCCCTGTCCATGGGTTTGTATAGAGGTGTGTGTGTCTACATTAGTGTAAAAATGAAACACTCTTAATTAGTTGTATCCCAACAAGGGCTACAAATGCCATGTTCTGAGAAAATCTGAACGCTATGAGAATGGTTTGCTATTATATAATATTGTTGACGATTTAAGTAGCCTTACATTTAAAAGGACTTGTAATTATAAATGATGTAACTGTTATTTGTTATATGTTTGCTGGAAAAAAATCTCATGCTTCAGATATAAAATGACACTGTAATTGTAATCGTAAAGTCTCGTCTCTACAGTGTTATTAAAACCATGTCAAACATGCTTTTTTTTTCTTTCTAAAACGTTATAAAAGGTAAAAGATTTGTTAAATGTGTAGCAGTTTTATATTTTTATCATGTTCACTTATGTTAAAACATTTACTTTTACAAAAAACATTTACAAATATATATATTTTTTAAAAACTAATATTGTATAAATTACAACTATACAACACAATAATATTACTTATAATAATAAGTAAATAGTTAAACTATTTGAGCCATGTAATCCATAGCAATGCATTCTAAACCAACTAGAATGCAACCAACTAAACCAACTCGCACATTACTGAATGAATGAATAAATAAATGAAATATGAAGTCACACTATTGAACAGAGCTAGTATAAGAGTAAGAATATGTAACAAAGAGTTAATTACACCAATTAAGAAACCAAATATTTTAATAAAATACATGCATGATGGAACAGTTGGTGTGTGTCTTACCTCAGTGCTGGATAGACTGGGGAAGATGTAACTGACAGTAACAGGCAGCAGAGTGCTAGCAGAGCAGTTTTCTGCATCATTCTCACTAGAAAAACAGTTCACATTACGATTCACATTCACTAAAATACATTTCATTAATACATTTAATTTTACTGCATTGGACTCTGCAATTGATTTCCTATGTTACTATGTTTTGTTTTATTAAAATGATTAATTATTTAGTTAATTATCAATAGTTTATTTTTTTTGTAAATTAATTGTATAATTATTATTAAATCATTCTTATTTATATAGAACCAAAAAGTGTTTTACTGCCTCATATTATATAGAGAACTAAAACCTAAAGAACTCAAAAAACTGATGAACAGATAAATCTTGAAAACCTGTAATCTAACATCAAGAAACTTTTAGTTTCCAAAGAACTGTATGGAGCCAAAAAAGGTTCTTGCTGTTTTATCTATGCTGCAAACAATCATGCAAGTACTTTATTTTTACTTTCAAAATTCTTAATAAATAAATTCTTAAAATAATTCTTAATTACTAAGTTGAATAGCCTTTCAACAGAAGGAGATTTTTTTTTTAAATAATTTACCTTGCATGGTTGTGATGTGCTCCTTGAAGGTCTTTAATGAATGTGACAGAGTTGAAATGTGGGTTTTCTCACTCAGGGTTTGGTTTCATTCTCAGCTTCTTTTATCAGGTGAAAAAGAGAGTTTAAAGAGAGCAGTTAGGAATCACCTCACCTCCCTCTAACCCCCCCCCCTCCCCACCCCTCCCCCTGTCTCCCTCTCTCTCTCTCTCTCTCTCTCTCTCTCTCCTCTGATGCATGCTCTTTTTTTATTTTTTACAATGTATGCTTTGAAACATACGCATGTGCAACAATGATATGCGTTATATGCTTAAGGAATAGTCCACTACAATTTGAAGTGTTTTCTGTAGATTATACTGAAGATTTTTGTAAAGAACAGATACAAATTCTGTATTTTAAATGTATACTAAATTTTCTTCAGTGGTTCCATCTCTGCAGCTGCATTTGTCATTATAATTTTCTTTTCTTTTTTTTATTGTAATTTCAACTTTCCCATGCGAATGTCAAGAAAGGTCTTTTGTGGCTGGCTGGTAATCATTTTCTTTTTAATATCTTTGGTAAGTTGTGTCTCATCATCCTGTGCTAGAACAGTTTCATTATAAAGATTTCTCTTGCTGGAGCTGATATAGTTTCTGAAGGGTTAAAAAGAGTTAACCTGTAATCATTTGTTTAGGTTCCAGCAGACCAGAAATCATTAATAATTAAAACCAACAGTGTCTTTAGTGTCTGGTGTCTGCAGGCGTCTGTCAAAGATCTGGACGCAATGAGCACAATTATTGCATGGTATGAAAGAGATCTAAAGTTCAAAACCCATTTTCCCCCCCATTTTTCTAGTGAAATATATTTTTTTCTATTTCTCAAAAAGTAATTAAAGTAAAAGGAACAGGCACAGTGCCTATGAGATACTTGTCAGTCTTTAAAACGTGATATTTTGCCTGTGTTTTGTCAAGTCTCAGGGCAGCTATATAAAATTATACATTAAAGGTAACATATAAGAGATTCAACACTTAATATCCTGTGCTTAGAAAGAGCTTTGCGATATGGTGCAGCTGTGCCATGGGCAACTTACATTTTTAAGGCTCTTTCTCTGTTCTCCTCTTCCAAAAAAAAATATCATTAAAAAACTAAAAAGAGCAAACTCTGATTTCTCATGCCACATTCTCAGTTTTGATTCTGGTTTTATCATTTAGGAATTATAAAACCAGAACAAGAAAAAGAAGAAGAAATCAGCGTCCAGCTCAAGGCTGTAATGGATGTCAATGAAGCAGAGGCTTCTCTGTGCTGAATAAACAACCCTATCTCACGGCGAATTCGTACTAATTCGCACGATTTAACCAAGTGGCTAAATCGTACGAAATCATACGAGCTGGCTCGTACGAAATCGTACGATTTGTTCATCCCATTTAACACACCCCTGTGTAACGGCGGATTCGTACTAATTCATACGAATAGATTAAATCGTACTATATCCTACGATTTTGTTAATCGCATTCAAGAAGCGTGACTCAATTATCAGTTTGAAGCAGTAAATGAAGAGATGTCTTAGAGGTCAAATGTTCAGTATGGTGTACCACAAGGCTCAGTACTAGGACCGTTGCTGTGCACTCTGTACATGCTACCCTTAGGAGATATCATTATGAAGCATGGCATTAGTTTTCACTGTTATGCTGATGATACTCGGCTCTATATTTCTTCACGCCCTGATGAAACTTACCAATCCACAAAATTAACGGAATGCATAGCTGATATAAAAAAAACTGGATGGCTATTAATTTCCTACTACTTAATTCTGAAAAAAGAGAGATTCAAATTATTGGACAAAAATCTTCCTCACGTAATAACCTAGAATACTGTCTAACACTGTCTAACTCCTTGTCGTCGGTTAGGAACCTGGGTGTGCTCTTTGATACCAATCATTCGTTTGAAAGTCACTCCCTATTAAACATTGTATACATTTTAAAATATTGCTGATTACTTACAAAGCACTAATTGGTTTAGCTCCCCAGTACTTGAGCGAGCTCTTAACGCATTATAGTCCTTCGTCTATTGCGATCTCAAAATTCTGGCCAGTTGATAATACCTAGAATATCAAAATCGACTGCTGGCGGTAGATCCTTTTCCTATTTAGCACCAAAACTTTGGAACAATCTTCCTAACATTGTCCGGGAAGCAGACACAGTCTGTCACTTCAAATCTAGACTAAAAACACATCTCTTTGGCTTAGCATACACATTATAGACTTCTATAATTCAATGTTAGGCTGCATAGTTTAGATCAGCCGGAACCGGGAACACTTCCCATAAATCCTGATGTACTTTGTACAGGATGTACAGAAGGATGGTGTCTACATTAATATTTGTCTCTCTGTTTATCCTGAGGTTTACCGCAGTCCGCCGTATCTGGATCTGATGAAGGACCTGCGCCTGGACACAACGACAACGCAGTCCTGAAGTGTCAACTAGTCTCTCCCTTGTAAAGGCCTCCTTCCCTTTACCTCTGTACTGATAAAACGTTGTCGGGATAATTCCGATTCATGTGGCTACGCGGAAGATAAAAAATTCTCAGAGCCACCAGGCACTGTTTTATGCAAATGAGCTGCTGCTTTGAAACAGTCCATATTGTTAAAAGCGCTATATAAATGAAGGTGACTTGACTTCAGGGATGCGTTGTCGTCGTGTCCATGCGATGGTCCTTCATCAGATCTGGATATGGCCTGGATCCGGCGGACTGTGGTAAACTTCGGGATAAACAGAGAGACTAATATTAGCATAGACGCCATCCTTCTTATGATGTACCAAGTACATCAGGATTTATGGTAAGTGTTCCCGGTTCCGGCTGATCTAAACTATGCAGCCTAACATTGAATTATAGAAGTCTATAATGTGTTATGTGTATGCTAAGCCAAAGATATGTGTTTTTAGTCTAGATTTGAACTGACAGACTGTGTCTGCTTCCCGGACAATGTTAGGAAGATTGTTCCAAAGTTTTGGTGCTAAATAGGAAAAGGATCTACCGCCAGCAGTCAATTTTGATATTCTAGGTATTATCAACTGGCCAGAATTTTGAGATCGCAATAGACGTGAAGGAGTACAATGCGTTAAGAGCTCGCTCAAGTACTGGGGAGCTAAACCATTAGTGCTTTGTAAGTAATCAGCAATATTTAAAAATGTATACGATGTTTAACAGGGAGCCAATGCAGTGTTGACAGAACAGGACTAATATGGTCATACTTCCTGGTTCTGGTAAGAACTCTAGCGGCTGCATTTTGGACCAGCTGTAATTTGTTTATTAAGCATGCAGGGCAACCACCCATAAGAGCATTACAGTAATCTAGCCTTGATGTCATGAACGCATTAACTAATTGTTCTGCATTTGTCATTGAGAGCATATGACGTAATTTAGATATATTTTTTAGATGGAAAAATGCGGTTTTACAGATACTATTCACGTGACTTTCAAATGAAAGATTGCTATCAAAGAGCACACCCAGGTTCCTAACCGACGACGAGGACTTTACTGAGCAGTTAGACAGTATTCTAGGTTATTATGTGAAGTTTTTTGTCCAATAATTAGAATCTGTTTTTTCAGAATTAAGTAGTAGGAAATTACTAGTCATCCAATTTTTTATATCAGCTATGCATTCCGTTAATTTGGTGAATTGGTAAGTTTCGTCAGGGCTTGAAGAAATATAGAGCATCATCATAGAGTATCATCGAGGATGTGCCAGCCTCATCAACCCTGTGAAGGTCTCATGGACACCTCAACAAACCCATCTCCATACCGGCGTGATGACTATTGATAAATATTGTGAAAGTTCTGATCCAATCTGACTTCTGACCTATAATGCTGGCTGTATCATAATCATACACTTTTTGTTCGTTGGCCAGAGGAGAACTGGCCCCCTGACTGAGCCTGAGTTCTCCCAAGGTTTTTCTCCATTCTGTCACCTGATGGGAGTTTTGGTTCCTTGCCACTGTCGCCTTTTTCTCCATTGGCTTTTGGCTTTCTTAGTTGGTGACATTTCATTTTATATTTAACAATATTATTACAACATTATTTTCCAATTATCTCTGTAAAGCTGCTTTGAAACAATCTGTATCTCAACGTCTGACTCGGAAAAATTTGTTTACCAGGTGCAATTGAACGCAACAATAGTACCACCGATTAGGGCAACAGGGGCTATCCTCCTAAAGTGATGCCATGGAGAGTGCACCATATAGCGATGTGATCCGAAATCGCACCCTATATTATATGCTATTTGAGGGGACAGTCATTTGTAGCGGTGTTCGAAATCATAGTGCACATTCCAGCACTCATTCAATCCCATAATGCACCTCAATGTACACAACTGCTAGCCGCTAAAAATACCCATGGACTGTGAGTTACACCGAACTAATTCCAATATCTCACTAGATGTTGCCATCCACAGCACTTCCGGCACACTCAGAGTCTAAATATACACACTTCTTTTGATTCACCAAATAATCCCTTCCCCATACTTGCATTTCATACTTTTGATTGCCTAAATTATTTTCTACATTTTAGAATAGTAAAGAATGACCTTTGACTGGTAGCAGATATCAGCATTATATCCGTCACAATGCTCTCTAAAAAACAACATTAGCTCCAGAAAAAACCCCACTAAATAAGCACATTTGTTTTCATGGTTTCTTTATTTTAAAAAGCCATCTGTGTGGTGATTACTGGGAGAATGAGTCAATTCAGTTTGCTTGATGACAAAGAAAACCTCTTGCTCCCAACAGGAACATGCTTCACTATTCATTACAAAAATCTGAGGACAGAAATTTTTATTCAAAAACAAACAAATGAACCCAAAATAAAAAGAGAAAAAAACAACAGAACATCACAAGTTTTCATTTGCATTAACACCAAACAAGACTCAATGTACAAGCAACAACCATTATATATCCTCAAAGTATCATTCATCTTACAGTGCTTTGTTTTCAGGAAAAAACAAAAAACAAACATGTTTCTCATTTTTGTCAATTTCAGAACATTTCTGCCTACACCTTTGTTTCTCTTTTAAACCACCACCAATAATTCTGTTCCCAAATTTCTTAAGTAAAAAAAAAAGAAAAAAGAATATGAAGCATCCACGGTCATCTTCTCTTGATTTTGCCAGCATCATTTTCTTTCAAGTCTGAAAGAGAGAATATTAAGTGCTGATTAAAACTAGATTTGTACTTCCTGAAGGAATAGTAGTGCTTGCAAGGCAACAAAACATTGTTGAAGTTTAAGGTGAGCTTAGGTTTTAAACTTTGGTTCTTTATATTCTGCAATCATGACCAATCTACTCAGTATTCAAAACAACCTTAGGAGGGCCTTCATGCATTAAGAATTATTTATTAGCATGCATCTCGTCTATAATGCAGCACCTGATTCAAAAACCTATGCCAATCAGGTATTGATGCAAACACTAAATTGAATTATCATTTTTGCAATGCAATTCCTAATTTTGCAGACCAGTTCCGTATAAGGTTGAGAATGATGCAGCAGGCTACTCCGATCTAGCATACTTTACTGAAAGAGTACAGCATCACATGCTAAATACTAACAATAAATGAATCCAAGCATATAATTGTGCTAAATAAATAGACTTATGAACTTTTAAAAGATGGAAAAAACACTCCATATGTATTTTGTTGTGTATGTTAAAGGCTGATATTTAGTGCAAATTCATTATTTTAAAATTAAAGGGTAACTAAACCCCTGGTCAGAACCTGACTCCACCCACTGGCAATATTTGAAAAATGCTGGAAAAGTAGGCAGAGCCCAGCGGAGGGGGGGCGTGCACCTGAGATGCATCTGTCTGTAGGCAAGGGCGTGGTTAGCTGGTACCCTCTGACGTCAGAGGGTACCACAACTTCCAATAGGAAAATTCAACTGCAGTAGCCACCGTTCAACCTGAAGAGGGCAGCACTCAGACGTTTTTCCAGCATATATTGTAGAATTAAAACACTTTAAACCCAAATGTCAAAAAATTTACTCAAATCAATGAACAGCATTAATGAAGCTCCATTCTTACACATCCTTAACTAAAAAAAAGTTGTTTTAGTGTTTAGTTACCCTTTAATTTCAAACAGATTGTTACTTCTGTATGATAAAGAAATGTTTGTGCTGTCATGTTCAAAGTAACAACAGTTGAGAACCCTTGCACTAATGTTGCTGCCATTTGTGAATCCAGAACATTCTATAATCCCCATATTTCCATACACTGTAAAACTCAACCAGACAAGGAAATCAAACAAAATAAAACAAAAAACTAATGTTTACGAGTACTGTAAACCTGCTCCATTTGAGTCCACATAAAATTAAATTAATGAAATTTAATTAATTTTTAGCTACACAAATTTAAACCATTAAAATCTGGATCTTTAAATCTTTTACGGTTAAATGTTAGTTAGCAATAGCACAAGCACACTTGCATGTACCACAGTGATTAGCAAAGAGACAATCACTGTGCTAAAGTGTGCACAGCCATTGCTTTTTAAATAAAGCAAAATATGGTCTTAATATAAATTGGCCAATCATTGATCTAATTTCCCTGAAATCTTTACTCTTCAGGGGAATGGTAACCCCTAAAACAGAAACCCTTTAAAATTTCAACATTACAGAACATTAGATACCAACAGATCACCCAAAAAAACAAAACAAATAACAATTAATTTGAACATTTACTCTCCTTTACAATGAACTTTAAGTAATATTTAAAACAAATCAACCTGTTTCATTTGGTATTTTTGACTGTTTTTTTGCATGTTTGCACTCAAAACAATAGTTTAGTGAATTCGCTCCCTGGAGTTTACAGAGTAGTTGCTCAAGCAGAACTTTAATCAGGCAATTCCGCAACCCAGTAACCTTCACAGTGACAAAAAGACTTTTGGGACTAAATAAATATCAAATCTCAGATCAAGCAATTTATCATACAGGGCCTGAACCGTAGTTTAGCGGTCCGTCACTGCACACACTAATGGAGTGAAACAAGCGTACACAAAAACAAGAGATCACAACAATCTGATCAATGAATAGCATGACATGAAAAATATGGCTTGACAGTCACAAATGGCGATTATGTTTCAGAGGTTGTGAGCTTCACTTCACAAACACTGACATAGCCATGTAGTAGGTGTTGACAACAACAAGCCTTACTTCAGCCTGAAGACTGGCATTTCGTTTTGCATAACATACAGGCATTTACCGCAGACTCCTATACTTTGCCAACCTACTACTTTGTTCTGCAGCGATCCTAAAGGAAGGGTAAAGAAAGAGAAGGAATGGAAAAACACAGAAGGGTTAAAGAAACAAACACATAGACTTGAGGTCTGTTCACACGAAGAACGATAACTATTAGAAGCCATACCAACAGATAACATTATCATAAATGTACGCTGCTGTTATGTCACCTGTTGCTTTAAATGCTCAATCTATTTAAAGTCGGGTGGATTCTGATTAACTGTCAACGTTTTTATGCTTCAACAGCTGAAAAGAAAAAGTACTCTGAAAGTGATTCCAACGACATTGTTCCTTTGTTTCTTTATCGTTATAGCTGTGGTGTGGATTTCCCTATTCTCAAAGAATTAAAACGATTATTAAAACTTTAAGGTTATTGTGCTTTTGGTGTGAAAGGCTCTTAATGCCCCATCACACATACAGTGCCTTTAACGCTGAATTACCAGGTCACTGTACTGCTAGTTGCTCTTAGGCGTTTCTAATGCTAATCTACATGCCTCAATATTATTGGGGGGCTGTGTGACTGGCCATAACTTTTGAAAACCTGCCAACGAATGACATGTATTGGCAATAAACATAAGACATCTAAACTTGAGTATAGATGGATAAGCTTCCCTGACATCAGTAGAACTTTTCTCAACTCTGTTGCATCAACTGTCTCCTAATGCCAGCAGAAATCACAGACTCTCATTGATAGTTAATGACTTTAGGACGCTTTGCTCTTAATTGCTGCCTGTATGAAAGTCCCTTTGGGAAAGAGACAGGCTCTCTAAACTCTAGACAGGCAGAAGTCAAACCCTCCTTAAAAGGCATTCCCGCTGTACAGAGTTGTCCCTAGAAAAAACAAACACTAAACGCTTAAAACTAATCACTGAATGGGCACTTACGTTATCCCTATGGTCTCTCTGAAGGCACTACAGATTAATTGAAAGTGAACGACTGTTAATTAGCAGGTCATACTCATGGAGGTAGATTCTAAATTTGTGAAATGAATCTAGTCCCAAAAGACAGAAAATGAGGAGAGGAAACTTCTTGGTGAACCAAGCACACACTACAGAGACAGCGACACATCCACAAGTTCAGCAAAATGTTCAGAGTCAGAGTCTCTCTGCCCTTGGGTGTCTTCACTCTGAACATTTTGCTGAACTGAATCAAAGCCTCTCAATTGTTAAGTAGTGCAATTAGAAGCTGCCTTTTACTGCGTCAGAAATAGGGCTGGGCCCTATATTAAATATTTTTGATACATTCATAATGATATTGATCGCGAATCGCAACACATAATTAATGAACACTGTTAATATCACGATGTAAATGTCTTTAATGTAATGTGATGTGGCCTTTACATAATTAATGAACACTGTTAATATCACGATGTAAATGTCTTTAATGTAATGTAATGTGGCATTTAAGGTTCCTAAAGACTAGCTTCATAAGCCTAGCTTCATGTTCCTAACCGGTTCATTTGTTCACAGAAGTCTCTATAACACTTTACAGTAAGGTCTCTTTGTTAACATTAGTTAATGTAACTAACATGAACTAACAATGAGCAATACTTTTGTTACAGTATTTATTAAACTTTCGTTAACAAACGAAACCTCATTGCAAAGTGTTACCAAAGTCAATTGTGGTAATTATGATGCAATTAAATATTTCTGTGAAAAATGCATGTAGGTAAATATTTCTTCATTTGTTGTAGTAACAAATTATATAACTCTTTAAGACTTAAAATTGTCATATGTTTAAGTTGTCAAATGAGGCTTTGCCAGGCTGTAAACAAAACGGTATTTTGTTTTGTAAAAGCTTTTTTTTTATCATTGATTTAAACAAAGGGGGATAAGCCACTCAATTTGTCCCACCTTGACTTCTTGTTTGAGAGCGCAAAAAATGTCTACATATTGAATAACGCTGTGCATTTCAAGGCAGTGGGACTAAGAATCCGCAAAACTTTACAATAATGGTGCTGACAAAAGGACAGTAGAGACAACATCAGTTTGAAAGAAAAACTTCACGTTTCTCATAATGGACAAATGTGTTTTTGAAAATGTTTAAAATATGGATGGATACTGTACCTTTTCACAGCTTTCTGTGCCAGCATGCGGTTCCCAGCCAGGAATGTGAGGCTGCCTATAATAGCCAGATACTTCAGAGTCTGGAACATGTCCAAGTGGGTCCAGTACACATACATCAGACCCAACATAGCTGCAAGTGAAGAGGAAAAAAAAAATTACCAGAATATTACATTTTCTCATTGATCACACTTAAGTACTGCCGAGTGCTATGTAGTAAAAGTCAGCCAACTTACCTGCATGGCCTATGTGGAAGAGAATAGTGCTGGGTGACAGAGTGAAGTTTGAGATATTGGCTCCAAGTTTAAACCACTGAATATGAGAGAAAGAGAGAGAGAGAGTTTACATAGATTTATTTTAATGGCAAGTCCATTTTAGATGTGCTCATAATAATGGGTCAGAAGGTCCTTACCAGTATGAGCAGGAGCAGAAATGGAGAGAGGACCAAGGCAGTAAATGTGTTAGATACAACTGTGGGTGGCTTCTTTTCTGGCTCTCGGAACAGATGCTGTAGAAACAATAAAATTAATGAAAATAAAAAACAAGAATGAGGTGACAGGACTAAGTGATAGTTTAAAAAATTAGCTTTAGATTTTTTTTTTAGCTTTTCGATATACATCTCAATATTTATGTATATGAGCTCTATTTCAACCAAACATTATGATAAATTAAATAAAAAATATTTAACGTAAGGAAAAAGTGTAATGTAAGAAAAATTAAAAAAAGGAAAAAAAAAAAGGGAAAAAAACGCAATTTTCTTACGAATGCTTTTATTTTGCATAGTTCTTGTTCAACAAAATGTGTTGATGCTTGCTTAATTAAATTACTAATAAAAAAATTACAATCTGACTGCAGTAGATGTGAAAGATATGAATAAAAGTGATGTTAATTCAGCTAGCTCACATACCCGTATTTACTTCCTGTTTTCGGTCGAAGTCCACAGTAGTCGATTGTCCAGTGCGCATGCGCGATCATTGGTAACTAAATTACTATTACATCTACTGCAGTCTGATTCACCGTGTTCACTCTGAATAAAATCACTCACATGGCTGTGCACTTGTAATGACACATCAAGGATGTTAAGAGGCTAGAAGCAGGTTTAAAACTTGCCCCATTTAAGTCAACAGGGTGCAAATTTTAAAAAGAGGATAACACGGTGTAGGCAACACCGATTTTTGTCGTTGTTCTCTGTACAGAGAGCACTCCAAATTTACAAAAAAATGAGCTCAATGTTAAAATTGACCGGAGTTCTCCTTTAAGGTGACTTAAGCAAAACCGTTATCCACCATAACTTGAATATGTTCCTAATAGCATCTTGTGCCTTTTGTTCAAATTAGTTCACATGGTCAATGTCCACGAAGAGGCCAATGTAGAGTGTATTGAGAGGAAACCTCTATGAACTGCAACTGCATACCCTTCTTACTAATGGTTAAAACTGTAAACACACCAATAAATAATAGGGATGTATCAGCCGATGATCAGGACCGATTACATCCTGTCAAATCAAAAGGTTGCGGAAAAACTGCAACTGCTTGTGGGTGTGAAAAAAAAGATCTTCTGTTGCATTTAGGGATATCTATGTAACAATAACGCCTTAAGCATTGAAACGCATTTAAAAACACCGATGATAAAGCAGGCTCCTTAACCCTATGATTCACCCTCAGTTCATACCAGGGTTGCCATGTCCGCTTTTTTAACACATATTACTGACACTGTAGCAATACAAAGAGGGTTGAAAACTGCATAGTGTAGTGATACAAATTTATTAAATGTTTAATTGAGGTTCCAATACAATAGTATATAAACTGAGACAGTTTCGTATACTGAATTTAGCATTTAAGGTTATGATAGTGATGATATTTGCTGTGAAACAGTTTTCCAGCAAGAGAGCCCGGCAAATCCTGTTTTCTGTATCTGTCAGATTACTGCTCTCTATCGAGCCTGCTATTCCTGTTTCTCTCTATTGTAAGCAGATTACTGAAACTTGGTAGCTTCTGTCTCAGCGGGAGAGTTCTGACATTTCCTGTTTTTGAGTCTCACGGTTTGAATAGTTATGCTGCTTGGATTGGAATTGGTAACACTCTCAGTATAGGGCAGGTTCCTAAACCTGTATACATCATTTACATGCTTTGTTCATCACAATGTTAAGCCCTGCCCCTAAATATATAATTGCAAGGGAACGTTTCCCTTAGTTCAGACTCGAGACGAGCTTGGAAGACTACAGCGACGCACGCACAGCTCGTGTTCTCAATAAAGAAACCTTCTTAAAAGATAAGCCCGAGTCTCCTGGTCTTCGCCTCTGAATTTTCTACACTTTAGAAGAAAAAGTTCACAACAATAGTTAAACATTGCTTTAAAAAAGGCCAAGTAAACATTAATAAAATTAATAACAAAGAAACATTACATAACAGAACAAGTGGCAGATTTGCATTTACACTCCAAGACTTAATGCAGCTTAACTTTATTTCAACTATTCATTTCCTTCTCTGTGGGCCTCGTGTCAGTTCATGTAGTTTAACAGCGTAGTGCTTCTGTGTTGTATGTCACACGTAGGCTCACTATTGGCCGACGCTGGTCGTGTGTGATGCGTGTGACGTACAACACAGAAGCGCTGCGCTGTTACACTAGTGAACTGACTCGAGGCCCACAGAGAAGGAAATGAATAGTTGAAATAAAGTCGTTATTTTTGTTGTTTTTTTTGTGCACAAAAAGTATTCTCATTGCTTGATAAACTTAAGATTGAGCCACAGTAGTCAATTGGACTATTTTAACGATGTCTTTAATAACTTTTCGTGGCGGGCAAGTTTCAATCCCTTAGAAGCCTATGGAGGAGTGATCCAGCTCCCAGATTTAATAAAAAATATCTTCATTTGTGTTCCGAAGATGAACAAAGGTCTTACGGGGTTGGAATAACATGAGGGTGAGTAATTACTGACAGAATTTTCATTTTTGGGTGAACTATCCCTTTAATACGTGTTGGTTGGCATCTGTGATTGACTACAAATCTCAAAGCTTCAAAAATGCATTGTAAATACAATCCTTTGATGCTTTTCACAAAGTGCGCACAGGTGAGTTTGAAACAGCCACCCATCAAGCAGTTACCGAAATGAATTGGTACAGCAGAAAGGCTGTTATCTTAGCATTTTTTCAGTATCGAAGCACTTTTTACAACATTAATATTAACACTCATGTTTGGGAGCCATTAGACAAACATTGCAAAACTCATGCAGAAACATATAGTGCATTGCAATCATTATAAAAACCAAGCTACATCATGGATATATTACATAACCAGAAAAAAAAAACTATTCTAAATCATAGACATCCAATATATAGCCAAGCCCTAGAGGCACCACATTTATTGGGATGGCGTTCCGGTCACTGGAGTGCTTACCTGGATTTCTGGTTTGGGTGTGTACAAAGTTTTAGCCTGAATTGCTGAAGGTGCCTCTTCATCCAAAAACTTCAGCACGACATCAGCCTTTGAAAAGAATTTAAAGTCATTTCAAAAACTGAATTCATGTCTTTTGTAACAGTTTTCAACAGCTTAATTTCCAAAAATGGCAGAAAAAAAGACAAACATAAGAAACCTACAAAAGTTTACTTCAAGATCTCAGCACTCTCAAGTAAAAATAACTGCCTTACCACATTCCACAAAATGGGGTTGTCCAGCGTAGCGTCTCCCACCATCAGATAAAGAGCGTAGGTGCCAGACATGGAGTCAAACTCTGTCTTTCTCTCAGCTGTGTCCAGCTCAAACTTATACAAGTTCTTACTGTCAGGTTCAGCCACAAACACAACCTCCTGACCTGTCTTCTGGTTGTGTAACCTCACAAAGGTCTGAGAACAATGACTTGAATCAGTTTAATCAAATATTTTTGAACAGTGAATTTAACCAGGGTTGCCAACTTTGCTTGCCTGGCTGAGTGAGATTTTGATAACATGGACTGAATCAATGACTCCTATTTTGATGTTACAGATCCAACAATTCATTTTACAAAAACTTCAGCCTAATGTTGTACTAGATGCACTTTAAGAAACTGACCTTATTAACTACCATATACGGTAATTAACTAGCCAAAAAGTATATTTATTTTTGTATGGAGAGACAGAATGTTCTTTAAGAACACACATTCAGTCCTCTGAAGAAAGTAACATGCCATTTATTGTTTTTATAGGGACTAAATGTAAAGGACTCATTACAGTTACTGTTATAAAATATAACTTCTTGCATACATTTTATGATGCATGAAAATACTGTACATATTTGAATAAAAATTATTGTGCTCATTTCTCTGTCGAGCTCCATCTGTTTGACACGCATACTAGGGGTGGGAATCTCAGGGTACCTCGCGATACAATTTTAACATTTTAAGTAAAGTAAACTTTTCTTTGTGTGTAAACTGACACATTTAACTGCTTATCGACTTGTTTTATATAAACCTGGTACATTTCTAAATTTACCAACCTCTTATTTAAACCTGGGAAGATCTCAGTGTTTACCAGCTTCCTTAAAATACTTGGGTATTTTCAAATTTTAAAAATGTGACTATACCAGAATTTCCCCCTAGCATTTTGAGGGCTGTTCAGCAGTTTCTTAAACACCTCTGATTGGTCATTGTGTTCACGCGCAATTGGCTACAATGATCAATGCTTCCAAAACATGTTGTAAATGGACATCTTTGATGCTCTTCACCGAAGTGCGTCCAGTTATTGAACTTAAACTTGGCTGGGGCATCTATTATTTTACTCACACTGCTGGCCGACATCTGATTAAAATCCTCTTTTTCTCAGGCTTCTTATGTTCACGTTTCCCTCACTCCCTCATTCATGCGTAGAGCGCCATCTCGAGGAGCCATGAAGTACCGACGCTGGGAGCAGAGAAATCTATTTAGAGCGCCTTATTTTATTAATTAAAATATGGGTATTTGGCACCAGCATATCGATTATTGTATCACACGGAGAAGGACAACGATATATCGCCCTATCGATATTTTGTCCCACCCCTAACGCTTAAATGTACATTTTGAAAGTTATGCTTATACTTTGTTCAGTTACAGAGTTATGGCAAACTTGCGAAATGGAAAGATGGACATAATCAGGGGTGCACATAACTTTTTTGGTCTGGTTCTCAAGGGAACACTTTATGCAGCACACTAATCCTACACTTATCCTCTCTCTCTGCGTGCTTCGGGTGTGTGAGGCTGTGCGCACCGATAATAGCGGGCGAGTCCTGATTTTTCCCTCTTCTTTCGCATTTAAAAAATCGTTAGAAAGTGTAAATTGGCAAGACAAAACATGTCCAAATGATGGTTAATTTTAGCAATTAAAATTCACATGCGAATTCACATGCGACATGCGATTCACATGCGAATCACATGTGTGCCGAACCGTGGGGCCTGGTCCGTACGGAACCACACTTGCACCCCTAACAATTAATGAACACACTTAGTCATCATGATTGCTATCTTACCAGAGATGGAGAAAAATCGTACTCCAGTAAATAAACGTGTCCCTGCCCCAAAAATGTTGGTACTCAAAAGAGCTTCCCTCCACGTTATCGGCAGCGCACAGTTATTTTTACCATTTATGTACACACCAACACAGAATTGTAATATGTTATACGCTGGGGCAAGTGATTCCATTAAACGGTAAAGCACTCTAGTTCCTCTGAGTTCCTTTCCATTTCAAGAGAAATTGGGCAGTGTCCTTTTATTCTGTGTTGTCTTAGAGCTTGAAAAGCTGGCAACCCTGATTTAACATTACTGGTTTTCTCTGAAAACTTGAACATATTTATGTAATTTCTCACATTTCAAGAAATTATACTTTGCATTTAAAAAAGTATTTTTAAAGAATGTTAAAATATTTTGCACTGTGACTTTTCATGACAAATAAGCATATTTTCCTCCAAATTACTGTAACACATCAGGAGGACATTTTACTTTTAAGTAATTCTAAATAGATTCTAAGTTAAAACAAATACCTTGATAAATACTATACAATTTAAACCGTTAATTTCTCAGAATTAGTTGGGAGAACGTGCCTAGTTAATCAGGAACATATTCAAATAGGAATATGTATAAATAGTAATGTACAAATAGGATATGTACAAATAAATATGTACAAATAGGAAAATAGGCATAAAATATAATTTCTCATTTCATTCTTTGAAATATGAAGCAGACATTGTTTTTAAGAATGTCCTTGGTATTTGTGCACTCTAAAATTGACATGCAAAGGACAAAAATGCTTGTGCCACAATTATCATAATAATTAAGGCAAAAAAATAGAAGGACTACACAATAGGACACAATTTATGCTTTATGATGTAAATACAAGCTAAAAAAAATAAATAATTTTGGTTGTAATAATCACCTGGTGAGGGGTGAGTTCCACTCCTGTGGTCTCATCAACCAACTGGAACATCATGACAAAGTTTTGATGGCTGTCCGCCATAAAAACCGCTTTGGCTTTAGTTGAATATTCCACTCTGAAGCACAGATTTTGGCATATATGTTGGCACAGTTTTACAATAAAATTAAAATAAAAGAAATGGAGCTTGATAAAAGGTAATCTTGCCTTGTGGTTTTGGGGCCAATGCTCTGGTCCTTGTCCACAACAGACAAATCCATGTTGTTGATTGCAACCCGGGTAGAGACCTTTACTTTGAGCTGAGAAAGTAAATCAAACAAGTTTCAATCTTAGGCTTTAAAATGACTAAGAAATTATTGTAATACATTAAAACGGTCATTCGTAAATGCGAATGTGCTGGGAGAAAGGAAAAATACAGCAATTACAGTAATTGTGTCTTTTTGTATTTTTTTTTACTCTGTTCAGTGAAAGAGGCCTATGAAGTCTGAAAATCTCCACATCAAATGTGACATGATCTTGACCTCATAATTCTACACTGAACAGTCAGAGCAATTATTCTTTGCATAGCTACAATGTGAATGAATGCTCACTTGACCAATTAAACGTGAATGTTGAGTGAATAAGGAAATGAATCACAGTTCATTGCAACAATTAAGACTTAAACGCTGAGGTCAACTCTTTGACCTAATGTGTGAATTATGAGTAGTCATGACAAGACACGACACACAAGCTAAACAGATACAAACAACTGAATCTTTGACACGTACTAGCGGTGAAAAAGTTGAGTTAAGTACCTCAACATGGTTGGCAACAAATCGGCTGTCACCATCAATGACAACAGAGAACTGATAGTAGCCACTCGCTGGTTGGCTGGCCATGAAATTCAGCTCAAAAACCCCACTGTGAAAGAGAAAAGACTTTTAAAACATTCAATATTTTCAAAAATTATAGACTGTACTTATCCACTTATCCATTACTTATCCACAATTGTGAAATATTTTACAAAAAAATTATACTGGTAGTTTGTAACCATACTAATACTAAAATATAAAACAAAATATAAGAATAGCAGTCCTTCTACAGTAGTACCAAATCAAAGTATTGTTTACTTTTTACCTCAATTGCAAATGTTCTTGTTTTTCAGGTAACTTACTCAGCAAATCTAAAATATTCAAGCAGTGTGCACACTTGACATTTAAATAGATAGTTTAAAATATAGTATAAACACAAAGCCCAACCGTGCTTTTGACACACAAGAACAAACCTCATTGGTTCTTGCGGGTCAAGTAAGCACGTCTGAGCTGTCATTGACCATGTTTTATGAGCTCTATGTATGTGCATTGACCACATAATTTTTTATGTGTATAAAATCCAAAATTACATCTGTTCATCATATAAAGTGATCGTGTCTCTTCAGAATAATTTGATTAAACCTCTTGATTCTTCTAGATTACTTTACTATGTATGCATGTACTTTTTTAAAGCTTACCTGCACAGACTTCCGATAAATGGGCAAAGATGATGAGAGAATATTAAAAATATCTTGATTAAGTTCTGAAGATGAATGAAAGATTTGGAACGGCATGACTGTGTTAAATTATGACAATTTTTATTTTTGAGTACACCAATTCTTTAACTTAAGTACGTTCAATGCATATTAGTTTTTGCTGTGGTTTCAAATTTGTATAGCCAATCAATGGTATTAGTATCAATACCAGACATTTCACAGGTATCAACTACTAACATTTTGGTATTTTGTAACTCTAGAACAAGCAATATCCATGATCTACAATGCACTTACTCTCTGAGGGTGAACTGTGCCTGACTCAGGATGGCAGATTTTGAGGAAACAGCACTGGCGGACTCCACTAGCACCCTGGCTGAACTGAGCGGCTGGCACAAGACATCCGTCACCTGAAGCTGCATTGACAAACACAGACAGTACAGATTATATCAGGGCAAAAAAAATGACTTGGGAATTGGGAAAAACAAACCTTAGTCTTATCATCAAGACTCCTCACAAGACCAGACAACTGAAAGATGTCCAAGTTTGGTAAATACCCTTTAAAGAGTAAGGGTGTGACCACACTCTGGTCCAGACCAAAAAAGAAAACTATACATTTACGGTCCCAATATACTTCAAGCGAAATTGAAGAATGAACTGATGTGACGTCATTTCAACCAAAACGAACTTTGTTTAATGTTTGTTTTGGGAGTTCTAAACAGCTCGACAAAGCGAACTTTCCAGAAAATCCAGCTTTTAATCCTGGTTCGCTTAGCGTTAACACTGTCATTTAACAGTGAACCTAAAAATAAAAAAACAAATAACAAAAAACTATGATATATGATGTATATTTTGCGACAGAACTTACCGAACATCCAAAACAATGCTGTGTGCTGGGCTAAAAGCGCTCATTGAATTTGTGTGCATATGATGGCATTTTTACTATTCATGAAGAGCTTAGAAAATGTGTAAAGCAGTCAAAACAGTGCCAGGAATTCCTGTTACACACACAAACAAAGATCAGCTGTAAGTAGACAGTCGCGATTTTGCCCATTACAATTTAGTACAGGGGTCGGAACTATGACAAGAAAAAGCAGGTATGCCTAAGCATTCTGTCCACAACACGTACGGTTTTTGGTTTGTTTAGATGTCTATGCTGCATTCATATTTCAGTCGAACCACATCTAGAAGAGGACAGAGACCCACCTTTCCAGTGTTTCGCATCAGTGTTTGTTTTAATCGAACCAAACCTGCCAAGTGTGAACACACCCCAAGTCTCTACTGGCAGCAGAGCATGTGCACAACATGCTAGTGAGTCGTTTTCACACTCCATCTTAAACATCCAATATTTGTAAAAATTATAATTTTCCTTCCTCATTTTCACTCTGTGAAGAATACTCAATTTCTGACGTAGGACCCGGAAGCACTGTACTGCGTTTTCTAAGCGAAGTGTAGGAGATCTGACACAGAAGAGAAATTGTTGAATAGAGTCTTTTTTTTTTTGCGCACAAAAAGTATTCTTGTCGCTTCATAAAATTAAATTTGAACCACTGTAGTCACATGGACTACTTTAACGATGATTTACTACCTTTCTGGGCCTTGAAAGTTGCAATGACGTTGCTGTCTATTGAGGGATCAGAAAGCTCCCGCATTTCATAAAAAATATCTTAATTTGTGTTCCGAAGATGAACGAAGGTCTTGCGGGTTTGGAACGACATTTTAATTTTTGGGTGAACTAACACTTTAATAGCATTAAGCACTGGTTTCTCGTTTATTAAAAACGCATAGTAACACAGTGTCTACACTAGACGTGATAAAAAACAAAAGAAACCCATTAGATCAATCAGTGATGCCTTCTACACTGTCTAAGTTCTTAAACAAGAACTTCTCCATCGCTTTCTTTTTTCCGGCATTCATCACACTTTTCTTTTAGCACAACTGGACTGTTTATGACATTGTGGCTGTATTTCTCCCCCATCTCCTATGGACATGAATTGGTTTCTTAGAAGTAGTTTTAATCTGTATTTTTTATATTTTTAATCTTTAATGTGGCGCAACACGACACGAAAAATCACAGACAGTTAACTGATGCCTCATTCTATTTCTGATGTACTCCAAGCATTCACATGGCTTCTTTCACAAATGGATTTGGAATGTCTTTCTGTGAGAATAAAAATAAATGTACTTACCAACGTTGCCAATGCTGTATCTTTAAATAAAATATATTAAAATAAAAACAGATAATTCACAAAACAGTCCGTTGTAAAATGAAATTTCATTTTACAAATTTTACAAAATTTCAGTTGGTGAGGCACATCATTAATTTCGACTTCAGCCTAGATCCTGCTTGGATCTTTAGAAAGGCTATTTGACGATCTTATCCAACAACAGTATCGCTCTTGTGATTGATGGACAGACGAGCTGTTCAAAACCTTCTTTATATATTTATGGCAATGACGCATGTTAAAGTGCATGTGGTGGAGAATTGTAACATCACAATCCTCACGATTTCAAATACATTTGAGAAAGGTAGAAACAAACAATTCAGATTTTAAACTGGGAAGTTAGTTATGAGCTCTGAAACTTGCCGTATGTTTTTATTGCAGAGTAACATCTTATGTGTAAATGTCAAGTACATTTTGATTCTTCATTTCATGACTCCTTTCATAGATATTTACAGGGTACACACTTAAAATTGAGGCCTACCTGGAGGAAGGGCTGGCTGTGGGATACGGCAGCAGGGCCCTGGGCACTGACAATAACAGGCACATGGAAGTGATTGTTGGAAAGAGCTGCAGCCGCACTGGCCACACTGAATGCCTCTGAGAGAGAGTCCCAAGATTTCTTACTGAAGATGGAATTCACCAGCTGGATTACCTGATCCTGTGATGGACAAGTGTGTTTTTACTCCAATTTGTTGTTAAAATATAAACATTTAAACACTAGTAAACTGTAATAACTTGTTCAAAAAATTCTGAATTCAAAGACATCACTAAAGGGCAAGTAAAAATATAGTGAATATGTAATAGTTCATATTTATCCAAATGCTCCTCTCTAGAGTTATTTTTTCTAGCTTACTAATGGTTTTATGGGTAACTGACTAGCTTTCAATATACAAGTATACAAGATGTTAAAATTGTTGATGTTTTTCCCATGATTCATTTCAGTACTAGTACTGTTTCTTTTAACATACCTTCTGATGTTCATTCATGTTTATTTCATGATGTAACTAGTAGTAAGGAGGAAGTGATGATCAGTTCATATGTGCTTGATTTGTGTTGCCATTTGAACTACACAAGGGGCTACAGCGATCTGTCACGTCATATTAAAGAGCGCCAAAACAACATTTATTGTTTGAATTTCATGATTTGAAAGTTGAGACTGTGTTTCATATTAAAAGTAACAAAGCACAAAGCTTATTGCAATTATTGGATGCCAGGAGCGCTAAAAATGTTTTGTTCACAAATTAACAGAAAACAGCTAAAAGATTGATCTTGAGATTTTAGAATGCATATCAGTATCAATTAAAATCAAGAAATCAATAGTTAATCCAGCACTAGTGTCACACTGGCATGTTTACCTGATGTAGTTTATATTCGTTGTGTGGATGAAATAGACGCAGACAGAGTCAAAACTAGGGTTGGGTATCGGTTGGGTTTTTGTCCGATACCAGTACCTACTCGGTATTTTTTAAATGGTTCCGGTGCTTAAAGGGTAAGTTCGGCGTTTTACAAGTAAAGCCCTGTTTTAAGATCGTTTCTGATGAAATCGAACGGTTAAGATTAAAATTTGGACACATGCTGCTGTCCCGAGAATTTTAGGTTTTTGTGTTAGCACCCCCCCACCTATACAATGGTTTCATAGGGGCACTGGAACAATCATTCATATAAACGCATTAAACTTTAGTTTACAAAGACGTGAAACTCACCGAGTGGTCTGAGGTGTTCACTGATATGCTCACGCAAAAATCGCTGCAAAAGATGCTTTCCAACAGGTGTTTTACCATTCGTTGTAAAACTGTGGACCTATTTTTCCAACGCCTCACAACCGGACATTCTTCCAGAAACTACGATAAAACCTGTTGGAAAGCATCTTTTGCAGCGATTTTTGCGTGAGCATATCAGTGAACACCTCAGACCACACCTGAGATGCATCTCTCTGTAGGCAAGGGCGTGGTTAGCTGGTACCCTCTAACGTCAGAGGGTACCACAACTTCCAATAGGAAAATTCAACTGCAGTAGCCACCGTTCAACCTGAAGAGGGCAGCACTCAGACGTTTTTACACCATATATTGTAGGATTAAAACAATTTAAACCCAAATATCAAAAAATATACTCGAATCAATGAACAGCATTTATGAAGCTCCATTCCTACAGATCATTAACTAAAAAAAGTTGTTTTAGTGTTTAGTTACCCTTTAAGAAAATGAAACCGCACACACTTTGTCAAAAAACAATACCCTTTTATTTACAGGGCCAAACTGGACACAATATGAACTTAAATCTTTAAACAATATAAATACAAGTAACATATAGTAATAATAAATAAACCAATATAAAATAAAAATTCACATTTACATATCAAATAAAACAATATTGTATCAAACAATGTAATAATACTGGAGATTAATAGAGATTACTACCAGGGTAATCTACAACATATAAATAGGAAAATGATGGCGTTATTTTGTCACTTATTGGGAGAATTAATATGCTAGCTGGAGCCATTTACTTCCAGTCTTTGTGCTAAGCTAGGCTAGCAGTGGGTGCGTCAGACAGAGTTACAGCACGCAAGGAGATGAAAAGGGTATGTATGGACTTATCTAACTCTGGGGGATACGGTGAATAAGCTAAAGTCCCAAAAAGTCGGCGTGTTCCTTTAAACGTCAGTGTTTGATTTCGACCCACTAAAACAATTCCGGCCGTCCAAAATTGCTGTTTCGGACAAAATTTTTGATCTGATATCACTGATAGAGCTCACTCCATCGCTACTAGGAAAATGTTCTACATACACTACCAGGCAAAGGTTTTGGATCAGTAGTTTATGTTTTTAAAAAAAGTCTCTTCTGCTCATCAAGGCTGCATTTAAAAAAAAAAATATTAATAAAAAAATAATGACAATTTAAAATAACTGTTTTCTATTTTAATATATTTAAAAATGTAATTTATTCCTGTGATCAAAGCTGAATTTTCAGCACTCCAGTAGTCTTCAGTGTCACATGATCCTTTGTGCGGATTTGATGCTAAAAAAAAGATTATTATTATCAATGTTGAAAACAGTTGTGTACAATTTTTTTCAGAATTCTTTGATTAATAGAAAGTTCAAAAGAATAGCATTTATTTGAAATAGAATCTTTTGTAACATTATAAATATCTTTACTGTACTTTTGATCAATTTAATTAATCTTTAATGAATAAAAGTAAAATAAAATAAAAATTCTTACTGACCCCAAGCTTTTGAACGGTAGTGTTTAATGTTACAAAAGCTTTCGATTTCAGATAAATGCTGTTCTTTTGAACTTTCTATTCATCAAAGAATCCTGAAATAAAAATGTAAATAACTGTTTTCAACATTGATAAGAATGAGAAATGTTTCTTGAGCATCAAATCATCATATTAGAATGATTTCTGAAGAATCATGTGACACTAAAGACTGGAGTAATGATGCTGAAAATTCAGCTTTGATCGCAGGAATAAATTACACTTTACTATATATTCACATAGAAAACAGCTATTAAATTGTAATAATATTTCACAATATTAATGTTTTTTTATCAAATAAATGCAGCCTTGGTGAGTAGAAGAGTCTTCTTTTAAAAACATTAAAAATCTTACGATCCAAAACTTTTGACTGGTAGTTTGACTGGTATCCTTATGCCGATAGTTCTATATTTATTTTGAACTCCAAACCTCTTTCAGGGGGGGCTCCATGTCCACATGATCAGACAGGGCGTACGCAGCAGAAACAAACAGTGCTGTGGCCTCCAAGCCCTCCTCAAACTGAAGATACTCTCCTCCTAGATCATCTAAACGGGCAGCCAGATCCTACAATAAAGAAAGGCGTTTGTGGAACAAAGCATGTGACAAAACATAAAAGTTTGAAAAACAGTGCAACAAATTAGATTGGTCTTTGGTTGACTGTTAAAAACATTTCTCGGTCATATTTAATTCCAAAATGTACAAATTATTACAAAAAATTAACCTAGTATTTAAGGACCACTAAGATTGATTATATTTTGCACTTATAATTGTAATGAAGCATATTTAATTTCTAATTTATGTATTAGAGATGCTCCAATCAGCATTTTTGGGTCCGACCACCAAAATCATGATCTGCCGATTGCCGATCACAGAATGGCAGGGGAATGGGAATCTTTTATCTATAATCTAGCAGAGTTTGCACCATTTGTAGAAATGAAACTATGAATTAACTGTATTGAGAAAAAAAAACAGTAGAAATAGGCTACAGTCAAGATCTTGAAGAACCACCAAGTGTTTATTTAATTGTAGGGGGGGCTTTGCGACGTTCGTCTGTTATTATAGGACAACTTAGTTTGAATAAACGAGCAGACACTGATTAGCTACTTGCTCTATGTTTATTTAAAATTAACAGCAAGACAACTAGAAGTGAATGAGCTTTCCATTAAATGAATCACACACAGTAAACAAATCCTTAAAGCACGTTCATTGCAAAGTTTTTTTTTTTTTTTTTTTTAATAAATCACACACAGTAAACAAAACCTTAACAAAAAAAAAACTTTGCAATGAACTGCAACTTAGACGCGCAAACTGGGTGCCGGTGCGGAGACGTACATGCTCGGGCAGATTCGGCTTGAAGCTTTAAGTCGTTCATCCTCGGATGAAGCGAAATGAGGTCTTGCCGGTCTTGTGCACCCAACGCGTCATTTTTGCCGCGCACACCTTCACGCTCGTGCGGACCATAGACCATAGTCCATAAAAGAAACGGATGCGTCGAGTATAAACAAGGCTTTACTCCGTGTTCATCTCCAGCAGTAGCTGAAGCACCACTAACTCCGCTTCCATTTCCCTCGTAAGCTGATATTAGTATTTAAACATTCTCTATGATAAAAAATGTTTGTAAAAAAAAATTAAACACGGTTTTGGAGGTTATGGAGTTCTAATGACGGTGTTCAACTATAACCGTCGGTCTCACGGTTATATAAAACCGTCACACCCCTATTTAATTTTATTTAGAAAATTAGATAACTTAAGGCTACTGTAGGCCATCTTTCCCAAATAAGGCAGAGTAACAAAATTATTCCAAACAAAGAGGGGTCAGGCAGACCAACACACATTAGATCCGCTTAATGGGATGGGATCAAGTTACACTTAGGCATACTTGGAAATTGTAGCCTCTTAATACATTGACTACATTTAATAATTGGCAGCAATATGTAAAACTTGTTACACCTAAACTGGCTACTGCCACAAAGGACACAACTATGGCAAGTTTTTTTCTGTTATTATTATGAACATCTGAGTATTTCCAACTATGACAAAAAATATAAAATATTTTAGATTACTATAAACCATCCTTCAAATAAGGCATAAGAAAAGCATAATGACTTATTTAAAACAAAGAGGTAGTTGGCCTAAGACTGAAAGACAAGGGAAGACTAATGATAAGTGATAGCATGGGCGTAAATTGCGGGTGGGGCAGGTGGGACATGTCCCCACCCCTTTTGAAACATCTTGTGGCACGAATGAACCAATAGAATTAAATAAAACATCTCCAGTTAACTAGCAGAGCATTCATTTTGTTCATTTGTTAAATAAGAGGCTCATTTGTTCATTTGTTTTATCAAGTGATCAAAGTGCTCGTTGCCGCTGCAATCAGTGGCGCGGATACTGTGTTCTCTTGTGGCTCGCGCACAGTCTTCACTTGGACGCGTGCTTCAATCTGTTGTGGAGACTCTCTATTCGTTCCGGTGAAATTACAAAACAAAATATACACAAACGTGTCCCTGCCTGATATACAACAACTGACAAACATAATCGGTTTTGATGAGAAGAAAAAACCCTATACGAGTGCAGAATAGAACCCAGGACCTCTGACACGCTAGGCAAAAGTTCTGCCACTAGACCATTAGAATACACGCTTTTAATAATCGAATCTATGTTCTCCGCTTTGCTGTTGTGTGCCGCGCATGCAGGTGGAAAAAAGTTGCGCGAGTAATTTAAGTCACGTGATCAGCTTTTTTGATCGGCGTTTTTGGGGTTCGCCGATCAAGCTATTTTTAGCCAATATCGGCCGATCATGATCGGCGGCCGATCAATCGGAGCATCACTATTATTTATTTTTTAGGTATTTGTATGAAATGTGAACTTGGACATGTTTTGTGAGATTCACCCACAGTAACGATCATAACATTAATTGTTATTAATGTAATTACTTATTTTTTCTAAATTAACTTAACTGCAAAGTCACCTTTTTATACTAACTGAATTACATTATAAATGAAGGCAGTTCCAGTGTTACTCGTGTTATTTTAGTATTTCTATTGTTTATTTTCTCCAGCTTACAGCTGATTGTTCCATAGCTAATAAATCAGAAAGGATGTGCTAAACTCTCACACCTCAATCTCCTCCAGGATATGTCCAAGTTCAGCTTGCTGAGAGAGACGAGACGCAGTTTGCAGTGCCAGAATAATTCTGTCAGGAAAAGAGAAAATCAGAAATATGTCTCAAATGTTAACGAATAAAGATTCCACAAAGAAAGACTTAAGAAAAAAGATAATGTTAAGAAATGTACTTACGCTAAGACATTATCCTCTTTAGAGATGCGAGCTTTCAGGGCACTGACCACTTCCTGTGAGGCCAGAGGTAACCCAAGGGAGCTGAGAGCACTCACAGACTGATGGATCTGAGATGCAGTGGAGTCCTCACTAACTGTAGCCAACAGCAAATCACGCGTTTCATTGGACAAAGAAATCTGTCAAGATCAAAATACAGCAATAGTTATTACAGGACCATACAGTAAGAGCATTTCACACTTGAATTAGCAAACGTGCATGCGTGACAAAAACAAACCTCATTAATTATTGTGCATTAAGCAAACACGGTTGGGCTTTAAGTTTACCATATTTAATGAGCTTTAGCAGACAGCTATCACAGTTACATTACTGCAGTTGCTTGTTGGGGTGGCAGCAAATGGAGGAAAATTGGCGAGATCCACGGAATAAGAGAAAAAAAAAGTATTGTGCCTTTGAATGTCAGAATTGATAGACAAAAAAAAAAATAAAAAAAAAAAATCTATGGTTGCAAACCATTAAAAGGACAGACTGGACTTCGATTACCCTACTATTAAAGCATGAATTTGATGTAAACAATAGATCTACATAATATTTACATAGGCAGTTCATAGGGGGCATAATGTGTTAGCCATACATTGTAGCCATACAATCTGACTAATACAATTTTGGTCGACTGAGCCTCTTCTAGTCAACTAACTTTTAGTCGACTATTAGGGGACAGCCCTAAAAATTACAGCCCGACAGATATGGATTTTTTGGGGGCCGAGACCGATATTATGAAGTAAAAAAAGCCTGATAACGATATATCGCCCGATATTATGTATGTGTATATTATAATACAATAGCAATATTATTTATGTGTATATTATAGTACAGAACCAGTCAAAAGTTTGGACACACTTACCCATTTGTGTGTACAAACTTTTGACTGGTACTGCAGAATACAGTATACTTAAACAGAATATATATATAAAAAAAAAATTTATATATATATATAATTTTTTTTTATATATATATATATATATATATATATATATATATATATATATATATATATATATATATATATATATATATATATATATATATATACACACACACACTCACCTAAAGGATTATTAGGAACACCTGTTCAATTTCTCATTAATGCAATCATCTAATCAACCAATCACATGGCAGTTGCTTCAATGCATTTAGTGTTGTGGTCCTGGTCAAGACAATCTCCTGAAATCCAAACTGAATGTCAGAATGGGAAAGAAAGGCGATTTAAGCAATTTTGAGCGTGGCATGGTTGTTGGTGCCAGACGGGCTGGTCTGAGTATTTCACAATCTGCTCAGTTACTGGGATTTTCACGCACAACCATTTCTAGGGTTTACAAAGAATGGTGTGAAAAGGGAAAAACATCCAGTATGCGGCGGTCCTGTGGGCGAAAATGCCTTGTTGATGGTAGAGGTCAGAGGAGAATGGGCCGACTGATTCAAGATGATAGAAGAGCAACTTTTACTGAAATAACCACTCGTTACAACCGAGGTATGCAGCAAAGCATTTGTGAAGCCACAACACGCACAACCTTGAGGCGGATGGGCTACAACAGCAGAAGACCCCACCGGGTACCACTCATCTCCACTACAAATAGGAAAAAGAGGCTACAATTTGCAAGAGCTCACCAAAATTGGACAGTTGAAGACTGGAAAAATGTTGCCTGGTCTGATGAGTCTCGATTTCTGTTGAGACATTCAGATGGTAGAGTCAGAATTTGGCGTAAACCGAATGAGAACATCGATCCATCATGCCTTGTTACCACTGTGCAGGCTGGTGGTGGTGGTGTAATGGTGTGGGGGATGTTTTCTTGGCACACTTTAGGCCCCTTAGTGCCAATTGGGCATCGTTTAAATGCCACAGCCTACCTGAGCATTGTTTCTGACCATCTCCATCCCTATGGTTGGGATCCATCCCATGTCCACCCCAACATCCTCTGATGGCTACTTCCAGCAGGATAATGCACCATGTCACAAAGCTCGAATCATTTCAAATTGGTTTCTTGAACATGACAATGAGTTCACTGTACTAAAATGGCCCCCACAGTCACCAGATCTCAACATCTTTGGGATGTGGTGGAACGGGAGCTTCGTGCACTGGATGTGCATCCCACAAATCTCCATCAACTCCAAGATGCTATCCTATCAATATGGGCCAACATTTCTAAAGAATGCTTTCAGCACCTTGTTGAATCAATGCCACGTAGAATTAAGGCAGTTCTGAAGGCGAAAGGGGGTCAAACACAGTATTAGTATGGTGTTCCTAATAATCCTTTAGGTGAGGGTATATATAAAAACACATTTTTTGCAATGATCACACCCCGTCAACACTTGTGTGACAAAGTCACAACGTAATGGAGGCAGGGTAAAAGATAGAATGAGAATGATACATTTGAGATGTAACCAAACTAGTTTGCATTGCATGTTCTATTCTAAATTCTATTCTAAATACTGTTGCATAATCTTCACTAATGACTTTGTCTTTTTATTTAGTCACGTTATATATAATAAATAACTTCTATCAATAAATATATCAAAAATGTCACTGGCAAAACCTTGTTATCTTCTATTACCAGTGAAAGAAGGAAGTACTCAGATCTTTTACTAAAGTAAAAGTAATAATACCATAATGAAAACATGTTTAATTACTTCAGTACTTTTACTTAGTATTTTAAAGTAGTTAGCAAAATGTACTAAACTTGAAACTACGTGTTATAATTATATAAATTATTGGAATATTGCTTGATGTTGTAATGTACCGTTAAAGGCAGAATGGGCTTTAACACAGTCTCTACACTGGACGTGAACGTTGTTGCTCGCGTCGCAACAGCTGTTTACCCTGGACACGGCAAAGTGCCCATTACAAAGCAGGTATCAGTTTACTGTCGGAGATTTGTCGCTCATGTCGCGCCGCACCCAGTGTGAACAACATCACTGATTATAATGGGTTCAACTGTCTTTTGTCACATCGTGCCGCTCGCGTCCGTTGTCTTGTTCAGGCAGCAGCAGACAAGCAGTCTTAAAGGTAAGTTGCTAACTAGTTAGCAGTGCGGTGGAGTCTGTTGAATGGTGATTTAACGCTATGTTGTCACCAGATGAGACAATATAAAGTAAATAAACAATGTCCTTTTACCCTCACAATGAGCTTATCATACTCGTTTGCTACATTAGCTAGCTAGCCATGTTTCATACCTTGTCAGTGGAGTGGAAGCTAATGTGTGCGCGCATCATACATCGTGTCTGAAGAGACCTCATTACTGAAGTGAAAGGGTTGGCTGGTGTCACCACAGTGACCTGGGTCGCCAGTAGCAAACAACGGAGCACGCTCTGCTGAACAAACTACGTAGTTTCACAATTTACAAGCATTTTATCCGTGTTATATGTTCTGTAAAAAAAGTGTTCATATCGGCGGCATATCTGCGTCATATACGCCGATACCGATATATCTGCGACACTCTCATATCAGCCGGGCTCTACTAAAAATTTATATTTAGTGTTCAATTATTTACTTATGTGGTAGGTAGCTGCATAATAAGCAGAATAATTACGCAGTGATGTCTTGTATCACCTTGAAGAGGTTTCTTTTGCAGAACAGTCTGCTGACTGTACACTATCCCTTAGCCTTGCCGTGAGCCCCTAGTTAGGAAACTATTGTGTTAAGGGAATATAGTGAGCATTGATGCTCCTTTGGTTTTGTGGCACATTGTTGTATTTTTTAGGGACCAAATGTTCTAGGGTTTTACAATTGAGACATTAAATTGGCTAACTTCCTGGTGAGTGCCCCTACTACTGAACTAGGGAGCGGTGTTAATTTCGTTAACGAAATCTATGACGACCTATTTTTACCATGACTAAGACGAGACGACACAAACATCATTAAACGATAACTGACTATATCAACGTGAAATATGATGATACGTTGATAAAAACAAGAGTGATTTTGGTCAAGTTTTTTATTTTTTTAACCATATTTAGTCATTTTGTCTGTTTTCGTCGAATAAAGGAGGAGAAAAAATAATAGAAACTGTTTTTATGGTTGCCAGATTTCAAGAATTTAAATTCCCCAATCAGAGCTTTTCTGTTAAAATAAAACATTTTCTACCCATTGTTTTACTTAATCTTTGGAATCTGGCAACCATGCGCATGCGCTCTCTACACTGCGTAAGAATATGGAGTTTCCTTTGTATCTTTTTTATTCAATCAAACATACTCTGTTTGAGAGTAAAACTAATTATTTTGTAATTAAAAAAAAAATAAAAGAATGCAAAGAGTCTTCTTAAGGCTCAAAAATAAAGAAGTTGATCACAAAATGATTTGCAGTGCGTGTAAATCTTTGAAAACCTTTATTTTTCTTTGTGCATTTCGAACACTTTTTCATCACAAACGGGTCTAAATATTTTGCTTGCCAGTCGAAAAGTTTTGCTTGCGAAAAAAGCTGTCTTAGTGGGCGGTCTCGATCAACCAGGATGAAAGGCCCCTTTCTAATGGTCACCCAGGATCGAAATGACAGGTTGACCACACCCACTATATCTTCCTGCTGCTGCCCACGCAGTGTGTCCTACATATAAAATAACTACCAAAATTGATCTTGGTAACTGTAGTTTGACAAAGTAATTACTAAAAATGTACACAAATGCAATTACTTTTCGTCGACAAAAATTAATGAAGATAAAAATGACTCAAATGTCACAGACTAATAAGCATTTTTGTCTGAAGACTAAATCAAAAATGGCTTTCAAAATTAACTGCAATGGAGCTGGAGCTAAACTGAGATTAAGACAAAAAGGAGAGACACTATGTATTTTACCTCACATCCAGAGAAAGCTTGGCTGGCTTCTGCCGCATAAAACAGCGACTCGACACTAGAAGGGTCTAAGTTTGATTTGATAAACCGGCATGTCTCCTGAGTTAGAGAGGAAAGACAAAATTAGAGACAGTGATAAAGACTAACTAACATTAACCCCCGGTTTCACAGACAAGGCTTAAGCTAGTCCCGGACTAAAATGCATGTCTGAGCTGTTTTAACTGAAAACAACTTGCACTGAAATATCTTAAAATATGTCAGTGCCATTGCTTTGTCGCAAGATGCACAACAATAAATTTGTTTTCTAAGGCACGTTTATAAAAAAAAAAATGGTTTAGAAACCGGGCATATGTAAAAGAAAAATTGACATTTCACCAATATGAAAGATTTTTCTTACATCTACATCCGCAACAAAGATTCCCAACTTGTGAAGTCCAACAACAGAGTAATAAGCAGACTTGAGGTCAGTGAGGGGTTGGCTCAATACAGCCTGAAGTCTAGCCACATCGGTGGGGGTCAGATGATGGGATGGCGTCAAGGTCTGGGTCTCAAAAACCAGGGACAGGACCAGCAAGCTGAAGAAACCTTCAAATGGGTACATGTACAAATGGAATGCAGTTCATTTGATGATGACACATTAGCATTTTAGGGAGACAAGCAAGGAAAGTGTTTGGATGCTAGGAAAGCATAAGGTGCATGTTGTGGGTGTGGAAAGAGCTGGGTTGTTTAAAGTGGAAATTATGTAAATTAGATGTCTGAAAGCACAACTTTTTTTTTTTTTATGTACTTTTATAGAGATTGCCCTCAAAAAGAGCAATTTCTAGCCGATTAAATATTTTACAGCTGAGCCTAACTTGAAAAGTGTATACACTAAAGAAATGTCCATGAATTTTCCAGGCCTAGAAATCACAATATTAAAATCCATCCATCCAGTGCCATCTTGAAACTTGCGCTCTACAAGTGAACACTGTCTTGTGGTGCCATCTCAAAGAGGCACTAAATCTCTTTCTCTGTCCTTTTCCTGGTCTGTTCCATGCTGGTGGAATGACCTGCCCAACTCAACCAGAGCTGCTGAGTCCGTGGCCATTTTCAAGAAACGGCTGAAGACACATCTTTTTCTTTTTCGGCAACAGCTGATCCATTAATACTAACACTTTATCATCTATTCTATATCTATTATCTTCAAAAAAAAAAAAAGTACATGTACTGCGTTAGATTAAACTGGGAAGGGTAATAGCACTTGCATATTGTTGTCCTATTGTTAGTTTTACTGCTTCTATTGTTCTCATTTGTAAGTCGCTTTGGATAGTAGCATCTACTAAATTAATAAATGTCAATGTAAAATTCCCAGCTAAAACCCAAGAATAAGTGCCTTTATTTAGCTTTTTATTAACCAACAACAAAAGTGAATACTTTAGAACCTTAAGGGGAGTTTTCCCAGACAGGGTTTAAATTAAGCCAGGAGTAGGCTATGCCATAATCTAGAATAGTTAATCATGGCTTAAAAAATGGCTTTCTGAAACACAGATTAATTACAGATTACTAACACCTGGACTATGGAGTTCTGTGAACTAAAATAAACCAGATTAATTTAAAACCAACTGTGCTAATCTGAATTTAGCATGATAGAGGTTGCCTATAAAATATGGAATGGACAAAGAAAAGCTTAAAATTGGATGAAACTGAGAAGCCAATCAAAGGAAAACAATGACAGCCGAAAAAAGATTGCAATCAAAATCAAAACAAAAAACTTCACTGAACATGAGAAAACTCTTTTAAAGCAAATAGCAAAGAAAAATTGCACACATCAGCTGTGGAATCTACGAAGCCCCTAAAGGGACATGGTGAAAGAAAAATAATATAAGATGGGAGAAAAAAATATTCGTCAATGCTTTTGTTCTCTCACAAATGTTTTGCGCTCCCCCAAGAAAATTTGCATTCGTTGTAAAATATTTTGCGTTCCCTCAAAAAATGTTTATAAAAATAATTTGAGCAAACGGCTTCCAACTCTACCCACTCCAACCAGGATTCGAACCAGGGTCTCCAGCATGGAAGGCTAAATGCACCTCTTGAGGCCAGGGAAGTGAAGTTTACAGGCACAGCTCTTGCTTTCTTGCCTCTGTTACACACACAGATATACATATACATATATATATATATATATATATATATATATATATATATATATATATATATATATACACATATACACACATACACACACACAAGCATACATATATGTGTGTATGTATCTATTTATGCGTGTGTATATATTGATTTTCACTGACATAGTAACGTTACAAGTAATACGCGTCTTCTTTGAAACACAACATTAATCTAAAGTTAAACCTGCCTCCTGGTAGGTTTAATTTAAGCCTCAATTTCGTCCTGGAGTAGCTCTAGTCTTCCTCCAGGAAATTAGCTAATTGAACTCAGAACTATACCAAATCTAGGATAACTATTTAAAACCATGACAGACAAAATATTTCTGTTAATCTGGTTTAAAAAGCCATTTTATGCCAGGACTGGACTTAATCTCTGTCCGGGAAGCCGCCCCTAAATATTAAATACCAGAAATGACATGTGTCCACTATAAATGCTACTATATTCAGAGGCTATAGTAGCCTACTATGTTGTTACTACTGTTAATGAGACTATACATTTCTAATAAAACGTATACAGACTCTGGATAAATACTACGCACAACACTATTTAAAAAAATAATATAATATCACATGTATTATGTATTAATATCCGAATAAATGAAAGTGCTGATTGAGTGTGTGGCGAAAGCTACCTGCAAGAACAACTAACTTATTCGAATAAATTTTGATAAAATGCATTCATAAAACTGCCTAAACATATCAGTAACGCATGACTGTTTACTCATAATATGTTTTAATAAACATAAATATTAAATATAGCATAAAAACGTGCAAAAATGACACTCACAGAGATGGGCCATGTCGCCTAATGCAGCGTCACCAAAAGCTCAAAGAACTTCCGGGACACGCGGAGGAAATCTATTTTATCGGTGTAGGGTGAACTATGCGTTCATGTGATCTAATAAAAATATCAAACATTAAAAAAATAATAAACAAACCAATATTATATGTAATATATACGATATAAAACATGTATTTTATAAAAAATAAACTTCGCACATATTTAAAATGTATGAAACCGGCATGACATTGAGGCGTAAACACCCCTACATACTAGATATGGTGTAAGCCAAGTCATGCAAAATGAATGAGACGTGAGAGATGTTAATAAATGTAGCCTACTTCTAAAGGTCTTTTTATAATCGTGTACCTCAAAATGAACATATTTTAGAAATTATCACGATGATACCGTTTCTGTGAAAATTAAAAGAGACTGTCGCGCACTGAAGGACCGAATATATGTTGTGCTTTGTGTCTGTTTGTGATTGGCCACTCCAGTAACGTTACTAGTTCTCATTCCAGCCAACCAGATACCTTGTGCTTATAATTAATAAATAGGCTTGTTTGAGATGCGCTTTGCCCATAGACAGTAAAAGGCTTTGCCTCGCCTGAAATGTAGTGGAGAGTAGGCGGCTACAGTGAGGGGAGGAGAGAAAAAAGCACAGGCAAGACGGACGGCTCTCTCTCTCTCTTTTCAAAACAATACAACATACATTTTAGAGCCAGGGGAGCAAAGAAAACACATTCTTTGTGAATAATAAAAATAAATAAATAAATACAATAAATACAAGACCTTTGTATCAATCAGATTTTGAAGACAGTAGGCTACACAAATGAACAGTCTTAGCTTTTCCATTAGTACTAGATTGAATAGTAGAAAAGTAATTTTCGAATTCTTTACGGAATACTGAGAAAAGGGGCTTTTTGTTAGAAAAATTACACTTGGATGTGAAATTTGACTAATAAAATTAACAGATTAATTACAAAAGCCTCCTTAATCACACTTTTATCATACTTTGAATATCCAAAAATTACATTTTCTTTCTTTTTCTTAATAAACATACACCTCATACCATAACTTTTTCACATGACTACAATGCCAGAAAATGTGGGGTACTGTTTCCAAGTGCAAAGAGCAAAAAGAGCAGCTAACATCAATGTCTTTCTTAAACTTACTAAGGAAATGTTTTACAGGCTAGAATTTGTGCATTATCTTGAAACAGATTTCTTTCACCTTGTTTGTAACAAAAGACTTATGAGGTAATAACCAAACACTTTCCCAATCAAGGTCATTAATAAATTTAGTCCAATAAGCAATAGAGCAAGATTTGATGACAACCCAAAAATAGAGAACGCATAGATTTGTTATTGTTTTTGGACTGTAAAAAACACATTTCACCACATACTGTGTCAGTTGGGTTAATTATGGGCATATCAACTGATGACAACTCACCTCTACATAAGGAAATTATTCCAGAATTGATTGCAGAAAATACAAAAGGGAAAATTCCTTGGGAGTCACAGGAAAATTAAAGTGCAAAAGAAACTCGTCATTCGTCATAAGGTATCCTTGAGTGTTAAACAAATGACAAACTAAAACAATACCCTTTTCAAACCAGCTTTAAAAAAAAAACTTTTGTGTTTAAACAAAATACAATGGTTATTCCAAATAAATACATAATCACACATTAGTGTTATAATCACACATTAGTAAAAAAAGAAAGGCCCCCCAAGTCAGTCAAAATAAAATTAGGAATAAAATTCCACAAAGAAGGTTTTTTCAAACAAAATTTTAACCAATTCATTTTGAAGGTATTATATAAAGTAGAGAAATCTAGAAAATCAAGGCCACCACTTTTAAGCGAATTTAAAACAACAGATTTAAGAATGTAATGCACACGATTCTTCCATAGAAAATTAAATAATATCTGATCAATAGTTTTGATAGTATTATTGTCTAAATGTATAGATGAAGCAACATAAGTAAGTCTAGAAATTCCTTCTGCCTTTGATAGAAGGACTCTATCTAAAATTTCCTATTATCACTGTAAAGCTGTTTTGAAACAGTCCATATTGTTAAAAGCGCTATATAAATGAAGGTGACATCTAAGGGACAAGTCCCTTATCTTTTCAAAAGCAGGATTAAAATTCAGAGAAACTCTATCTTGCTCACTTTCAGAGACAACAACTCCCAAATAATTAACAGCTTCTTTAACAGGGATACCATCCATAGGTACAAGGGGGGAGCTTTTCAAGGCTAATATTTCACATTAGCATAGCATAAGCATAAAAGGAGGAGCGACGACAGTGGAGATTGAGAGAGGCCAGGCCTGGATTTTATTTGATGTTTTGTTTATGTGGCAGCAGTCGTCCGTGAGGGACTGCCTTTATTTTCGTTTTGCATGTGTTTATTTATTTATTAAAGTCTTTAAATGTTCGCCGGTTCCTGCTCCTTCTTCCCGCAACATCTAACCTCGTTACAGTCACATTTTAGTTGAGAAATTGCTTCCTTAAAGGTGCTCTAAGCGATGTCGGGTGACGTCACTTCTTGTTGACGTTTAAAGTATTGTCAAAAAAACGGAGGCTATCTAGACCCTCCTATCTATCCGCGCACTAACCCCCCAAACCCCACCCCCAAATCCTTCTTGTCGGTTATTGGCTGGAACAGTTTGCTATGTTTCGTGGTGCGGGTTTGCCCAGTTTGTTTTTGTTGCCGTTTGTGGAGCCTGGGGTGTCTGCAGAGACCCTGTTTTTTTACAGTGTGTTCAGGGGACAGGAAGCTAGTGGATAGTGAGGACATGTTTGCTGTATGTGACAAAAAATGTTTTGGCCTAAAAAATGCGTGACATCATTTAGAGCACCTTTAATCTCATCAACAGTAGCCTAATTGGTGAGTCACAAAAACCTTTTTCATCCTGATTAATGAAATTAACATAACCACGGTGCTTACAGAAAGTAACTAAATCAGCTACATTAAATTTAGAACAATACAAATTTGAATAAAATTTATAACAGTATTGGGAAATTTGGACAGTTCTCTCTTCTCGTAGTGGATCAGACACCTGTGAGATCAAAGACGGATATCGCGGGATTCACCCTCGTGCACAGTGTTGCTAATAAACTGGATGTAATTTAAGTTCTGTTGCTTTTATATAAAATTAGATGGTAACCCTTCATTTTACAGTCCTGTTTCCCATATACATACTATGTACTTATTATAGTAATTACAATAACTGGGTAATAACTGGGTAATAATTAGGTACTAACCCTGAACCTACCCCTAAACCTACTGTAGCGTCTGGACCAATCACTCACAAATTATTCATTATATTTAATGAATAGTCCGGCAAACTCACTCTCCCAACTAAGATATGTGGCCAACTTCCCCTGAAACTAACACCACTGGCAGAACTCAGTGTCCGGTTACATTGATAAGAATTTTACGACCCTGGAATTCCTGAGAGATGTGACTCTTACTTAAATCTTACTGAGAAGGAGATTTAAGCCCTGTTAATCCTATATATTCTATATATATATAACCACTTGAGAAATTTATAAACATGTATCTAATTTTCACCTCTCATGATTTTCCTTCTGATGTTGTTTTGGCCTATGTTTTCTTGTAAACTCTAATGGGTTAATGTTTCAGACTTTGCATACTATGGTTAAACAGAATCATATGTGTTGCACGTTTGGTTTCTATAAACTCCAATCTTCGTTCCCCATTTGTTAATTTACATTGCATTTTGCTATCTTTGTGACGCTTGGGTATTATAAGAATCTTGAAGATTCTTTTCTTATACACCCAATGAAATTACAGATTCAAATTTGCTGCCTGAATACAAAGAGTCGTAAAATTTTCCCTCCAAAGGAAACATTTCTTATTGGCTCACAGACCCCCAGAGGGTGTGACATATTCATGTTAAAAATCACTGATCACAAGATCAGCTCTCTCTTGCTCCTGCTTCTCGACTGCTGGTAGATGTCTGGGGGGGGGACCCCCACCGGGTCCCATGGGCCCCGGCAGGCTGTGACCACTGCTACTCCTTCACTCTCCTAACAGAGTCAGACTGTATTTTCTTCATCGGAACCGTCAACGACTTCAATTTTCAACAACTTCAAGAATTGTGTCCACTGCCAAGCCATGCAAGTATCAATTTAAGAAGGTGCTTTGAAAATGATAATATTGATGGTTCTTTTCATAGTTAAATGGATCTGTTCCATAGTTCCATTTCCTACTTCCGGTTTCATTCTGTCACTTTAACCATCTCCCTTTGAATGCATGAATGAATGTGTAATTGTTTGTATGTTAGTTATGTTTTCATGTTTTTGTTAATAAAACTTGTGCACAATATGTATTTAGTTCTGATTCCCTGCTTGCATACAGAGTTTAATTTACGATCTTGACCCTGTTACATGCTCTAAGTGCTGTACATGCTAGGAAAGACTTATTTTTCTGTGGAAATGAAAGATACACTTTTCTTAGAATAAATGGATAATCAAAAGAGTTCGTTGGACGAACTGCTTAATTGATTGTAATGTTAATTTAGCTACCTCAAATTAATCATTAACTGATCCAGATATTTATAATCAATTATAACCAGTTATTATTGATTATTAATATTTAATTGAGCTGATTTGCTACACTACCCTAAACCCATGTACTTACCTTATATTACCCAGTACTTTCTAGGTAAGTACACTGTAAGTACTGTACTGTAAAATGAAGCGTTTCCAAATAAATATAATGAACCAGACACCCAAAGTACTTGTTATTTAATTACATACAGAAGATGTGTTTATCAATCATTTTTACTTTAATTACAGACATGTTTTATATATAGCCTATTTTTTATAAATATGACAACAATCAAATAACCTATATAGAGATCACACTGTCAGTGAGTTTGGGAATACTAACACATAATTTACACATAAAAACATGAGATCAGAGTTTTAAAATCAAACAGTGTAAAAGAGAACAATACATCATGTTTGTTTAAACCAATGAGCATTAAGCTGTGTCGTCGGCTAGTCGTTTCCCATCATGCTTTTGATCAGCGCAGTCGGTGGAGAGCAATGCGCCTGACTGCAGAATCAGATACGGCCGCCTTGTACTCGCGAGAGTTTTTTGACATACGTCAGCATGACATCAGAGCAAGGCGGACGGCACTCGGACACATTTCTAACCGGCATGCATCTCTCAGAGATCACCGGTGATCGGTTCTGTGCAGATTTTGTTCATCTCAAACAAGCCTAGTGTGACTTACTGCCGATTAAAAAATGTGCTACATGTATATCCTCTTTCCATAATATTCCTGTTAAAGAGAGCGTTACGTATTACGAAAATCTGTTATATCAAATTCCTATAATAAAGGCGACTTAAATTTGATTGATTTTGACTCTTGAAATTAATTGGTTTAAACGCTTCCTCCGTAACCAATCTTCTATTTAGTGTAATCCCACGTCTTTTCTTAATTAGGAGAAACCACCAGATCATCAATTGGTCATCATCACCTGGTTGTCTAATGCACACGGAGACCTGGAGAGGCCTACAAGCCACAGTGTCTCCCACCCACTGTGACATTTGGTGGAGGATCGGTGATCCAGCAAGGCTGGAATTGGGCAGATTTGTCTTTGTGAAGGACGCATGAATCAAGTCACATACAAGGTTGTCCTGGAAGAAAACTTGCTTCCTTCTGCTCTGACAATGTTCCCTAACTCTGAGGATTGGTTTTTCCAACAGGACAATGCTCCATGCTATACAGCCAGGTCAATCAAGGTGTGGATGGAGGACCACCTGATCAAGACCCTGTCATGCCAGCCCAACCTCCAGACCTGAACCCCATTGAAAACCTCTGGAATGTGATCAAGAGGAGAATCTTGGATGGTCACAAGCCATCAAACAAATCCGAGCTGCTTGAATTTTTGCACCAGGAGTGGCATAAAGTCACCCAACATCAATGTGAAATACGGGTGGAGAGCATACCAAGACGCATGAAAGCTGTGATTGAAAATCAGGGTTATTCCACCAAATATTGATTTCTGAACTCTTCTGAACTTATTTTCTTTCCATTATTCGAGGTCTGACAACACTGCATCTTTTTCGTTATTTTGACCAGTTGTCGTTTTCTGCAAATAAATGCTCTAAATGACAATATTTTTATTTGGAATTTGGGAAAAAATGTTGTCAGTAGTTTACAGAATAAAACAAAAGTGTTAATTTTACCCAAACACATACCTATAAGTACTAAAACCAGAGAAACATATATTTTTGATAATGATAATTTTGCAGGGGTCTCTTAATTTTTTCCAGAACGGTATATATATGTATGTATGTGTATATATTACATTTTTCTGAAGGGACAAGACAGAGATAATTTTACTTGCCTGACCTGATTAAAACGTCAATAACAACAACTACAAAAAACAAAACAAAAAACTAGGGAATCACTAAACCGAGAGAATGTTTCTGATTTTATGACATTTATTGTATGCTGCGATTGATAGTGGATAATAAATATATTACTGATAGTAACAATGTTCTACTGTTGAGGATCGCAGCCTCTCGAGGAGAAATCTATGCAAATGACCGCAGCACTCACAAAAGAAATACAGTTAACAACATTCTGCCTATAAAAATTCAATGTGTGGAGTTTGTATATTTTCAACATATGATACAGTTAAGTAACCTCCCACGACGAATGCTGTTTTCATGAATACCATCACAACTGAAAATGTGACATTGATTTCATACAACAGTTCAATAAACAAATAAAACTAAGTCACTTACATTTTAGGTGCAACATTGAATGTTTTAGTTCTGTTTCAGCAACGAAAATAGTTCCAAACAAAGATCACAGCAGAACCATCGCGCATCTCACAGCAACAAGTCAAATCAAGTCCAGTCACCTTTATTTATATAGTGCTTTTTACAATACAGATTGTTTCAAAGCAGCTTTACAGAGATAATAGGAAAACAATGCTGTAATAATATTGTTATAAAATGAAATGTCCCCAACTAAGCAAGCCAAAAGCCAATGGTGAAAAAGGTGAAGAAAGGCGAAAAAGGTGACAGTGGCAAGGAATCAAAACTCCATCAGGTGACAGAATGGGTGAAAAAAACCTTGGGAGAACTCAGGCTTAGTCAGGGGGCCAGTTCTCCTCTGGCCAACGAACGAAAAGTGTATGATTATGATTCAGGCAGCAAAAGTCAGATTGGATCAGAACTTTCACAATATTCATCCAGTTCCATCTGGTTTGGGGTTGGAGTCATCACGCCGGCATGGAGACGGGTTTGTTGAGGTGTCCATGAGGCCATCACAGGGCTGATGAGGCTGGCACTTCAGGGATGGATTGTCGTCGGGTCCATGCGATGGTCCTTCATCAGATCTGGATATGGCCTGGATCCGACGGATTGCGGTAAACCTCGGGATAAACAGAGAGACTAATATTAGCGTAGATGCCATCCTTCTTAAGATGTACCAAGTACATCAGGATTTATGGGAAGTGTTATCAACTGGGCAGTATTGTGAGATCGCAATAGACATGAAGGACTCTAATGCGTTAAGAGCTCACTCAAGTACTGGGGAGCTAAACCATTTAGTGCTTTGTAAGTAATCAGCAATATTTTAAAATTTATACAATGTTTATTAGGGAGCCAATGCAGTGTTGCATTTTGCATTTTGGACCAGCTGTAGTTTATTTATTAAACGTGAAAGGCAACCACCCAGTAGAGCATTACAATAATCTAGCCTTGATGTCATGAACTAATTGTTCTGCATTTTTAATTGAGAGCATATGACGTATATATTTAGATATATTTTTAAGATGAAAAAATGTGGTTTTACAGATACTAGACACGTGACTTTCAAATGAAAGATTGGTATCAAAGAGCACACCCAGGTTCCTAACCGACTACAAGGACTTGACAGAGCAGCCATCAAGTGTTAGACAGTATTCTAGGTTATTACGTGAGAAAGTTTTTTGCCGAATAATTAGAATCTCTGTTTTTTTCAGAATTAAGTAGAAGGAAATTACTAGTCATCCAGTTTTTTATATCAGCTATGCATTCTGTTAATTTAGTGAATTGGTAAGTTTCGTTAGGTTTTGAAGAGATATACAGCTGAGTATCATCAGCATAACAGTGAAAGCTAATTCCATGTTTCCTAATGATATCTCCTAAAGGTAGCATGTACAGAGTGAACAGCAGCGGTCCAAGTACTGAGTCTTGTGGTACGCCATACTGAACTTGTGATCGATAAGACATCTCTTCATTTACTGCTACAAACTGACAACAAGAGCAAATCATTTGTGACTCTAATGAGAGCAGTCTCAGTACTATGGTACGGTCTAAATCCGGATTGAAAATCCTCGCAGATATTGTTACGTCCTGAGGACGTATTATATAAAAAGTGTTTTTGATGTGTATTTTACTTTAAGTTGTTGTGTTTGTTATGCTCTGTCAGTCTCTCCCTTACTCTGATTGCCTTACAGCTAATTAACCACACCTGAGGCTCGTAAGGAGAGTTGCAGAGCTGCACGATAAGAGAGCAGAGTGAACACTGCTTGAGGAGGTTTACTTCTCCCCTGCACCAGACTTGTGTGTTGCTGCAACTAAGTGTGAAACTGGTGTGTTGTTCCTGTGTGGTACAGTTGAGCTTGTTTTTTTTTTTTTTGGTGTGCTTTGTGTGATAAAGCAATCTCTTTTTTTTCTTCTTAATAACTTTGTTTGGTAACCAAAAGGTATTGTATATCAACTTTTTGTTTGTTTGGTTTGGAAAGCAGTAGGGAGATTGAGTCACCACCTTTTTCTTTTTATATATTAATCCTTGTTTTTGGTTAGTCAGGGAGTGGAGGGAAGCATATGTTGTTTATTTATTTTCTTTTACCTGTGTAGGTCATTTAGTTTTTCTTCCAATAGTAAGCTTCCTCTTTTGTTTGTTGTTTTGGTCTGACCTTCTCCTGAAGATCTAAAGCTTCCATTTTCTTTGTTTAAATACAATAAATCATTTTTCTTTTGCATCAAGTGTTGGCTCACATTTCTGGGGCAGAGGACTGAAGGGAACCCTCCACACTTACGTTTGCGTTTTTTTTTTTTTTTAGTTTGTTACCCTCTCCCAACCCTAGACTAGGAGAACTTGTAACAAGTGGGGGCTCGTCCGTCCGTTAATTGGCTACTGGTAAGTACTCTTTTCAACTTTTGATTGACTGTTTTTGACTGTAGGTGGGAAGGAAAGTGTAGTGGCCATTTGAATAATGGAGTTTGATTTTACTGAGTTTACTCTTTCTCCTACTATTGAGGCATTTAATCGCTGTAAGAAAAAGGATCTAGTGTTGATAGCAGATTTCTTTAATATTTCTGTAAAAAAAGACGTCACCAAACAAGTACTTAAGGACAACTTGTATGAGAAATTAATAGAGGAGGGTATTTTGCCTAGAGAGAGTGATGAGAGCACTGAGGTTAGATCATTGGAAGCGGAGAGGGAGAATCTCAACTATGAGTCTGCTATGTCTCAGGATCCAAATATTGTTTTGAAGTTGAAGGAGTTGGAACTTGCAATTAAAAAACAGGAATGTGAAGCAGAAGTTATAAAGCTTCGTGTAGTGGAGAGGCAGGCTGACCGAGATATCCAAATACGTAGATTGGATCTAGAATCAGAGCGCCTGGCTAGAAACCCAATACTACTTCCACGTCCTAGGCCCCCATCAGTCGCATCACCCTTAACGACTGGTGGTAGTACCGTCACAGAGGATTTTTCTCATGCACCCCCTAGCGACTATTTCGATGTCAGTAAGTATATAAGACTTGTACCTCCATTTAGAGAGACTGAAGTCGATTCGTACTTTGTAGCATTTGAGCGCGTCGCTAGTAAATTGAGGTGGCCGAAAGATATGTGGGCTTTATTACTCCAGTGTAGTCTAACCGGAAAAGCTCAAGAAGTTTGTTCGCCTCTGCCAATTGAAAGCTCTCTGGACTATGATATTGTAAAGGCTGCAGTACTGCGAGCGTACGAACTGGTCCCTGAGGCCTACCGACAGAAGTTTCGTGCGCATTCGAAAACAGTCAAACAAACGTATGTTGAGTTTGTAAGAGAAAAGAGTTCTTTTTGAAAAGTGGTGTTTTTCTAGCAAGGTTACATCCTTAGAGGAGTTACAGGAATTAATCTTGCTAGAGGAATTTAAAAATTGTCTTTCGACAAATATCGTAATGCACTTAAATGAACAAAAAGTGGTATCATTGGCTAGTGCTGCGGTCTTGGCAGATGAGTTTGTGCTGACACACAGAAATGTTTTCTCAGCCCACACATCGGCCAGGTTCTATTTGTGAATGTGGAAAGTTCAGCAGTGCCGCGTTCAGGACAATCGTTTAAAAGTGAAACGGTATCTAAATTTGGGCGTAAACTTACAAACAGTGGTTGATAGGCGAGTTTGTTTTTTTTGCCTTGATCCAAACCATTTGATTGCGGATTGTAAGGCTTGGAAACAGAAGAGCGTGGTTTCCAAACCCAAAAACGTAGCACTTGTGCACGCCATGTGTAATGGCAGCTGCCTTAGTGGAGAGAGTTATCACCCTTTCTTATTTGAAGGCACAGTTTCCCTATCTCCTGATTCTGGTTTTAAGACGGTAACAATGTTACGTGACACAGGTGCAGCTCAATCCTTTATATCCGAGAGTATATTGCCTTTCTCTGCTGACTCTTTTACGGGTAATGACGTGCTGATTCGTGGAATTGAAATGCACTGTGTGAATGTGCCACTTCATACCGCGTATCTAAGGTCAAGCATTGTCAGTGGTGTAGTCCGTTTAGCAGTGCGTCCAGAGTTGCCTGTTGAGGGTGTTGATCTAATTCTGGGGAATGACCTTGCGGGTGGCACAATCTTTCCTAGACCAGTTGTATCACATAAACCTAGTGCTTCACAGACATCTGATCTGGCCGAGAACTTCCCGTCCGTTTTTCCTGTCTGTGCGGTTACCCGTGCCCAGTCAAAGAAATTTGAGGAAGTGGTAGATATCTCAAACTCATTTTTGATTGAGCCTGACTCTGTGGAGTGTGTCATGTCTGTTACTCCAGACCCTGACCGTGACGTAACTATCCATGAAAAGTTGACCTCTGAAACCCCTCTAAAGGCAGGTAGAGAATACTTAGCTACAGCAAAAAAAGCAGACCCTTCCCTAGGCAAGTGTATAGCGGCTGCAGATGGTGCTACCCCAGGGCCTAGTTCAGGGGTGGTTTTCTTCTGGGAGTGTGGATTGTTGATGCGTAGCTGGAAACCCCAGCAAGAAGATTTAGGCTGGCAGGAAGTGCAGCAGATTGTTTTGCCTATTGGTTATCGGCAGCAGGTCTTAAAACTTGCCCATGAAAATGCTTTGTCTGGACATGTCGGTATAACAAAAACTTACCATCGCATTACTAGGTTTTTTTTTTGGCCTGGTCTTAAGTCAGCAGTGTCCAGATTTTGTAAGTCGTGTCATACTTGTCAGCTGGCAGGAAAGCCCAACCAGAAGATACCTCCTGCACCTCTCTATCCTATTCCAGTTGTAAGTGACCCGTTTGATCGCTTAATTGTTGACTGTGTTGGACCATTGCCCAAAGCTAAGTCAGGACACCAATACATCCTGACCATTATGTGTGCTGCGACTCGCTTCCCAGAGGCTGTTCCGTTACGCACGTTGAAAGCTAAGGTTGTAATCAAGGAACTACTCAAGTTTTGTTCTACTTTTGGATTGCCAAAAGTAATTCAGAGTGACCAAGGGTCAAACTTCACTTCCAGGGTTTTTAAACGAGCACTAGAAACCCTTGGTATATGCCACCAAACTTCTACAGCATACCATCCTGAGTCCCAAGGTGCACTAGAACGCTTCCACCAAACCCTTAAAACAATGCTACGACGATTTTGTGTGGAAACCGGAAAAGACTGGGTTGAGGGTCTTCCTTTTCTAATGTTTGCAGTAAGAGAATCTGTGCAGGAGTCCCTTGGCTTTAGCCCTGCTGAGCTGGTGTTTGGCCACACAGTCCGTGGCCCTCTAAAGCTGTTAAGTGAACAGCTGCTGGGTCCGAGTTCCAAAGCGTTGCCTGTTGATGACTACGTCACTTCTATTCGTGAGAAACTCCACAAGGCCCAAACTCTTGCAAAACTTCATCTGTCTACAGCACAGTCTAAGATGAAGGCTTATTTTGACAAAAAGTCAGTGAAAAGAGATTTTAGTCCTGGTGATCATGTCATGGTTCTACTTCCCACACCTGGTTCTATTTTACATGCAAAGTTCTCTGGTCCATACCTGGTTGAAAGGGAGTTAAATGAGTCAAACTTTCTGATTGCGACCCCAGACCGCAAATGTAAAAGCCGTGTTTGTCATGTAAACAGGCTTAAACCCTATGTAAACAGGGCTATTTGTGAATTGACAGTAGAGCAAACTGCGGTTCAACCAGTGGTATCCTCTGTTGCCGCAGTAGGTGTAATGGCGAATTACTCATTAGAGGAAGATGGTTTAATGTGTAGAGATGTGCCAATTTCCTCTACCAGGTTAAATAATTCTGCTATAATGAAAGATCTTCCACACTTTCTTTCTCATCTGACTAATGAACAATCTTGTGGTTTAATTTAATTACTGCGTGCCTTCCCTACCTTGTTCAGTGACGTGCCGGGTAGAACTACTGTGTGTGTTCATGACATTGTAAGGATGTTGTTTTATTGGGACAGAATCACCAACATCAGAGTAAATCCTAGGAAACGTGAGATCATGCAGACAGAGCTTGAGTATATGCTGCGCTATGGGCTGGCCGTCCCCAGCCAGAGCCCTTGGAGCTCCCCCTGTTTACTTGTCTCAAAACCTGACAACACCTTTCGCTTTTGCACTGATTATCGGAGGGTCAACAAAGTAACAAAACCTGACTCTTTCCCTCTTTCAAGGATGGAAGGTTGTGTAGATAGAGTTGGATTAGCAAACTTTGTCACAAAACTAGATCTGTTAAAAGGTTATTGGCAAGTGCCCCTCAGCCAACGTGCTTCTGAGATTTCAGCGTTTGTCACGCCTGACCGCTTCCTACAATACCAGGTTCTAGCTTTTGGAATGCGAAACGCTCCCGCTACGTTCCAGCGTATGATTTATCAAGTACTCTCAGATGTGACTAACTGTGAGATATATCTGGATGATATTGTGGTATATTCGGATAACTGGACAGATCATGTGAAAACACTCGAAAAAGTGTTCAAACGTTTAGCTGCTGCTTCCTTGACTCTAAATCTTGCCAAATGTGATTTTGCAAAAGGAGTTGTTACATACTTGGGTAAACAAGTAGGCCACGGAATGGTTAAACCTGTTGAAGCTAAAATTGCAGCCATTCTTGATTTCCCTGTACCCTGTAATAAACGAGAGTTAAGACGCTTCCTAGGAATGAGTGGGTATTATCGAGGTTTTTGTCCCAATTTCTCTGCCCTAGCCTCTCCTCTTAAAGATCTCCTGAGTACAAACCGAAGATGCTTATGGAACAATGACTGTCAACTTGCCTTTGATGCGGCCAAAGATCTCCTCTGTCATGCTCCTGTTCTGTCAGCTCCGAACTTCAAAATGCCTTTCAGTCTGCAGGTGGATGCAAGTGCTAAAGGAGCTGGTGCAGTTTTGCTACAGGAGGATGTGTACCATATTGAACATCCTGTCTCCTACTTTTCTAAAAAATTCTCCAAAACTATAGTGTAATCGAGAAGGAAGCTCTATCATTGTTGCTAGCTCTTCAGCATTTTGATGTATACTTGGGGAGTAGCTCTATGCCTATTGTTGTGTACACTGATCATAACCCTTTGGTTTTCCTTTCCCGTATGTCAGGTTCCAACCAGCGACTATTACGGTGGTCTCTCACTGTCCAAGAATATGATCTGGACATCCGACACAAGAAAGGCACTGAAAATGTTATGGCCGATGCTCTCTCTAGAGTTTAAAGGGATTCAGTTTTCTTTGAACCTTGTACCTTTCTTAAATAAGAAAATGGTGAGGGTGTATATATTTGATTACAAACTCTAGTTTGTATTCTTGATGGTGGAGGTGTTACGTCCTGAGGACGTATTATATAAAAAGTGTTTTTGATGTGTATTTTACTTTAAGTTGTTGTGTTTGTTATGCTCTGTCAGTCTCTCCCTCAGGTGCCGAGGTGCACGATAAGAGAGCAGAGTGAACACTGCTTGAGGTTTACTTCTCCCCTGCACCAGACTTGTGTGTTGCTGCAACTAAGTGTGAAACTGTTGTGTTGTCCCTGTGTGGTACAGTTGAGCTTGTTTTTTTTTTTTTGGTGTGCTTTGTGTGATAAAGCAATCTCTTTTTTTTTTTCTTCTTAATAACTTTGTTTGGTAACTAAAAGGTATTGTATATCAACTTTTTGTTTGTTTGGTTTGGAAAGCAGTAGGGAGATTGAGTCACCACCTTTTTCTTTTTATATATTAATCCTTGTTTTTGGTTATTCAGGGAGTGGAGGGAAGCATATGTTGTTTATTTATTTTCTTTTACCTGTGTAGGTCATTTAGTTTTTCTTCCAATAGTAAGCTTCCTCTTTTGTTTGTTGTTTTGGTCTGACCTTCTCCTGAAGATCTAAAGCTTCCATTTTCTTTGTTTAAATACAATAAATCATTTTTCTTTTGCATCAAGTGTTGGCTCACATTTCTGGGGCAGAGGACTGAAGGGAACCCTCCACACTTACGTTTGTGGTTTTTTTTTTTTTTTTTAAGTTTGTTACCCTCTCCCAACCCTAGACTAGGAGAACTTGTAACAATATAATTTCTTTCAAGAAAGGAACACAGTTGTGAGGATACTGCTTTTTCTAATATCTTTGACAGAAAAGGTAGATTTGAGATCGGCCTGTAATTGACTAATTTTGTATGATCAAGTTGCGTTTTTTAACAAGCGGTTTAATCATAGCCAGCTTAAAGGTTTTTGGTACGTATCCTAGAGACAAAGACGAATTAATGATATTAAGAAGAGGATATATGACATCTGGAAGCATCTCTTTCAGCAGTTTAGTCAGTATAGGGTCTAACATACATGTCGATTTAGATGAATTAACGAGTTTGCAAAATTCTTCCTCTCCTATAGCACAAATGAATCAAATTTTTCCTCTGGGAGACTACAATGCACTCCCTGATGTGATACTGTAGTAGACGGTTGCATAGTTATAATTTGTCCCTAATATTATCAATCTTATAAGTGAAGAAGTTCATAAAGTCATTACTGCTGTGTTTGTTGGAAACTTCTGGGCTTGAAGCTTTCTTTTTCGTTAGTTTAGCCACTTTTTCAAATAAATACCTAGGATTATGTTTATTTTCTTCTGCTTATTTTTCAACCCTATTAGTTCTAGCAGCTTTTAAAGCCTCTCTGTAAGCAATCGAGCTCTCCTTCCATGAAATCCGAAATACCTCTAGTTTTGTTTTCTTCCAGTTGCGCTCCATTTTTCTGGCTGCTCTCTTAAGGGCCTGAGTGTCCTCGTTGTACCACGGCGTTGGACTATTTTCTTTGATCTTCTTTAAGCGCAACGGAGCAACTGTGTCTAAAGTGCTGGAAAAGAGAGAGTTAAAAGTTTCTGTTGCAATATCAAGTTCTTCTAAGCTATCCGGGATGCTGAGATAATGAAACTGATTAGGAAGATTACTGATAAAGCAATCTTTAGTGGCAGAAGTGATAGGTCTAACATATTTATAACACGGAGTCGGCTTTGCAGCCTTGGCTAAATGTAATTTACATGAGACTAGATAATGATCTGAGATGTCGTCGCTCTGCTGCAGAATTTCAACAGCATCAACACTGATTCCATGTGATAATATTAGATCTAGAGTATGATTACGACTATGAGTAGGTCCTGACACGTGTTGTCTAATTGAGTTTACAATGTCTTTAAATGCCAATCCCAATGCATCTTTTTCATTACCTACATGTATATTAAAATCACCAACAATTAGTACTTTATCTGCAGTCAATACTAATTCTGATAGAAAGTCAGAAAATTCTTTAATAAAATCTTTATGGTGGCCGGTATACAGTAGCCAGCAGAATTCTCAAACGTGATTTATCGTTTACACTATATAATTTTACATTAAGCACCAACACTTCAAAAGAAGTATATTTAAAACTAGATTTCTTAGTGGTTTTGAAAATATTAGTATAAATTACAGCAACACCTCCCCCTTTGCCTTTCGGATGAGGCTCATGTATATAACAGTAATCTTGGGGGGTGGACTCATTTAAAGTAATGTAATCGTTTGGTTTTAGCCAGGTTTCTGTCAAACACAGCACATCTTGGTAATAATCTGAAATCATATTATTAACTATGAGCGCTTTTGAAGTAAGGGATCGAATATTCAGCAACCCAAGCTTTATCGTTTGCTCATCTGTATTATATCTATTTTTTATTTGTTGAACATCAATTACATTCTTAACCTTAGATGGGTTTGGACGTTTTTTGGATTTCCAAATTAGGAGAACACACACAGTCTCTATATGATGATATCTAGGTGAAAGAGGCTCTATGTGATGGGATTTATCTGACCTTGGTGACGCAAGGCCGCTAGCAGACGGTCGGTTTAGCCAGTTTGTCTGCTTCCTGACCTGAGCCCCAGATTGTCATGTTTTATCTCTAAGACTACAGGTCCTTCTCAAAAAATTAGCATATTGTGATAAATTTAATTATTTTCCATAATGTAATGATAAAAATTAAACTTTCATATATTTTAGATTCATTGCACACCAACTGAAATATTTCAGGTCTTTTATTGTTTTAATACTGATGATTTTGGCATACAGCTCATGAAAACCCAAAATTCCTATCTCAAAAAATGTGGATATTATGAAAAGGTTCTCTAAACGAGCTATTAACCTAATCATCTGAATCAACTAATTAACTCTAAACACCTGCAAAAGATTCCTGAGGCTTTTAAAAACTCCCAGCCTGTTTCATTACTCAAAACCGCAATCATGGGTAAGACTGCCGACCTGACTGCTGTCCAGAAGGCCATCATTGACACCCTCAAGCAAGAGGGTAAGACACAGAAAGAAATTTCTGAAAAAATAGGCTGTTCCCAGAGTGCTGTATCAAGGCACCTCAGTGGGAAGTCTGTGGGAAGTAAAAAGTGTGGCAAAAAACGCTGCACAACGAGAAGAGGTGACCGGACCCTGAGGAAGATTGTGGAGAAGGACCAATTCCAGACCTTGGAGGACCTGCGGAAGCAGTGGACTGAGTCTGGAGTAGAAACATCCAGAGCCACCGTGCATAGGCGTGTGCAGGAAATGGGCTACAGGTGCCGCATTCCCCAGGTCAAGCCACTTTTGAACCAGAAACAGCGGCAGAAGCGCCTGACCTGGGCTACAGAGAAGCAGCACTGGACTGTTGCTTAGTGGTCCAAAGTACTTTTTTCGGATGAAAGCAAATTTTGCATGTCATTCGGAAATCAAGGTGCCAGAGTCTGGAGGAAGACTGGGGAGAAGGAAATGCCAAAATGCCTGAAGTCCAGTGTCAAGTACCCACAGTCAGTGATGGTCTGGGGTGCCATGTCAGCTGCTGGTGTTGGTCCACTGTGTTTTATCAAGGGCAGGGTCAATGCAGCTAGCTATCAGGAGATTTTGGAGCACTTCATGCTTCCATCTGATTTCATTTTTCAGCACGACCTGGCACCTACTCACAGTGCCAAAACCACTGGTAAATGGTTTACTGACCATGGTATTACTGTGCTCAATTGGCCTGCCAACTCTCCTGACCTGAACCCCATAGAAAATCTGTGGGATATTGTGAAGAGAAAGTTGAGAGACGCAAGACCCAACACTCTGGATGAGCTTAAGGCCGCTATCGAAGCATCCTGGGCCTCCATAACACCTCAGCAGTGCCACAGGCTGATTGCGTCCATGCCACGCCACATTGAAGCAGTCATTTCTGCAAAAGTATTCCCGACCAAGTATTGAGTGCATAACTGAACATAATTATTTGAAGGTTGACTTTTTTTTGTATTAAAAACACTTCTTTTATTGGTCGGACGAAATATGCTAATTTTTTTTTAATTTTGGGTTTTCATGAGCTGTATGCCAAAATCATCAGTATTAAAACAATAAAAGACATGAAATATTTCAGTTGGTGTGCAATGAATCTAAAATATATGAAAGTTTAATTTTTATCATTACATTATGGAAAATAATTAACTTTATCACAATATGCTAATTTTTTGAGAAGGACCTGTATGAGCCAAATTACTAGAGAGATGAGCAGCACCATCCCAGGAGGGATGAATACCATCTCTTTTCAACAGGTCAGGTTTGCCCCAAAAACTTTTCCAATTGTCTATGAATTCTATAATATTTTACGGACACCACTTAGACAGCCAGCCATTGAGTGAACACAATCTACTAACTATCTCATCACTCCTGCGAACAGGAAGGGGGCCAGAGCAAATTACAGTGCCTGACATCGTACTTGCAAGTTCAAACACCTCTTTAATATTAATTTTGGTGATCTCCGACTGGCGAAGTCGAACATCATTAGTGCCGACGTGAATAACAATCTTAGAGAATTTACAATTAGCATTAGCCAGCACTTTTAAATTTGCTTTGATGTCAGGCACTCTGGCTCCCGGCAAACATGTGACTATGGTGGCTGGTGTCTCTATTTTCACGTTCCGTGTGATCGAATCACCAATTACCAGGGCACAATCAACAGAATTATCAGTGGGTGTTTCACTGAGCGGGGCAAATCGATTTGTTATGGTAATCGGAACGGAAGAGTGTTTTTTTGATCCGTGACTAGAGCGATCCCTCACTGTCACCCATTTGCCTTGCTGCACAGGCAATAATTCAGCCGGAACCGAATCATGTAAAGAGTTTACTATGCTAGGCACATCCAAAATAGTATCTAAAGCTCTAGCACACTGACTATCCACAATTAAAGTTTGGATGTGTGTCTCTAATTCTGAAATCTTCTCCATCAGCCTGACTGTCTCCTTGCATTTATCACATATAAACCCTATATTGCCGACGGGGAAGGCTATGCTAAACATGTGGCATGAAGTGCAGGTGACAATAACAGGACAAGACATTACTCACCGTGTTTGTTGACTGATTCTTACTCACCTGGGCTTTTTATAAACTCAGAGGCACGGGTGCGCGAGAGAAAAATAAACAACTGAGCGCACGGGTGGCGCGTTAACAGGCTAGCGAGTTACTAGCGTGTTGTGCTAACAATAACGGAAGCTAGCAATGTCAGGTTAATCTGAGATGTTGGGTAAACTGTATTTAGTAGTATAAACAACTAGAAATGATATTAAATGATGGTTAAAAACAGAAAGAAATACAAAGCTAATACGAGGCTTAGATGGAGCTTACAGCCTCGAAGCAAACAAATTCACAGCAGGCAGCGAGGCAGACAGGAGCAATCGATTAGGATCAGCAATCGATCAGGATCAGCAATCAGAAGTGATGTGTGTATGTATGTATGTATGTGTGAATGAATGTACTAACAAACTAAGTATATTTGGAATAGAGATAAAGACGTAAGGAGGAAGAAAGGTGACATGATAAAAGAACTAATTATATTTCTCGAAGCTTGAAGAAGAAAACACATTTTGGCCAAGGCACGAGATCATTATGAGGAAGAAGATGAAGATTATGAGGAGGAGATCGAGAGAAAGAAAGGAAGAAAATGACTTTAAACAGGCATTAAGACAAACCAAAGGCATCAAAGATCATTTTTGGTTAGAAAAATAATTCATAGATGATGAAGGGCAGAGACAAGAATTGATGATTCAAAAGAAAAATGTTCCCTTTCGTAGTCACTCCGAGTTACGTCGAGTGACGGAGAATGGGGATTTCGCCTAGAAAGCCAATCATCTTCGAGTATTACAAAACGAGCCTATGGCAATGAAAATGCCATGGGTCTGCGGAATTTGCATAGCGTATCTCCGCCCCACCGCGTGGGTATAAAAGGAGGAACGCCGGCAAAGGCAGATCATGTTTTCGCTTCGGAGCCAAGAAACTCTCTTCACTCCACAAGCCAAATCCTGAGTTATCAGTGACTTCTCTTCGAGACGAGCGAGCTCTCCGGTGTTGGTGTGACGGCGGTATCCAGCGAGTTCACATTGCCTGCGGTCTGTGCAGTGATCTGCCAGTTGGTGTGTTTCTCCCTGGTCGCCTCAGCATCGCTGAGCTTTTTTCCTCTCTAAAAGAGCTGCACGTGGCACGTCTTTTTAAAGATGTTTCGCCCGTGTTCTTCTGGGTGCGGTCGATTCCTGTCTGGAACCCTCCACCCTGCCCCGAGCGCTCGCGGCTGGACGATTGGTTTTTGGGCGCGGCTGCCGCCTCTCGGCCGCAGCCAACCCCAATACCTTTCTTCCCAGAAGTGCATGAGGAGCTGACGAAATCATGGAAGGCTCCCTTGACCTCCCGTGCACGTTCGTCGGCTTTCTCCGCCTTTCCCCCCCTCGATGGGGCGGTCGCCCGTGGGTACACTGGGGTTCCCCCGGTTGAACGCTCTGTTGCGATGCAATTGTGTCCTCAGAGTGCTTCATATCGTGGTAATCCTAAGCACCCGTCCAAGGCCTGTAGGCTTTCGTCCTCCCTCGTGGCGAAGTCTTACAAGGCTGCAGGACAGGCGGCCGCCGCTCTGCATGCGATGAGCACCTTACAGGTCTACCAGGCCCAGCTGCTCAGAGATATGCACGAGGGCGGGACTGACCCAGGGCTCTTTGATGAGCTGCGTGCCGCCACTGACCTCGCTCTCCGAGCGACGAAAGAGGCCTCACGCTCCCTGGGTCAGGTGATGGCCACTTCGGTGGTCCAGGAGCGTCACCTGTGGCTGAACCTGGCTGATATGCGGGACGCCGAGCGCGCTCGTCTGCTCGACGCCCCCATATCCCAGGCCGGCCTCTTCGGCGGAACGGTCGAGGACTTTGCCCAGCAGTTCTCGACCGCACAGAAGCAGTCTGAGGCTATCAAACATATTCTGCCCCGACAGCCCGCTGCTGCCTCCACCCAGCCGTCGGTTCAGAAGCCTCAGCCTGCTCGCCGCCGAGGGCGCCCTCCTGCCGCTCCCTCCCCTCCCGCACGGCCCCAGCAGCAGCCTTCACCCAGGCCGCGTCGTGGAGGAGGCCGCAGGAAGGCGCCCCAGCCCTCTCCAGCCCCGCGCCCCGCTAAACGCCAGGCTAAGCGGCGCTCCTGAGACGGGCTGCTCAGTGATGGTCCGGGTTCTTCCCCAGGAGGTGGTTGCAGGCCCCCTCCTTCCCCCGGCGGAGGGCCGGGGGAGAATCTTTTGTTTTCCCGCTGCTCACCCATGGGTGGGCAGTAGCCTAAAACTGTTAAAGAAAGAACCAACACTTCCATCACTGAGCACACAGAGCCGGCTGACAGTGTGCGACGCCTCCGGGCCTCGCCGCTCTCATCCCCCTCTGTCACAGAGTTCTCGGACAGCAGTGTGCGCCGCCTCCGGGCCTCGCCACTCCTGTCCCCCTCTGTTCCAGAGGGCGCAGACGACAGTGCGTGCCGTCTTCGGACCACACCGCTCTCGTCCCCCTCTGTCGCCAGCCCCCTGGCAGAGCAGACCCCCGTGGAACGCTGGTCCTTCCCTGGTCTCCTCTGTCAGGGCGCGGAGCCTGACCACGCCCCCGCACAGGGCCGCTATGCCACCCTCGCCGGGGCCGGTCACTCCGCTTCGCTGCCCCTCCGGGGGGACGTCTGTCGTTCGCATGACCCCGCTGGCTCAGTTTCTGGCAGCTTGGTTAGAGCTCCCCAGCCTGTCCCGCTGGGTCGCCCGAACGATCAGGCGCGGCTATGCGATTCAGTTCGCTCGGTCTCCTCCCCGTTTCAGCGGAGTCCGCTTCACTATGGTCGGTGGCAATGCCCCCATCATGCGAGCGGAGGTTGCCACCCTGCTGGCGAAGGGTGCAATCGAGACTGTCCCTCTAGCCGAGATGAGGTCGGGGTTTTACAGCCCGTACTTCATCGTCCCCAAGAAAACCGGTGGGTTACGACCGATCCTGGACCTGCGCGTCCTGAACCGCTCCCTTCACAGGCTGCCGTTCAGGATGCTCACGGCCAAACGCATTTTCGAGTGCGTGCGGCCACAGGATTGGTTTGCAGCGATAGACCTGAAGGACGCCTACTTTCATGTCTCCATCTTACCTCGACACAGACCGTTCCTTCGGTTTGCTTTCGAGGGGCAGGCATATCAGTACGCGGTTCTCCCATTCGGGTTGGCTCTGTCTCCTCGCGTCTTTACGAAGGTCGTCGAGGCAGCCCTTGTTCCCCTACGCGAACACGGGGTTCGCATCCTGAACTATCTCGACGACTGGCTGATTCTAGCCCACTCTCGAGCTCAGGTTTGCGAACACAGAGACCTTGTGCTCCGGCACCTAGCCCGTCTGGGCCTTCGGGTCAACTGGGAGAAGAGCAAACTCAGCCCCGTGCAGAGGATCTCTTTTCTCGGTATGGAGATCGACTCGGTCGCCATGTCCGCGCAGCTTACGAGCGAGCGCGCACACTCACTGCTGACTTGTCTTCGTCAGTTCGAGGGCAAGAGTGCGGTCCCACTGAAATTGTTTCAGAGGCTCCTGGGGCATATGGCATCTGCAGCCGCGGCAACGCCGCTCGGATTGCTTCATATGAGACCGCTTCAGCTGTGGCTTCGCGATCGAGTCCCGAGGTGGGCATGGCATCACGGCACGCTCCGAGTTCCAGTGACTCCGACCTGCCGTCAGTTCTTCACCCCGTGGAGGAACCTCAGTTTTCTACGGGCCGGAGTCCCCCTAGAACGAGTTTCCAGGCATGTTGTTGTCTCCACAGATGCCTCTTCCACGGGCTGGGGCGCCATGTGCAACGGACATGCTGCCGCGGGCTCCTGGACAGGACCCCAGCGCCTTCTGCATGTCAATTGCCTCGAGTTGCTGGCAGTACGCCTTGCCCTGCACCGTTTCCACACGCTGCTCAAGGGTCAACACGTGCTAGTCCGTTCAGACAATACCGCAACAGTAGCGTACATCAACCGTCAAGGTGGTCTACGCTCCCGCCGTATGTCGCAACTCGCTCGCCACCTCCTCTTATGGAGTCAGAAGCACCTGAGGTCCCTTCGTGCTATCTACATTCCGGGCGTTCGGAACCTTGCAGCCGACGAGCTGTCTCGGTTCCGTCCTATCCCCGGCGAATGGCGACTCCATCCCCAGTCGGTCCAGCTGATTTGGGACCAGTTCGGGGACGCACAGATAGACCTGTTTGCCTCCCACGACTCATCCCATTGCGCCCTGTATTACTCCCTGTCCGAGGGCACGCTCGGCACGGATGCACTGGCGCACAGCTGGCCGCGGGGCCTACGCAAATATGCGTTTCCCCCAGTGAGCCTTCATGCACGGACTCTGTGCAAGATCAAGGAGGACGAGGAGCAGGTCACTTTGGTTGCGCCGTACTGGCCCGCCAGGACCTGGTTCTCCGAACTAGTACTCCTCGCGACAGCACCTCCTTGGCCAATTCCTCTGAGAGAGGACCTCCTCTCTCAGAGACGGGGCACCCTTTGGCACCCTCGTCCCGATCTCTGGAGGCTCCACGTGTGGCCTCTGGACGGGACGAGGCAGGTTTGAGTACCCTGCCACCTGCGGGAAGTGGAACCTCTTCGTCAACTGGTGCTCTTATCGCCGAGAAGACCCCAGGAGATGCTTGATCAGTGTCGTGCTTTCCTTCCTGCAAGACGGGCTGGAGCGAAGGCTGTCTCCCTCCACCCTGAAGGTGTATGTGGCCGCTATAGCTGCATATCACGAAGCAGTTGATGGTAAGTCTCTGGGAAGGCACGACCTGATCATCAGGTTCCTGAGAGGAGCGAGGAGACTGAATCCTCCTCGCCCTCCTCTCGTTCCCTCTTGGGACCTCTCAGTGGTGTTAAATGCCCTGCAGAGGGCTCCCTTTGAGCCTCTGCAATCAATGGAGCTTAAGTTCCTGTCTATGAAGACAGCGCTCCTGGTTGCACTGGCCTCCATTAAGAGGGTATTCCTGGAATTCGGGCCGGCTTACTCTCACGTGATCCTGAGACCCCGGCCTGGATATGTGCCCAAGGTTCCTACCACTCCCTTCCGGGACCAGGTGGTGAACCTGCAAGCGCTGCCCCTGGAGGAGGCAGACCCAGCCTTGGCACTGCTCTGTCCAGTACGCGCTCTCCGCGCTTACGTAGACAGGACGCGGTGTTTCAGGACCTCAGACCAGCTCTTTGTCTGTTATGGTGGGAGACTGAAGGGAAAGGCTCTCTCAAAGCAGAGGTTGTCTCACTGGATAGTGGACGCCATTGCTTTGGCTTACCAACAGCAAGGGCGACCGTGCCCCCTTGGTGTGACAGCCCACTCCACCCGGAGTGTGGCTTCCTCTTGGGCTCTAGCGCATGGCGCCTCGCTGGCAGACATCTGTAGAGCTGCAGGCTGGGCGACACCTAACACATTCGCCAGATTTTATAATCTCATATTTTATAATTTTATAATCTTTTATGTACTCGCTTCAACCAGCTAGTTCAGGACCCGCTCAGGTGTCTTCGCTTGCTCGCCATTCCACTCCACGGACTGGATACGTGCGGTTATTCTCCTCAGGTGAGCCTTCCCTTCTGAAGCCCTGAGTTCCTCCAGCACTGTTGACGCTGGCGCCAGTGTCTATTGCCTGTGCGTCGGCTAGGTGCCTCCGTGTGCTTGGTTCCTCCCTTGAGTAACCCCCACATGTGTATGTCCACTGTAAGCCTCTTTGAGCATGTGTCTTTCCCTCGGCAAGCCACCTTGCCACCCTGGAGTTGAAAGTTGCCACCCCACGGGCTGGTTACTCCAGTGTTCCTCCATATGAAGCCTTCCGGCCATATGCGTATTTCTAAGTCCTCCCTACGGGTAGGCATGCTGCGGCTATCTCCTCTGAGATATGCTCCCCAGTGTACCTTGGTATTCCTGTGTTAAGTAGGACTCCTTCGTCCGTGCCAGTATCACGACAGGGGGATCAGACTTTCGCAGGGCACTGGAAGACAGCTGTGAAGGTGGCGTGATTATACGGGGACCCCATTCTCCGTCACTCGACGTAACTCGGAGTGACTACGAAAGGGAACGTCTCGGTTACGGATGTAACCCTCGTTCCCTGAGTAGGGAACGGAGACGTTACGTCTCCCTGCCACTTCCGCTGTACCGCTGGGTAGACGCCTGAGTTCAGTCTCGGCTCCTCAGCGAAGACATGATCTGCCTTTGCCGGCGTTCCTCCTTTTATACCCACGCGGTGGGGCGGAGATACGCTATGCAAATTCCGCAGACCCATGGCATTTTCATTGCCATAGGCTCGTTTTGTAATACTCGAAGATGATTGGCTTTCTAGGTGAAATCCCCATTCTCCGTCACTCGACGTAACGTCTCCGTTCCCTACTCAGGGAACGAGGGTTACATCCGTAACCGAGACGAATTCTTACCAAAAAATTGACAAAATCACAAATCTGAATCAACTTGAGAATGAGTTGAGCAACTTGAGAATGAGCCACCCTTTGGGTGGCTGTGACAGTGAAGACCCTTCGGGTGGCCGTGGCAGTGAAGACCCTTCGGGCGGCCATGGCGGAGAAGTCCCTTTGGGTGGCCATGGCGGAGAAGCCCCTTCGGGTGGCCATGGTGGAGAGGATTCTTCGGGTGACCGTGGGTCTGGACGGGACCAGCGGTGAAGGCTCTGGGCTGGACGGGACCAGCGGTGAAGGGGCTCTGTGCTGGGCAAGACCAGCGGTGAAGAAGGCTCTGTGCTGGGCAAGACCAGCGGTGAAGAAGGCTCTGGGCTGGACGGGACCAGCGGTGAAGAAGGCTCTGTAAAAAAGTCAATTAAGTCGAACTCCATCGGATCCCGGACGAGGACCAGCGGTGAAGGATCTGTGCTGGACGGAACCAGCGGTGAAGGCTCAGTGCTGGACGAGACCAGCAGTGAAGGCTTGGGGCTGGGAGGTAGTGTTCCAGATCGGGGATCGACACTCTCCAGACACCGGATAACGGTTTCCCTCCAGTTCAGACTGATGGTGTCTGGGAGGTCGAATCGGTGGTGAAAGGTGGCCCCGATCTGGAACAGGGTACACAACCTCTCGTCGTCGAGGGTGCTGTGGATGGCAATGCGGAGAAAACCCTCGACGAACGAGAGGAAGTGGTGGCTTCTCTCCGCCAAGTTGATGATTAGAACCCCGTCATCCATCTTAGGGTAGGTTTGTTCTTCTGTCAGGGTTTGTGCAGGTGGAAGATGACGAGAAGGCAGAAGATTCTAATATAAACACTTTTAATAAACAATAACTCATAGAGAACTTAGCAGGCAGGTATCACAACAACGTAACATCAACGGATAGACGAATCACTGGTAACATTTGACGCTATACTGACGAGAACGGACAAAGACAGACTGAACAGAGGGAACTAAATACAGGCACTGATGAACATAAACCAGGTGACACAGATGAAGGTGATTAACAATACACAGGTGATGATGATGGACTAATGACGAATGGCATGGAAACAGATGAGTGGCGGGAAAACAAAAGACATGTGACTAATACTGAAGACAAACAGAAGAACTAAACCGAACAGAATCAAACAGACCCCAACATTACAGATATATGATCCCCTTAGAAACCCAATAATAATAAAAGATTGGTTAGAAAGAGCTAAGGGACAGGATATATGTCTGAATTCAAATTACATAATCATAGGACCAGCGGGGGCAGCATTAAGTTGACAAATCTTCAATACAAATTGAAGAATGTGACTTCACTAGAAGATGGTTTAGAGTAAATTATTCAACCCCACATGTTACGTTATACCTGAATGAATGGTATCAAGCAAAAGACTTAGGACCAATGATGCTAAGAGTCAAAGGAAAACAATGGGAAGCTACTGAAAACCCATTCATTTTTCAAACAGCAGATAGGACATACCTTAAAATCTTGTGCACAACTAGTATGATAGGGACCCCCAAATTAATAGTAGATATGAAAGAAAAACAGGAATCAAGGTCAAAAATGGAGGAACTAATGTTAGAAATGGAACAGAAAGTACCCATGCAATTATGGCTACATATGGGTACATAGTTATCATCCATAACTCCATCAAGGTCAGCTAGGAACCTTGGGGTTGTAATTGATGATCACTTGAACTTCACAGACCACATTGCTAGAACTTCCCGGTCCTGCAGATTTGCCTTGCACAACATTAGGAGGATCAGGCCCATCCTAACAGAGCATGCTACACAACTCCTTGTCCAAGCACTTGTTCTATCCAGACTGGACTATTGTAATGCTCTCCTGGCTGGTCTTCCAGCTTGCTCTGTCAAACCTCTACAATTGATCCAGAATGCTGCAGCCAGAGTGGTCTTTTAATGAGCCGAAGAGAGTACACGTCACGCCTCTCCTCACAAAATTGCACTGTTTGCCAGTTGCCGCTCGCATTAAATTCAAGTCACTGACGTTTGCCTACAGAACAACCACTGGCACTGCTCCCTCTTACCTAAACTCATTACTTCAAACTTATGTGCCATCCAGAAACTTGCGCTCTGCTAGCGATTGTCGTCTTGTGGTACCATCTCAAAGAGGCACAAAATCTCTTTCTCTGACCTTTACCATGACTGTTCCCTGTTGGTGGAATGATCTGCCTAACTCAGCCAGAGCTGCTGAGTCAGTAGCCCCTTTCAAGAAACTGCTGAAGACGTATCTTTTTCGGCAGCACTTGATCCAGTAATACTAAGACTTTCTCTTCTCTTCTCTTCTCTTCTCTTCTCTTCTCTTCTCTTCTCTTCTCTTCTACTATTAAAAAAAACTGCATTCAATTAAACTGAGAGGGGTCATAGCACTTACGTATTGTTGTCCTACTGTTAGTTTAACTGCTTCTATTGTTCTCATTTGTAAGTCGCTTTGGATAAAAGCGTCTGCTAAATGAATAAATGTAAATGTAATGTAAATGTTATGGTCCAAACATGATACAGATGTAGGACTGGTAAAATCAGCAAATTCTATTAGAATTAGAGTAAAAACAGGAATGCAGTTTGCCAAGAAAACAACAGTATTCATTGAAACGTGAAGCAGTAGAGGGAATAGTGTTATTGTAACACTCCCATCTTGCCAGTTGAAAAAGCCAACAAGTCAAAGTGGAGGTTAGTGCATGATTTAAGAGCAGTTAATGAAGTAGTTGAAGATTGGCCAGCAGAAGTCCCAAATCCACATACGTTATTGACAAATGTTCCACCTGCTGCTAATTATTTCACTGTGATTGATCTTTGTTCTGCATTTTTCAGCATCCCTCTAGCGGAAGAAAACAGACACCTTTTTTCATTCACTTACCAAGGTAAACAATATAAATACACGAGAATGCCCCAAGGCTTTAAACACTCACCCCATGTATTTAACCAAATCCTGAAGTGGGATTTGGAGGATCTGAGACTGGATAGCACATTGATTCAGTATTTAGATGACTTATTAATATGCTCACCAACGCTTGAACAGTGCCATCAGGATTCAATCAAAGTGCTGACTAAATTAGCAGAAGGTGGCCATAAGGCCTCCAAAGAAAATTACATTATTGCCTGTCTCAAGTAGAATACTTGGGTCGAATAATTGACCTATGGCTAAGCCACGCCCCCAAATGCGATGAGCCAATCACAGTGCGCATACTTACCCAAATACACTCTGACATTCTCTGCTTCCTCGTCCATTGAAATGCATTGCAGTTAGTCAGTTTTCATTCATTTTTATATGTGTTTTCTTGTTATATGTTTTTTCTTGCCCGAGAGGCTGGGCGACGGTGTGTAGTTTTTACCCTTTCCCAAGCCACATCTCAACCGAGATAAGTGTCTGGATTAAGTTATGCGGTAGACTACAACACCAACTAAACGTTAGCCTAACATTAGAAAACGTTAACGTTAGCTTCTAGCTGCGTTGTACATCATGTCACTTAGCTTCATTAACGTATCTGTAAATAACCGAGATAACAAATGTTAGCAATGTTGTGCTGAATGATTCATGTAAATACTGTAGCACCAAACTAACGGAGAGGTACTCTTGGTAAAGATGGTAAAAAGGCTTGTACTGGAAACGTATGCAACTTAGACCTGTACATATTTCATTTGATCATGAACCATTAATTACATATTGAAGCACAACATTTAAGACAAATTTCTACCAAAATATATATCTATATAATCTTTCTGTCTCCAAAAATCATCAATTGCCTCCTGTGAAATGTCTCCTACTGTGACAGCTGCCATAGCGCCTGTCACCGAATGCTGACTGTTTGTCCGAGTGAGTGGAGGGGGCGTGGCTTAGCCATAGGTCAATTGCACACCAAACAAAGGCAATATCGCCCAGTTGATTAGAAGGAATAAACAAAGCACCACAGCCACAAATTGTGGGACAAATGATGACATTTTTAGGGATGACTGGTTTTAGTGGTTTTAGACAAAACATGACAATCTGGGGCTCAGGTCAGGAAGCAGACAAACTGGCTAAACCGACCGTCTGCTAGCGGCCTCGCGTCACCAAGGTCAGATAAATCTCATCACATAGAGCCTCTTTCACCTAGATATCATCATACAGAGACTGTGTCTGTTCCCCGAATTTGGAAAACCAAAAAACGTCCAAACCGATCTAAGGTTAAAAATGTAATTGATATTCAACAAATAAAAAATAGATATAATACAGATGAGCAAACGATAAAGCTTGGGTTGCTGAATATTCGATCCCTTACTTCAAAAGCGCTCATAGTTAATGATATGATTTCAGATTATAACCTAGATGTGCTGTGTATGAAAGAAACCTGGCTAAAACCAAACGATTACATTACTTTAAATGAGTCCACCCCCCATGATTACTGTTATAAACATGAACCTCGCCTGAAAGGCAAAGGGGGAGGTGTTGCAGTAATTTATAGTAATATTTTCAAAACCACTAAAAAATCTAGTTTTAAATATACTTCTTTTGAAGTGTTGGTGCTTAATGTAAAAATATATAATGTAAACGATAAATCAAGTTTGAGAATTCTGCTGGCAACTGTATACAGACCACCAGGCCACCATAAAGACTTTATCAAAGAATTTGCTGACTTTCTATTAGAATTAGTATTGGCTGCAAATAAAGTTCTAATTGTTGGTGATTTTAATATACATGTAGATAATGAAAAAGATGCATTGGGATTGGCATTTAAAGACATTCTTAACTCTATTGGAGTTAGACAACACGTGTCAGGACCTACTCATTGTCGTAATCATACTCTAGATCTAATATTATCACATGGAATAGATGTTGATGCTGTTGAAATTCTGCAGCAGAGCGACGACATCTCAGATCATTATCTAGTCTCATGTAAATTACATTTAGCCAAGGCTGCAAAGCCGACTTACAAGTGTTACAAGTATGTTAGACCTATCGCTTCTGCCACTAAAGATTGCTTTATCAATAATCTTCCTAATCAGTTTCATCATCTCAGCATCCCAGATAGCTTAGCAGAACTAGATATTGCAATAGAAACTTTTAACTCTCTCCTTTCCAGCACTTTAGACACAGTTGCTCCGTTGCGCTTAAAGAAGATTAAAGAAAATAGTCCAACGCTGTGGTACAACGAGCACACCCGGGCCCTTAAGAGAGCAGCCAGAAAAATGGAGCGCAACTGGAAGAAAACAAAACTAGAGGTATTTCGGATTGCATGGAAGGAGAGCTCGATTGCTTACAGAGAGGCTTTAAAAGCTGCTAGATCTGCTTATTTTTCAACCCTATTAGAAGAAAATAAACAATCCTAGGTATTTATTTGAAAAAGTGGCTACACTAACGAAAAAGAAAGCTTCAAGCCCAGAAGTTTCCAAGAAACACAGCAGTAATGACTTTATGAACTACTTCACTTATAAGATTGATAATATTAGGGACAAAATTATAACTATGCAACCGTCTACTACAGTATCGCATCAGACAGTGCAGTGTAGTCTCCCTGAGGAAAAATTTTATTCATTTGTTGCTATAGGAGAGGAAGAATTTTGCAAACTCGTTAAATCATCTAAATCGACAACATGTATGTTAGACCCTATACCGACTAAACTATTGAAAGAGATGCTTCCAGAAGTCATAGATCCTCTTCTTAACATCATTAATTCGTCTTTGTCTCTAGGATACGTACCAAAAACCTTTAAGCTGGCTATGATTAAACCGCTTGTTAAAAAAACGCAACTTGATCCTACAGAATTGGTCAGTTACAGGCCGATCTCAAATCTACCTTTTCTATCAAAGATATTAGAACAAGCAGTATCCTCACAGCTGTGTTCCTTTCTTGAAATAAATGATATCTGCGAGGATTTCCAGTCAGGATTTAGACCGCACCATAGCACTAAGACTGCTCTCATTAGAGTCACAAATGATTTGCTCTTATCATCCGATCGTGGTTGTATCTCTCTATTAGTGTTACTTGATCTTAGTGCTGCATTTGACACCATTGACCACAACATTCTCTTAGATGGACTAGAAAACTATGTTGGCATTAGTGGAATTGCATTAGCATGGTTTAAATCATATTTATCTGACCGCTATCAGTTTGTAGCAGTAAATGAAGAGATGTCTTATCGATCACAAGTTCAGTATGGCGTACCACAAGGCTCAGTTCTCGGACCGCTGCTTTTTACTCTTTATATGCTACCTTTAGGAGATATCATTAGGAAACATGGAATTACCTTTCACTCTTATGCTGATGATACTCAGCTCTATATTTCTTCCAAACCTAATGAACCTCACCAATTCACAAAATTATCGGAATGCATAGTTGATATGAAAAATTGGATGACTAGTAATTTCCTACTACTAAATTCAGAAAAAACAGAGATTCTAATTATTGGACAAAAAGCTTCCACACGTAATAACCTAGAATACCGTATAACACTTGATGGCTGCTCTGTTAAGTCCTCGTCGTCGGTTAGGAACCTGGGTGTGCTCTTGGATACCAATGTTTCATTTGAAAGTCACGTGTCTAGTTTCTGTAAAACCGCATTTTTCCATCTTAAAACATATCTAAATTACGCCATATGCTCTCATTGACAAATGCGTAACAATTAGTTCATGCGTTCATGACATCAAGGCTAGATTATTGTAATGCTCTGCTAGGTGGTTGCCCTGCACGCTTAATAAACAAACTACAGCTAGTTCAAAACGCAGCCGCTAGACTTCTTACCAGAACCAGGAAGTACGACCATATTAGCCCCGTTCTGTCAACACTGCATTGGCTCCCTATTAAACATCGTATAAATTTTAAAATATTGCTGATTACTTACAAAGCACTAAATGGTTTAGCTCCGCCGTACTTGAGCGAGCTCTTAACGCATTATACTCCTTCACGTCTATTGCGATCTCAAAATTCTGGCCAGTTGATAATACCTAGAATATCTAAATCGACTGCTGGCGGTAGATCCTTTTCCTATTTAGCACCAAAACTTTGGAACAATCTTCCTAACATTGTCCGGGAAGCAGACACAGTCTGTCAGTTCAAAGCTAGACTAAAAACACATCTCTTTGACCTAGCATTCACATAACACTCTATAGACTTTTATAATTCAATATTAGGCTGCTTAGATTAGGTCAGCTGGAACTGGGAACACTTCCCTTAAATCCTGATGTACTCGTTACATCATAAGAAGAATGGCATCTACGCTAATTTTAGTGTCTTTGTTTATCCCGAGGTTTTGCCGCAGCCTGCCGGATCCAGGCCGTTTCCAGATCTGACGAAGGACCTTCTCCTGGACCCGATGACAATGCAGTGCTGAAGTGCCAACTAGCCTCTCCCTATGGAGGATCCCTATACCACTCTACAGATAAAGCCTAGTGGAATTTTTCGGTTCGCGTACCTACCCGAAGTGATAAGATAAAATAAAATTCTGCATCAAAATTTATAGACAAGTAGTTTGTGTAGGCATGGTTTTTAAGGAATTACAAACCTGCGCACATATATTCAAACGCACATAACTATAGAATCAATTCTTAATGCGCATGTGAACGCCATCAGCGTCTATCACAGGTTCACGTTTAAAGTCTGTTTAGAGAGAACGGTGTCGTCTTAGCGGCCTTTCATTTAATAACAAATTATCATTTAGACGGAAGTGAATCAATCAAAACTAACTTTAGCTGGATAAAACATTATTCAAGAACCACTATTAAACTAAACCAATCTTTGTTACCTTAAATTATATGTTTATCTCTGTAAAGCTGCTTTGAAACAATCTGCGTTGTTAAAGGCGCTATATAAATGAGGATGACTTGACTTGACTTGACTAGTGCTGATTGGATAGAGGATTATGCTATTAAAACGGCTCCACTACGAGCCCTAATGAAACACGCAGCAGGGCTCGACATTAAGCCTTTTCATGTGCTTGTCCTTCGGACAAGTAAATCTGTCATTCACTTGTCCGAGTAAAAAAGTTGATTGTCCGGATTTTTTTTTTTTTTTCGTGTGTTCATTTATTCTGAAGCAATATTCTCATCAGTGTTCAATTAGCTTTGATATTTAAATCGGCATATTGTAATATCTGCACCTTTAAAGGGCATCTCCTCCCCCAATCTTATTAAATATATGCTTCATCTTTCATTTTAAATTCCTAAATTTGATCAATAAATTCAATTATTTAGAATAATAAGACACTATAGGGCTGTTACCCTAGGTAGGGCTGGTAAAATTAAATCATTTACACTGAAAAATTACAATTGCATAAAATAATGTTATGAAATTGATTTAAATATACAAATAAGAAATGTTGGAAAGAATGATTCTACTTTTAAACATAACACTAAACCGCCAGTAGGTGGCGGCAGGCGACCGTCATAATGAGTGAGTCATTGATTCATTCAATCAAACGATTCGTTCAAACGGCTGATTCGTTCAACTATGAGACAGATGTTTATGAATGGGTCGTTGAATCTTTGACTCAACCGATTCGTTCAAAATGCTGAATCATTCAGTAATGAAAACAGGTTGAGTGTTCCTGTGAGATGCGCCATGGTTCTGCTGTGATTTTTGTTTGGAACTGTTTTCGCTGCTGAAACAGAACAAAAACAGGCAATATTGCATCTAAAATGTAAGTGACTTAATTTTAACTGTTTTTTTAACTGTTGTAGGAAATCAATGTCACATTTTCAGTCGTGATGGTATTCAGGAAAAATCATTGAGGTTGCTTAACATATGTTAAAAATATAAAAACTCCACATTTAGATTTTTTATAGGCAGTATGTTGTTAACTGAGTGTGTGTGTGTGCTGCGCTCATTTGTGTAGATTCCTCCTCGAGAGGCTGCGCGAGCGTCAACAGCGCAACCTTACCGTCAGTAATACATTATCCACAATCGATAGCAATTTACAATAAATGTAATAAAATCAGAATCATTCTCTCGGTTTAGTGATTCCCTAGTTATTTGTTTATTTTTGTTATTGATGTTCAAATCAGGCTACTTGTCCGGTCGGGCAAGTAAAATTCTCTTTCACTTGTCCCTTCAAAAAATCCACTTGTCCCGGACAAGCGGACAAGCGTTAATGTCGAGCCCTGCGCAGGTAATCAAAATGTTAGAGCACAATTGACTTTGTATTCTGAGGCACTCTTTGAAAAAAGAACTGCAAACTGCCCCAGTATTAACAACCCCTGATTATGATAAAGATTTCCATTTGTATGTGGCGGATAGAAAAGATGGGTTTGCTTCTGCTGTGCTGATGCAGGAAACGTGTAGCGGTAGGAAAAAACAACCTATCGCATACTATAGTACCAAATTGGATAATGTTGCTCAAGGCTACCCACCATGTTATCAACAAGGTTTAGCTGCTGTATATTTCGCTTATGACAGTTTCTACTATTACAATGATATGAATTACTTGAGCAGGGACGATTTGTTTTAACTCAAGCTAGATGCTTAGAATACTCCACCTTACTAACTTATCCTGACATCACAATCAAAAGATACACCACAACAAACCCAGCAAATTTTTTCCTATTGGAGGGGGAAGGAACACCTCATAAATGTGTTTCTGCCTCTCTGGCTTTTACTTGTCTGAGACCAGATTTGGAATCAACACCAATTGTTGATGCAGACGTAGTCTACTTTGTAGACGGCTCTTGTTTCAGAGACCACTTGGGCAATCATGCTGGCTTTTCTGTTGTGCAAAAGGATGGGGAAAATTTCAATCCAGTTGTGACGCGGCATTGTGAACAACCTTGTTCAGCACAACTGGCAGAACTAAAGGCACTTACTGAAGCTTGTATACTGGCCAAAAACAGAGTCGCCAACATTTATACCGACTCTGCTTATGCCCATGGGGTATGTCACCTCTTTGGTGCAGTATGGAAACAAAGAGGATTCAAAAAGAGTGATGGGACCCCAATCCAACATGGGGACCAAATTGTTAAATTGATCACGACTATGATGTTTCCTACTAAGTTAGCTATTATCAAATGTCAGGCTCATAAAAAAGGAAATGACTTTGTCATTAAAGGCAATAACGCTGCCGATATACAGGCAAAACAAGCCTCTGGATGTCAGTTGGCAGTGATGGCAACGTCTGTTTTGATCCAGCCTCTCCCCACTATAGATAGCATTGCCCAAATGCAATCCAGAGCATCCCCTCCTGAAATATACTTATGGCAGCAACGAGGGGCGACAAGAGACGCAAATAATATATGGAAATCACACAAAGGCCATATGATAACCCCAACCCCTTTGCTTAATATTCTAATTCCAGATGCACATGGTTTTGACCATAGCGCAAGGGGGGAGATTTTGAAAAAGATTAAAAGACAAGGATTCTGGTCACCATATCTGCAAGCAAGAGTAGATGAATTTGTGAAAAGCAATGTGAAATCTGTGCACAAAACAATGTAAGAAAAGGAATAGCAACCCCAATAGGCTCTATCCCAGTTCCAGTAGGACCGTTCAAACACTTGGTAATGGACTATGTGGACATGATAAAATCAGTAAGGGGAAAAAGATATATGTTGGTTATCATAGACAGATTTAGTAGATGGGTCGAAGTAGAACCCTCAGCAGAACAAGGAGCGCAAACAGTGATCAAGTTCTTAACCAGAGAAGTAATTCCAAGATTTGGTATCCCATCCCAGATAAGTTCTGACAATGGATCTGCATTTATCCAAAGGACAGTAAAAGCAGTAATACAACAGTTAAGAATAAAACAAAGACTCGGCTGCATTTACAGGCCGCAAGCACAAGGCCTGGTTGAGAGGGTTAATGGGACGCTTAAGGCTAAAATCAACAAAATATGTGCAGACACTTAACTCAACTGGGTAGATGCGTTACCTCTTGCCCTGATGAGCTATTGTATGCAAACCAATAGAATCACCAACTTGACCCCACATGAAATGTTAACAGGCAGACCCATGCCTGTGCCCCACCTGAGAGGTCCTTATGAAGGGCCGCCGTTAGAACAATTGCAGGTGGAATTAAGGACATATATGAGACAATTGACTGCTATCCATGAAGCTATTCATTCACAGGAACAAAACAGGGGGCCCAGGGAAGAAGAGGAAGCTTCATGTCCAGTAGTCCCTGGGGACCAAGTATATTTAAGAGTCTTTAGGAGGAGGTGGAATGAGCCCAGGAGAGAAGGACCTTATACTGAAGTAAGAGCAACTCCAACAGCAGTGCAGGTAGAGGAAAGTACAACGTGGTACCATTTGAACCACTGCACCAGGGTCCCAAGACTGAGGCCTAGAAGACAGGAGGAGGAAATAGATAGCTCAGAGGGAAGCAGTGCGGAAACAGAGCAAAATACACAGGAGGATCAAAGAGCTGAAAGAGAAGGTAATAATGCTGCTGAACCTCATTCTAGGGAAACTGAACATACTGGATCAAGAGATGAAATGCCGATACAGACAGATGAACTCCTTCCAGAGGATCCAGAGCATGAAGGTGAGAGAGCTCTTAACACTGATCCTAGTATTGATACATCTGCTGCAGCAGTTGCCTCAAGCTCAAGGCCTCCAGAGGAACAGTCACCTGAAGCCGGGCCCTCCACCAGAGAACTACACCAGATGCAGGAGTTTGATACACTCAACCTTCAGGACATTGATCTCCCCAACATTGATTTTCCCGACATCGATCTCCCCTACATTGACTTCTCCAATGTTGAATGGCATGAGTTACCATAACATGACTGAACCAACTCAAGGTAACAAAACAAGAAGACACAATGTAAAAAGGGCCTTGGAATGGGCTTGGTCCACTGATGAGCACTATACCAAAATTGAGCATGACCTTGAATCAGAACTAAGAAAGGAGAAACTATTGGATACAGCTTATCACAATGAATGGTACAGGTGGGCAGAATACACGGTAAAACAGACGACAAAGAGCGCCTGTGTGTTATGCTCACCCTCGCCTTTGAAAAAGTTAACGATAGTGCCAAACCAATATGACAACGCACAATGTGCCAGATTCTATTCGCAGTATTGTGACAACCAAACTGGTCACATAACTCCATATTGCCCTGCGGAATGTCTTGCCATGTTAGGGAGCCAGTATTATCATAAATATTATAATCAGAAAGGGTGGGGAAGTGAATGCGAAAAACTTGATGTAAGAATAGACCCAGCCAAATGAGAAACCCCAAAGAACTACGTGCTAGATACATCATTTGAATATGAATGTTTTAACAAGACTAAGGGGCGGCGAGATATGGGGACATTCCAAGGCAAGTGTTCCATAATTTGCTATCTAGATCAAGAAATGTATTATAACCCAAATGTGTATAAATCTTTCAGCATAATATATGCCACGGCAACAGTAAACAGCAACATGACGATAACAACTGTTAAAGACAATTGTAAGAACGCTACATTGACTTTTCCTTTAATAGAACCCTTTGAAAATCAAAATGAACCAATAGCTGACTACTTTTGGTTGTGTGGAGGCAGAAGCCACCTTAGTAGATTGGAAAGGACTGTGTGTTAGAGTAAGACTGGCACAGCAAGTAGGAATTATAGACTGGGATCTCAATGAAACAAAAAAATTGGAGAGCATTAACAAAGAGTTAAAAGAGCGTATACCCCAGACCCTAAAGCAGGGGTGTCCAAACTCGGTCCTGGAGGGCCACTGTCCTGCAGAGTTTAGTTCCAACTTGCCTCAACACACCTGCTTGTAAGTTTTTAGCATGCCTAATGACCTTCAACAGCTAATCAAGACCTTGATTAGCTGTTTCAGGTGTGTTTAATTGGGGTTGGAGCTAAACTCTGCAGGACAGTGGCCCTCCAGGACCGAGTTTGGACACCCCTGCCCTAAAGTAACAATAGATTCCATAGGACAACCAAGAGGGATACCTCATGAATTTAAAGCCAGAGATGAGGTAGCAGCAGGTTTGGAATCCATATTTGAATGGATATTACCAAATAAGAATCAAGAATGGATTAACTACATTTATTATAACCAACAGAGATTCATTAACTACACAGACGAAGCACTTGATGCCTTAAGCTATCAACTAAAATATACTAGCAAAATGACATAGCAAAACAGGCAAGCTCTGGATTGGCTACTGGCAGAAAAAGGAGTATGTGTGATGTTTGGAATTGACTGTTGTACCTTTATTCCAAATAATACAGCCCCCAATGGAGCTTTTACTAGAGCCATGAAGAAGCTGAAGGAACTAAGACAAGAGGTTGCTGAAAATGCAGGGAGAGACAGAAACATTGGATACTGGCTTGACTCTGTGTTTGGTTCTTGGAAGGAATGGTTCATTAAGGTGGGAATGATAATAGCTGTGGCTGAACGTTCGGGAATTGACATCGGGTGCACAAACACAAATAGGGAATGTACCCTATTGGGCCAGGTCTGGACGAGTTGGATGACTTCCTGTGAGCAGTACTGATGAAGGAGTAAGGAACAGGGTGCCTTGTTACTTTTATTTTCGGATTATTGATTTTCACAATTTGACACTGTTTTTGATAGAGAGGGAGGTAGCCCCACTGTGTATTTTATGTTTTGTTTATGTTTTGGGGTAAAATCAGATAGATCATTAGGACATGGGTAGAGTAGGGAGTTAGTTAGAGTGGTTATTTTTGTTTTTTTATTTGATACAAGGGCCCCTTCCACAGTATATTTTAACATATATTCCTACATATATTCTTACATATAATCCTATTGAGTATATTTTATATAATCACACTAATTGTTCACAAAATATGAACATGTGAATGAGAGGGGACGATACAAGGTTTGAAGCAGGTCATTGCCCGTGGTACGAGGTAATGCAACCAGATATAAAGGGGAAAAGATACAAATGTTTTTATTACTTTTTATCACTTTTTAATCACTTTGCTCGCTCTAAAGGAGTTATTTTTAATATTTGAAAGTTTTCTATTAAATAAATGTGAAGTACATACATTAGACTACTGGAAAATGTTTTCACGGGGCAAAAGAGAAATTAAGTACAAGCGCGGTCACCCATTGCCGGACCAGCAAGGGCAGACTCAACATGGTGGTTTAAAAACCCACTGTCTGCTCCAACACCAGATAGCGCCCTAGGCAGGACCAGGGCACCTCTGGCAACGATGGAGCAACGCAGATAGCACTCCAGGCCACCGGAAGCGCCTGTGCAGTTCCTCTGGCACCGTGGGACAACTCTACACCCAAGTCTGTACACTAAGAAATGTTGATAAAAACTGGATAACAGATGTTTATCTCTCCCACAAGAATGATAATAAGAAAAGGAAGGTGAGATCTTTTACTCCACTCTAGCCAAGGAGGGGCGGAGATGTTTGGTCTCACTATTCCTCCAGAGTGTGACAAAAGCCTATTGATAAAGACAGATGGTCTATTTTTGGCCATGATTGATTGATAGATAATGGAAGGAGGCTTGCACATGAAGATACATTCTGGGGCAAACATGAAGGCGGGACTAGAATAAGTCCCAAAGGGGGGATGTGTTGGAGATTTTCCTTTGCCTCATGTAAAAGACTGAATTGCTGTATCTCAGACAGACACCAGGTTAAATCAGGTCAAATCAGGTCAAATTAGGTCAAATTAGGTCAAAAGGATCTGTGAGGATGGAAAAATACCTAACAAGATCAGAGAGAAGATGTGTATAGGTAGTTTATAAGATGGTACTAAAAACGTTAATTAAAAATGATGGAGTATAGGTAGTTGATAAGATGGTACTAAAAACATTAATTAAAAATGATGGATGGCACTAGAGCACTGCAAGTGCAGGGAATCATGTGACCTGAGCTAGATAGCTGATTGGCTACTTAGTGATAAGAAAAGGTATAAGACCTGAAGTTCGACCATTGCAAGTCAGATGAACAGCTGCATCTCACTTTGTTGCTTGTCAATAAAGTTACTTCTTCTGAAACCTGGAACTTCGACTCTTGAAAGATTTCTTTGAGACCCGATTTGAAGACTTTGAATTTCCCACAACAGGAGCAGGCTGTGCAGGCGACCAGGGCGGAGCAGGCTTGGCAGGTGACCAAGGTGGACCAGACAGTTCAGGTGGCCAGGGAGGATCGGACAGCTCAGGGGACCAAGGTGGATCAGACAGTTCAGGGGACCAAGGTTGATCAGACAGTTCAAGTGGCTAAGGTGGACCAGACAGTTCAGGTGGCCAGGGTGGATCAGACAGTTCAGGGGACCAAGGTGGACCAGACAGTTCAGGGGACCAAGGTGGACCAGACAGTTCAGGTGGCCAGGGTGGATTGGACAGCTCAGGGGACCAAGGTGGACCAGACAGTTCAGGGGACCAAGGTTGATCAGACAGTTCAAGTGGCCAAGGTGGACCAGACAGTTCAGGTGGCCAGGGTGGATCAGACAGTTCAGGGGACCAAGGTGGACCAGACAGTTCAGGGGACCAAGGTGGATCAGACAGTTCAGGGGACCAAGGTGGATCAGACAGTTCAGGGGACCAAGGTGGATCAGACAGTTCAGGGGACCAAGGTGGATCAGACAGTTCAGGTGGCCAGGGTGGACCAGATAGTTCAGGTGGCCAAGGTGGCGCGGCTTCCATGGTCCCATCAGGGGACCTACTGCCCCCCCTCAAAAAAATGTCTTGGGGGCAGCTATGGGGTTATGGGCCGGAACAGACCCCGGCTCAGACACCGGCTCAGGAACAAACGGAACAGACACCGGTTCAGAACAGACCCCGGCTCAGATACCGGCTCAGGAACAAACGGAACAGACACCGGTCATCCGGCCATCTTGTCCGGAGACACTGGCTCAGCGGCGGACATATTGTCCGGACACACTGGTTCGGCAGCGGCCATCTTGTCCGGGGACACTGGCTCGGTGGCGGCCATCTTGTCCGGAGACACTGGCTCAGCGGCAGCCATCTTGTCCAGAGACACTGGTTCGGCGGCGGCCAACTTGTCCGGAGACACTGGCTAGGCGGACGTGACGTGAACAGTCTCTGGCTCGGCAGACGTGACGTGAACAGTCTCTGGCTAACAGTCTCTAATAAAACAGCTTTTATTAGAGTAGTCAAACAGGCAGGAATCAACAACAGCAAACAGGGCAATGGAGACAAGGCAGAGACAAACCAGATAACAGGCAATGGCCGGGGTAGGCAGCGAGAAGCAGGGTCCAGTAAGCAATCCAAGTCGGGGCAGGCAGAGAACAAGCAGAAACGGGATACACAGTCCAAGGTAATAATAAATCCACAGGAAGAAACGCTCAGTAAGGACAGCCAGGAAAGTCAAGACTTCGCACCGGTGTGGTGCGTGGAAGTGGTTTATATGTGTGTGTGTGTGTGAATGAGATGCAGCTGTGTATGTAATCAGCGCAGTGCAGGTGTATGGTGTAATCAGTCCAGGGAAATGCATAAAGGGAAATGTAGTCCGTGATCGCCCAGGGAGTGCGTGGCTAATCGTGACACATACATGTTGTCGATTTAGATGATTTAACGAGTTTATAAAATTCACCCTCTCCTATAGCAATGAATGAATCGAACTTTTTGTCTGGGAGACTACAGTGCACTGTCTGATGCAATACTGTAGTAGACGGTTGCATAGTTATAATTTTCTCCCTGACATTATCAGTCTTGTAAGTAAAAAAGTTCATAAAGTCATTACTGCTGTGCTGCTTGGAAACGTCTAGGCTTGAAGCTTTATTTTTCGTTAGTTTAGCCACTGTTTCAAATAAATACCTAGGGTTTTGTTTATTTTCTTCTAATAGGGTTGAAAAATAAGCAGATCTAGCAGTTTTTAAGGCCTCCCTGTATGCAGTCGTGCTCTCCTTCCATGAAATGCGAAATACCTCTAGTTTTGTTTTCGTCCAGTTGCGCTCCATTTTTCTGGCTGCTCTCTTAAGGGCCTGAGTGTGCTCGTTGTACCACTGCGTTGGAATATTTTCTTTAATCTTCTTTAAGCGCAAAGGAGCAACTGTGTCTAAAATGCTGGAAAAGAGAGAGTTAAAAGTTTCTGTCACAATATTGAGTTATTCTAAGCTATCTGGGATGCTGAGATGATGAAACTGATGAGGAAGATTGTTTATAAAGCAATCTTTAGTGGCAGAAGTTATAGGTCTAACATATTTGTAACACGGAATCGGCTTTGCAGCCTTGGCAAAATGAAGTTTACACGAGACTAGATAATGATCTGAGATGTCATCGCTCTGCTGCACTCAAATGTGTTTTCTCATTACTGAATGATTCAGCATTTCGAACGAATTGGTTGAGTCAAAGATTTAATGATCAATTCATAAACATCTTTCTCATTCATGAATGAATCAGTCGTTTGAATGAATCGTTTGAACGAATGAATCAATGGCCGCTCATTAAGACGGTTACCTCCCGCCACCTATTGGCGGTTTAGTATTATGTTTTTAAAAAGTATCATTCTTTCCAACGATTATTAATTAACTTATATTTAAAACAAACTCATAGCATTGTGTGTGTGTGTGTGTAATAAAATAATTTAGTTTAGTTAGAGAACAGACACTACAATTAAAACTTGAATTTGTCTGCTTAATAAATCGTGAGCTGAACGAAAGTCGCAGCAAAGATCAGTGAAAAGATGATGACGGAATATTTTGTGTGAATCTGTCATTGTACTCTTTTGTTTTCCATAAAGAATAATAGGCTATTGAACTCACAATTCAAGCAATCGGCCCCCGAAATGGCGCTAATTTTAAAATTAACTAAAAAGTGCACGGCTGCACGGGCATTCATAACAGTGCGCGAGCGAGTCCACAGTCCACAGCGAGGAGCGAGTAGAACAGAGCGAACGTTTTTTACTTCATTCCTACTTCCATAGGAATTCATTCGAACGCTCTGCGAGCGCCACCATTATCAATGTCCGTGCGGATGTCCGTATTTTACTTTCACTTTTATATTAGCGATTTAAAAGCCCTTGCTGGTGTCACACGTCGATTAATCAGTGGGAAAATATCCTCAGTCACATACCTAATATATGTATATATATAAATACAATAGGCCTACCTGAGTTTTATGTACTATTTTGATATCATTTTGGACACAAGAGGGCAGTATAGCCCTATGTATGATTTTTTTTGTTGAACCAAATAGCACTAAATAGCCTGTTTTTTACTTTTTCATACTTCTTGAATTGAAAAATTGAAGAATAAAATGGGTTTAGTTCTAATATTTGTATAATTTTATATAAAAATAAATGGCGTATAATTAAATTTTTTGAGGAAATGAGACGTTTCCTGCTTCCTTTTTTGACACGCTTTGAATCCCTCGCCATAGCAAAACCGTTTGAGATATTCAATATCCGTTCACAATTTAGCATCTTTAATGTATTTTCATCATGTTGAAAAAGTTTGGTGGGAATAAAATAAACCACTTAAGAGGAGTGGGTAAAAATTCAGAGGTGGATTTTGCAAAAAGAATCCACATTCAGACCAAAATATCTGACTTCCTGTTGGTCGGAGCTAATGACTGTAAATTAGAAAGTTGTCCGGCTCAGTGAGAACAATATATGTACATAGTTTTGTGACTGTAGATAAAACTACCCTCCCCCCCCACTTTTGTCAAAAGGTAGCGCTACTGGCCCCCTCCACCACGCCCATTTCTGAAACTTTGCACATGTCTACTGGCTAATAAATGTGATGTGTCTGTTGAGTTTCATGCAATTTCAAGCATGCTAAGAGTATCAAAAGCATCCAAAAAGAATATTAAAGTTTGATGCGTTGCCACGGCAACAGTAACTAAGATATCAATAATCCTTTCACAGGTCTACATCTGCCGTGTGTTTACATTATACACATAAAGTTTTAAGCAAATCGGGTAAAAATAAGAGGGTGATTTCAAAGCATTTTTAAAGTGACACACTTCAAAGCCAAACTGTTTGAGATATCAAAAATCTGTCCGCAATTTATCATCCTCAATGTCTTGACTTTGAAAACATTCCCCCAAAGGTGGGGGTTAGGCGTGGGACCAGCTACTCCACCCTGTAAAAAGCCTTCAGCTACGGGAACATCGATGAAAATCGGAAAATCCTCAAGCCTTGGGAAGGAAGCCTCTGTAGCGAACCAAGCTAAAAAATATGACGACGTGCATGGAAAACCGCAAGGAGACTGTGCGTTTGAAGCGGCTTCTGACCTCAAAGCGACCCACCACCTTAGCGACATGGAATGTGAGGACCATGTATGCTGGTGGAAAGGCAGCAGTGATAGCAGAGGCATCAGAAACCTGCTCAGCAGGCAGCCTACTCAACTGACAGCAGATATAGCACACTGCCGGGGCGGCACTGGCTCAGTGGTTCATGTAGGTTGTCTACAAACCGAAAGGTTGGTGGTTCTATCCCCGGTTCCACCTGACCAAGTGTCGAGGTGTCCATGAGCAAGACACCTAACCCCAGCTGCTCCCGACGAGCTGGATGGCGCCTTGCATGGCTGACACCGCCGTCGGTGTATGAATGAGTGAGTGAATGGGTGAATGAGAGAAAGCAGAGGGACCAGACGGGATTCCAGAAGAAGCTCTTAAAGCCGACACTGAAACCTCCACCAACATGCTTCACCATCTCATAAAAACCATCTGGGAGGAAGAAAATGCCCCAGCTGACTGGAGAGATGGCCACATCATGAAAATCCCCAAGAAAGGAGACCTCTGGCAGTGCAAAAACTACAGAGGAATGCTCCTCTCAACACCTGGGAAGGTGCTCAACCATATCCTGCTCAAGAGGCTCCAGAAGGGGGTCGATGAGAAACTGAGGGAAAACCAGGCTGGCTTCAGGAACAACAGATCCTGTGGAAACCAAATTGCCACCCTCAGGATTATTATTGAACAATCCATCGAATGGTATTCCCCTGTCTATGTGAATTTCATAGATTTTGAAAAAGCATTTGACAGTGTGTATAGGGAAAGGCTGTGGCAACTGATGGCTCATTATGGGATCCCAGCATAGATCATTAACATCATAAGGAGCACCTACCAAGGGACGAGATGTCAAGTTCTCCATGAAGGATGTATATCGGAGGTATTTGAGGTCCTGACTGGTGTGAGGCAAGGGTGCCTGCTCTCACCCCCTTTCTTTTCCTCCTTTGCATAGACTGGGTGATGAAAGAAACAACCAACAATAAACGAACCAGCATACAGTGGAGCTTGACCGAGCAGCAAGACGATCTCGATTTCGCTGATGATCTGGCATTACTGGCTCACACACACCAACAGATGCAGGAAAAGTCTGGAAAACTGGAGGAAACAGCTGCTCTGCTTGGTCTTAAAATAAACTCATCGAAAAATAAAGTATTGCGTATCAACAGCAAGAACAACACACCCATAACCATTGATCAAAGTGCACTAGAGGATGGAAACAGCTTCACATACCTCGGTAGCATCATTTCAAGGGAAGGTGGCACGGAGGACGATGTCCAAGCCAGGATCGGAAAAGCAAGGACAACATTCAACATGCTAAACAATATTTGTAAGGCAAAAAACTTGTCACTTAAGACCAAACTGCAAATCTTCAATTCAAACGTAAAGACCACTCTACTTTATGGCTGAGAAACCTGTAGAATTACCACCACCATACTCAATAAGCTGTAGACCTTCACCAATCGGTGCCTCAGACGCCTCCTAGGAATATAATGGCCCAACATCATCTCTAATGCCAACATGTGGGAAATCACCAAACCAGACCCAATAGAAATGCAAATCCGGAGGAGGAAATGGAAGTGGATAGGGCACACACTCAGGAGAAATCAATCAATCACTAAACAGGCACTGACGTGGAACCCACAGGAGCAGGAGGAAGAGAGGCAGACCGAGAATCACCTGGAGAAGAATCACAGAACAGGAGATGAAGAAAGAAGGGCTGACATGGCAACATCTGGAGAGGAGGGCCCAAGACCGGAGAGGATGGAAGAGCTTCGTCGATGGCCTATGTTCCTATGGGAATTTAAAGGCTTAAATAAAAAATAATAAAGAAAATGTCTTGACTTCATGCTGACCGAGTTTGGTGGCGATCGGATTAATTCTTTAGGAGGAGTATTTCAAATTCCATGCATGCGTTTTCCAAACAATCCTAAATAATAGGTGTAAGACCCCGATGAGATCTATATGTGTACCGAGTTTCATACTAATTCATGCAAGCGTGTTTGTTATATGGACCAAATTTTTGGACCCCGTTCAAGGGGGCGCTGTTGAGCCCCCCTGCCACACCCGGGTACCAGTTACAGCCGGATAAGGCACCAGGGTGGCGATGCCACCGGCTTGAGCCAGTCATCGCTGCTCGCAGCTATATTTATAACTATATAAATATAGTGTGTTTATATATATATATGTATATATATATATACTTTAAATGAGTCCACCCCCCAAGATTACTGTTATATACATGAGCCTCATCCGAAAGGCAAAGGGGGAGGTGTTGTTGTAACTTATAGTAATATTTTCAAAACCACTAAGAAATCTAGTTTTAAATATACTTCTTTTGAAGTGTTGGTGCTTAATGTAAAAATACATAATGTAAACGATAAATCACTTTTGAGAATTCTGCTGGCTACTGTATACAGGCCACCAGGGCATCATAAAAGATTTTATCAAAGAATTTGCTGACTTTCTATCAGAATTATTATTGACTGCAGATAAAATACTAATTGTTGGTGATTTTAATATACATGTAGATAATGAAAAAGATGCATTGGGATTGGCATTTAAAGACATTGTAAACTCAATTGGAGTTAGACAACATGTGTCAGGACCTACTCATTGTCGTAATCATACTCTAGATCTAATATTATCACATGGAATCAATGTTGATGCCGTTGAAATTCTGCAGCAGAGCAACGACATCTCAGATCATTATCTAGTCTCATGTAAATTACATTTAGCCAAGGCTGCAAAGCCGACTCTGTGTTACAAGTATGTTAGACCTATCACTTCTGCCACAAAAGATTGCTTTATCAATAATCTTCCTAATCAGTTTCATCATCTCAGCATCCCGGATAGCTTAGAAGAACTTGATATTGCAACAGAAACTTTTAACTCTCTCTTTTCCAGTACTTTAGACACAGTTGCTCCGTTGCGCTTTAAGAAGATTAAAGAAAATAGTACAACACCGTGGTACAACGAGCACACCCGGGCCCTTAAGAGAGCAGCCAGAAAAATGGAGCGAAACTGGAAGAAAACAAAACTAGAGGTATTTCGGATTTCATGGAAGGAGAGCTCGATTGATTACAGAGAGGCTTTAAAAGCTGCTAGAACTGCTAATTTTTCAACTCTATTAGAAGAAAATAAACATAATCCTAGGTATCTATTTGAAAATAATTAGGCTAAACTAACGAAAAAGAAAGCTTCAAGCCCAGAAGTTTCCAAGAAACACAGCAGTAATGACTTTATGAACTTCTTCACTTATAAGATTGATAATATTAGGGACAAAATTATAACTATGCAACCATCTTCTACAATATCACATCAGGCAGTGCATTGTGGTCTCCCTGAGGAAAATTTTGATTCATTTGTTGCTATAGGAGAGGAAGAATTTTGCAAACTCGTTAATTCATCTAAATCGACAACATGTATGTTAGACCCTATACCGACTAAGCTACTGAAAGAGATGCTTCCAGATGTCATAGATCCTCTTCTTAATATCATTAATTCGTCTTTGTCTCTAGGATACGTACCAAAAACCTTTAAGGTGGCTATGATTAAACCGGTTTTTAAAAAAACGCAACTTGATCCTACAGAATTAGTCAATTACAGGCCGATCTCAAATCTACCTTTTCTGTTAAAGATATTAGAAAAAGCAGTATCCTCACAACTATGTTCCTTTCTTGAAATAAATTATATCTGCGAGGATTTTCAGTCCGGATTTAGACCGTATCATAGTACTGAGACAGCTCTCATTAGAGTCACAAATGATTTGCTCTTATCATCCGATCGTGGTTGTATCTCTCTATTAGTGTTACTTGATCTTAGTGCTGCATTTGACACCATTGACCACAACATTCTTTTAAATAGACTAGAAAACTATGTTGGCATTAGTGGAATTGCACTAGCATGGTTTAAATCATACTTATCTGACCGTTTTCAGTTTGTAGCAGTAAATGAAGAGATGTCTTATCGATCACAAGTTTAGTATGGCGTACCACAAGGCTCAGTTCTAGGACTGCTGCTGTTCATGCTACCTTTAGGAGATATCATTAGGAAACCTGGAATTAGCTTTCACTGCTATGCTGATGATACTCAGCTGTATATTTCGAAACTTACCAATTCACAAAATTAACGGAATGCATAGTTGATATAAAAAATTGGATGACTAATAATTTCCTACTACTAAATTCTGAAAAAACAGAGATTCTAATTATTGGACACAAAACTTCCAACCGTAATAACCTAGAATACTGTCTAACACTTGATGGATGCTCTGTTAAGTCTTCGTCATCAGTTAGGAACCTGGGTGTGCTCTTTGATACCAATCTTTCATTTGAAAGTCTCATATCGATTATCTGTAAAACCGCATTTTTTCATCTTAAAAATATATCTAAATTACGTCATATGCTCTCATTGACAAATGCGGAACAACTAGTTCATGCATTCATGACCTCAAGGCTAGATTATTGTAATGCTCTACTGGGTGGTTGCCCTGCACGCTTAATAAACTACAGCTAGTTCAAAACGCAGCCGCTAGAATTCTTACCAGAACCAGGAAGTATGACCATATTAGCCCGGTTCTATCAACACTGCATTGGCTGCCTATTAAACATCGTATACATTTTAAAATATTGCAGATTACTTACAAAGCACTAAATGGTTTAGCTCCGCAGTACTTGAGCGTATTATAGTCCTTCACGTCTATTGCGATCTCAAAGTTCCGGCCAGTTGATAATACCTAGAATATCAAAATCAACTGCTCCTAGATCCTTTTCCTATTTAGCACCAAAACTTTGTAACAGTCTTCCTAACTTTGTCCGGGAAGCAGAAACAGTCTGTCAGTTCAAAGCTAGACTAAAAACACATCTCTTTGACCAAGCATTCACATAATACATTATCGACTTCTATAATTCAATATTAGGCTGCATAGATTAGGTCAGCCGGAACAGGGAATACTTCCCTTAAATCCTGATGTACTCGTTACATCATAAGAAGAATGGCATCTACGCTAATTTTAGTGTCTTTGTTTATCCCGAGGTTTTCCCGCAGCCTGCCGGATCCAGGCCATTTCCAGATCTGACGAAGGACCTTCGCCTGGACCCGATGACAATGCAGTGCTGAAGTGCCAACTAGCCTCTCCCTATGGAGGATCCCTATAGACCTTATGTAGTCACGCCCCTTTTCAGCGCTGAGCTCGTTGTCTTTTGAGTTGTTTACTTATATTTGTGTACACTCGCAATAAAACACAACATTGTGCTTTTGTCAAACTACACACACACACACACACACACACACACACACACACACACACAGTTTAAAAGCAAAAAATATTTATCCAACCTCATTTTAAAACAGTCTGTCGGTGCCATCTTTTGGACATTCAACATTTCATCATTTCTTGTCCCCAAACAGAGCACTAATCTGTTTATTTTTAAGTTACACATGCTACATTGATTAAAAAAGAAAAATCAAATGTGTTTTTAGTGGTAGTTTTATTTTATACAGAAATAAATAAATACATTCTTTATAATTCAGATGAGAATAAAGTTAGTGTTAGTTAAAATTTTAAGGAAAACAAATATATTGACCTGAAATATAGCACATTAATTTTAAATTCATTCAGGTTCAATTACCAAACATACAATCTTAATTTAAAGCAAACAATAAATTTAAAATATATTGGTTATATGCATATTTTGTAATAAGAAAAAGTTATGTATATCCAAAAAGACAAGGCCTTAAACTTTATCAAGGGTTAAACTCGTCACTGTAATGCTGCATTCACACCAAACACGATAGAGCGTCAAATTCGCGTCTATCGCGTCTAGTTGGACGCTTGAACATTTTGAATCCATTCGCGCGTCCAAAGCGAAATTGATGCGCGTAAAAAGCAAAAAATTGACGTGTGTCTGAGGCGAAATCCGCTTCTTGTGGGAGTGGCAAGTGCTAGGCGGTTGTCTGTTTGCAAGATGGCTGATGTTGATCGAGCATTCATCGAGAGTCTGTATTTGCTCTGGAGAGCAGAACAGCGGCGTAGGGGTCATCGTCGCCCAGTTTGATGACCTGTTGTCCTGCATCGGAGCGAGGATCACCCTCGCCCTCACTCACCTAATCTGTCATTTATTTTTGTTTTGATGATAAATGGAGCCAGCCTACAAAAGTGATTAACCTGTCCTGTGATTTTTTCTGTGTCCTGTGACACAACACTGTCCAGACACGAACTATATGTTCTTGCACTAATGTTGGTTGTCTTTACATTAGAATAATAATATTTCATATAATCTAGATTAGATATGGAATAAATAGCATTCAATACAAAATTAATATGTCTCATATATTGAAATCAAGTTATGTGATAAAATATTTACTTCACCACCTGACAGCAGCAAGCAGGCTCCTGATTGGTTAAAGCAGCACGAACTGATGCCAAGTCAGATTTTTTAAACTTGGGCGTCACACGCGAATCCACGTCAAACGCGTGAATGCACCAAATAAAATCATTCGCGCCTACCGCGCCGCGCTAAACGCCTCACCCCTTATTTACACTGCACACGTCTGCGGCGCATTACGGCTGCGGTACGGCTACCGGAGTTGATCGGGCCACTGTAGTCAATGCTTGTGTTTACTACAGCCGCAACGCATCAAATTCCAGAAGCGTCCCAGAAACGGCTCTCCGCGCCGCTTCGCTAAAGATAGGTGCCGAGTCTATTTTTGATGGATGCCGCGTCCAAGCTGCACCGTAAATACAAAATAAAAGTAAGAAAATCCTGTCAATTTCAAAATAAACACTCTATGCAGAATCCCAATTGTATTGCACACCAATATTGATAGAAGCCTGACAAAAATCATTTTTTAGTAATCCTGAAAACATTGATTAGCTTGTTCAGGTGTGTTTAATTAGGGTTTGAGCTAAACTCTGCAGGACAGTGGCCCTCGAGGACCGGAGTTGCCCATCCCTGCCATAGACTGTAAGGTAGAAACCCAAAAATCAAGAAAAACAACGTAGGACAGGTAAATCACGTGGTCTCGCGCATCCAGTCGCTTCGCTTCTGAAATGCTCCTGGTGTGAGTTGGCACCGCGTGAAGGACGGAATAAAACCTTTTCGGAGCCGTAATGCGCCGCAGACGTGTGCAGTGTAAATAAGAGGTCATTTGCACCGCAGGACCTCTAGACGCGCGTAAAGGAGTCTTTAAATTGACTTAACATTGAAATCACTTGCGCCAGACGCTCTATTCGTGGCGTGAGAACGCACTGTAACAGACACAATCACACACACACAAACACAGAGAGAGTGAGACTGGTGGAGCGACGGAGAGGGGAAGGACAGACAGAGGGAGACAGAGACAGAGAACATTTAAAAAAAAAACTAACTGTGACAGAAAGTATACTTAGATCATGTTTAAATATACATGGAAATGCAGTCTGTAATAAATGGAAATGTTTGCAGTTTAAAAAAATTTTAACAGCGAAAAAAGATTTATCCAACCACATTTGAGGTCTGTGCTCAATTGGCTCGACTGTGCTCGATTGCTCCTGTCTGCGTCTGTAAGCCTCGTACATCTTTCTGTTTTGAATCATTATTTACTAGCATTTCCTGTTGTTTATACTGCTAAATATAACTTACTCAATATCACATGTTAGCTTTACATCGCTAGCTATCTAAATCGTTGCTAGCACAACACGCTAGTAATCCGCTAGCCTGTTGCTCACGCCTTTTACCAATCAATCAAACATCTGAGGTGAGGGGGTGGTTATTCTGTTTGCACACACACGCAAGGTCTCTCCCTCTCTGCCGTGCACGCTACACGGTTTGGAGCACAGTATGTGTGAGCTCTTGCTCGTGAGCTCTAGGTTCCAGGAGATTTGAACTAATTTTCAGGCATCAGGAAGCTGCTGTCAATATGCAGGAGACTCCCGGAACTTCCGGGAGACTTGGAATGTCTGGAATCCTGTTGAATGTGCCCTAGTTATTGGCGATTCTATAGACACCAGCCACCATAGTCACATGTTTGCCGGGAGCCAGAGCGCCTGACATCAAAGCAAATTTAAAAGTGCTAGCTAATGCTAATCGTAAATTCTCAAAGATTATTATTCACGTCAGCACTAATGATGTTTGACTTCGCCAGTCGGAGATCACTAAAATTAACGTTAAAGAGGTGTGTGAACTCGCAAGTACGATGTCAGGCACTGTAATTTGCTCTGGCCCCCTTCCTGTTTGAAGGAGTGATGAGATAGTTAGTAGACTGTCCTCACTCAATGGCTATATAGAATAATATAGAATTCATAGACAATTGGAAAAGTTTTTGGGGCAGACCTGACCTGTTAAAAAGAGATGGTATTCATCCCTCCTGGGATGGTGCTGCTCTTCTCTCTAGTAATATGACACATAGTCTTAGACCTCAAACATGACAATCTGGGGCTCAGGTCAGGAAGCAGACAAACTGGCTAAACTGACCGTCTGCTAGCTGTCTCACGTCACTGAGGTCAGATAAACCCCATCACATAGAGACTCTTTCACCTAGATATCATCACATAGAGACTGTGTCTGTTCCCCGAATTAGGAAATACAAAAAACTTCCAAATTTAATTGATGTTCAACAAATAAAAAACAGAAATAATAGAAATGAACAGATGATAAAGCTCGGGTTGCTGAAGATTCGATCCCTTACTTCAAAAGCACTTATCGTTAATGATATGATCACAGACTATAACCTAGATGTGCTGTGTTTGACAGAAACCTGGCTAAAATCAAACAATTACATTACTTTAAATGAGTGCACCCCGCAAGATTACAGTTATAAATATGAACCTTGTATGAAAGGCAAAGGGGGAGGTGTTGCTGTAATTTATAGTAATATTTTCAGAATTACTAAGAGGTCTAGTTTCAAATATAATTCGTTTGAAGTGTTGGTGCCAAATGTAATAATATCTATAGTGTAAATGATAAATCACATTTGAGATTTGTGCTGGCTACTGTATACAGGCCACCATACAAACTTTATCAAAGAATTTGCTGACTTTCTATCAGAGTTAGTACTGGCTGCAGATGAAGTCCTAATTGTTGGTGATTTTAATATACATGTAGATAACGAAAAAGATGCATTGGGATTGGCATTTAAAGACATTCTTAACGCTATTGGAATTAGACAACACGTGTCAGGGCCTACTCGTTGTCGTAATCATACTCTAGATTTAATATTACCAAATGGAATCAATGTTGATGCCGTTGAAATTCTGCAGCAGAACGATGACATCTCAGATCACTATCTAGTCTTGTGTAAACTACATTTAGCCAAGGCTGCAAAGCTGACTCTGTGTTACAAATACGTTAGACCTATCACTTCTGCCACTAAAAAATGCTTTATAAATAATCTTCCTGATCAGGAACCCTATACCCTATATTTCATACCCTATACCGACTAAACTATTGAAAGAGATGCTTCCAGAGGTCACAGATCCTCTTCATAATATCATTAATTCATCTTTGTCATTAGGATACCTACCAAAAACTTTTAAGCTGGCTATGATTAAACCGCTTGTTAAAAAAAGGCAACTTGATCCTACAGAATTAGTCAATTACTCAGCTCTCATTAGACTAGAGTCACAAATGATTTGCTCTTATCATCCGATCGTGGTTGTATCTCTATTAGTGCTACTCGATCTTAGTGCTGCATTTGACACTATCGACCACAACATTCTTTTAAATAGACTCAAAAATTATGTTGGCATTAGTGGAATTGCACTAGCATGGTTTAAATCATACTTATCTGACGATTATCAGTTTGTAGCAGTAAATTGAGAGATGTCTTATAGGTCAAAAGTTCAGTATGGTGTACCACAAGGCTGTTCCTGTTATCTCTGTAAAGCTGCTTTGAAACAATCTGTATTGTAAAAAGCGCTATATAAATAAAGGTGACTTGACTTGAGTCATGCACTAACCTTCATTTAGACTTATTAGCCTTTTCAACTGGTAAAATTGGAGTGTTGCAATAACTAGTAGTTTCAATCAATACTCCAGCTTTTACTAAACCTTCAATTGTTTTTCTTATTCCCTCTACTGCTTCACGTTTCAATGGATACTGTTGTTTTCTTGGCAACTGCATTCCTGATTTTACTCTAATTCTATTAATTTGGGGGTCCCTATCATACTAGTTGTGCACAAGATTTTAAGGTATGTCCTATCTGCTGTTTGAAAAATGAATGGGTTATCAGTAGCTTCCCATTACTTTCCTTTGACTCTTAGCATCATTGGTCCTAAGTCTTTTGCTTGATATCCTTCATTTAGGTACAAAGTAACATGTGGGGTTGAGCCTTCTATTCTAAACCATGTTTTGGTGAAATCGCACTCTTTAATCTGCAATGCTGCTCCTGCTGATCCTACAATTAAATATTCTGAGGTCAATTGTACGGTTTGTCCCTGTGTTTTTTCTAACCAGTCTTTTTCCAGTTCTCGGCTTCTAAGGGGATCACATCTCATAGTACAATGAAACTCAGTTTCTGGTAGGCGTGGTTTTCTAAGCTGTCCTTTCATGTACTTTCCCCACTTCTCAAGTATTTCCCCCACTCCACTATCTAGATTCCCTATCCAAAATATACTGGTTTGTAGTTCGTCTAGACAGCTATTTCCTACCTGCCATTTGTTTTATGCCTGTGTTATCTATGTATATTCCATCTGGGGAGCACCATATTTGTAAGTTCAGCCTGCATATGCCATCCCTGCCCAAAAGATTAACTGGAGTTTGTTCGGAAATCAATACAGGAATTTTTATGTCTGAGTCTTTGGCTGCGTTTACACTTGGCATTAACATCGATCACCGTGATCCGATCAAGCAGATCGGATTATTAGCCAATCAGGACATTGTGCGTTTACATTTGTTCACATTAAGTAGCCTCTGTATATGGATAACCGATCGGATTTCGGTTTCCTGCATAAATTAGGTCTGTAGCACTAAGAGTAAAGATGATACAAATTAAACAATGTCTCAATTGCTTTCACTCACTCACTTTACTTTCAATCTCCAGTAATTAGATCAAATAATTTTTTTTGAACGAAGGAATACTTCCAGAGTTGATAATACAAAAATAACTGGGTTGATCATGTTAAAGTCACATCGATCATCTGGGTTTAAGCTTAGGCTATAGCGTGCAATGACTATTGACAGAAATGGGAGATTGATAAACATGCTGAAACAATAAAAACATTCAACATTTAAAACATAAAATAAATTCAGATTCCGATTATTCCTCTGGCCAAGCAGCGTGCAGCTCTTCATGACTGACTGTGATTGTACAGGCGATCGCCTCGTTCAGATAATGTTGCAAAATTAAAATGAAAAAATGACACACATAGTAGGCTATCATGTAAGTCTAAATAAACTGTTTTAAAGATTGACGTTTATTGTAAGGTTCAAATAAGTTTAATTCCTTGTCTAAACTGCGTCTGGCCATTATTTTCTGACAGTCACGTGGGGAGACTGGGCGGGGATTTAAATTACGTCCACCTGTGAATGCATACACGATGGCTGGATTGCGTTTACATTACACTGAGATCCGGAAAACATTCCGATCAGATGTGCGTTTACACTTGTCTTTTCAATGTGAATGTGGACAACATCCGGATACAGGTCGCATGTTAATGCCAAGTGTAAACGCAGCCTTTGATTTTTATGCTGACTGGGGTCGTCATTGGAATTAGCTGCGTTAATTCACACCTAGGGAGTTGAGAGGCATAATTTGGGCTCAAGCATGTGAATGTCGCCCCCGTGTCCAGCATAATGGGTATTATTTTGTCCTCTATTTTGACCCGCAGCATAGGTTCTTGATCAGCATTAGATGATAGCATTGGAACTGACCCCTCCCTGTAGGATTCTCTGGGCATCCCTAGTAGCCTTGATCAGGGCCACGCCATGGATTGACAGGCCCTGATACTTGATGTTGCTGGTTCTGGTGAATTTGCTGCCATGGCTGATGCATCTGACCCTGTTGGGGCCCGTTTGATCTTCAACTTCCTTTACTGCAGCTTGGACTTTTTTCTTTTTGTTGATTAGTTCATCCAGCTGCAGCTGAGTCAGTCTTCTTTGAAGTTCTCTTTCTTGAATCTTCAACCTTTGTTCGTTCTTCCTGTATAGTTCTACTGCATGAGCCACGTGGTCACAGAATTCCTTTGTCGTCTTTGAGTTCAGTCCCACCACATCTTCCAGTTTGGTTTTCACAGCGGAAGGCATGGCTTCCAGTATGGCAGTTCTGAACAGTGTTGCTATCAACGGATCCAGCTCAGGATCTCTTTCCAGTTCTTGTTTCCATCTTCTTGATTGTCTCTGGACATAAGTGGTTGGGTTTTCTGCTTCTCCAATTGGTTCCCCACTTAACAGCTTTGGATCCATTTGAGTAGGATAATGTCCCCGGAGGGCCTGCCACATTGTAGTTCTGTGATGGTTGAGTGGTATGGCGTCCATTGTTATTGAGTCAACCGCTCGGATAAGTCCTGCGTTGGCAAGGATTTCATTAGTTTTTGCGCCTCCTACGCATTTTGCCAGCAGGGCCTTGATATCTCCGATTGCCAGGATCTTACCCATTGTTTCCTCCTCCAACAGTCGAATCCATTTGCCAGCCCCCTCATGTATGTCAGGGAGGCGGGCTATCAGTCCGTCCAGATCCTGTCCTGTCCATGGCACATATTGGCCTTGTTGTCCCTTGATCAGGATGGGGCATTGTTTCCGTTCTTCTCTTCGTTGATCCCTTTCTTCTTTGTGCAGGCATAATCCGCTTACTGACCTGCTCCTCAAAATGTGCCCTCTTCTCACATGTGGCTGGTTGTGGGAGGGGTCCTCCAGAAGGAGGGTTCCTGATACATTCTTGTAGTAAAGGCTGACTGAGCGGGATCTACTCCTTGAGTGACTTTGAAATCTCTGACGATCTCTCTGTGAGGCTTCTTTCAAGGCTCGTCGCATGGAATCAGTTTCTCGTTGAATCGCTTCTTCAGTTATGTGAATGTCTTTTTCTAGCTTGTTCAGCTGCAATCTGTAGGCTGTCTTCTTCCTCCTCCTTTTCCAGGTGTTCTTTAAGTTCTCGGAGTGCTTGGTCTGCGTGGTAATAGGGATTGTTCAGGGTTGGGTCTGTGTTTGCCTTGACCGGATGTCTCATACTTGGTTTACTGTCTTGATGTCTTTCAAACCCCCGGATGTCTTGATTCATTAGAGTAGGACTTTCAAAAATTGAGCCTGTTATCTCCCTGTGGCCAGGACCCCCTCGTCTTTCTCCTCCGTCTCATTCTTCCTCTGGGTCGTCTTCAAAGTCCACCTTGCCCCGTACTGTTACTTCGGCATTTATAAGTGGCAGTTGCTTACCAGTTAAATCATAGGATGGTGCATAAGGGGGTGGGGTTTCTATTATTTTATTTTTCTTCTCTATCTTTCCCTTAGCTTGTATTTCCTTTAACAATTTTGCTCCCTGACTTCTAAATAAATTCAACACCTCCTGCTCTTTTTCCCTTTTCTCATCTCTTGCTTTTATCGTGTGCTTTGTGGTTTTTTATTATCGCTCCCATTTCCCTGCACATAGCCAAATCAAATATTACTTCATCACATGCACACATGCACGAAAGCACGTGCGCACACACACACATGCAGTCTCACTTTCTTCTTGCAGCCTCCTGCCTCCTCTCTCTGTCAGAGGCAGTCCCTCCTTTCTGCCTCTCTTTCTCATATCACAGTCACCGTTTACTTTTGCTATTTGAGAGAGAAACGAGTGTTCTTTCATAATTCTAGTTTCTCTTTATATATTAATATCGTTAGCCGAATTATTGCTCAGGATAGGCTGTTTTTCTCCGGACGGATCACAGCTCTTGCAATCAGAAGAATGGCCAAATAGACATCAAAGCAAATTTTTTGGAATCCTCGTGCAGTTACATTTCGTGCTCTATATAGATAAGTGAGAGATGGGGTCAATTTCACTTAATGGCCTCCCCACATGGTGATTGAAATGTTTAATTCCTCTTTAGTGCAGGTTTCTAATTTTAATGGCTCAATCAAAAATTAATAAATCAATCAAATATTTTCTTTCTTTTTTGTTTAAGATTTTTCTCCCCGTTTCCTCTCCTGCCCCTCCTATTTGTCCATCGTTGCGACATTCTCAGTTGTTACTGACTGCTCTTTTTTTACAACTGACTGCTCTTCTGTCTTTTTCATGAATTTCTACCCACAGATGACTGGTATGGTTGGGGTTGCTTCTCAAAACTAGTTTTTCCAGTGTCCAATTATCTAACAGTTCTGGTCTGGTTTCCCCTCCCTGTCCGACTTCAATGACTGCGTCACTTTCCCACTGTACTGGTCTTAGACATGAGCTCACTATGATATACATGTTCCTCAAAATCGTGGCTCCTCCCAAACCCTGAGGCGAAGTGTACCACACATCTCTTTTCAGGTATGGGATATACAATGGATTTAGCTTTATTTTTCATTTAGTCAGCAATGAATCCAAAAGGGTAGTTTTGGGAAGGTCTAATCTGTTCAAGTGTGGTCTTGGGGCTTCAAAGGTTATCTGTCTTTTGATCGCTTTAACCCAATTCACTAAGGGCCACTCATTCTCAAGTTGATTCAGATTTGTGATTTTTGTCAGTTTTTGTAAGAATTAATTTTTCTTTTGAATCGTCAATTCTTGTCTCTGCCCTTCATCATCTATGAATTCTGTTTAAAGTCATTTTCTTCTTTTCTTTCTCTCGATTCCCTCCTATCTTCTTCCTCATAATGATCTCGTGCCCTGGCCAACATGTGTTTTCTTCTTCAAGCTTCGAGAAATATAATTGGTTCTTTTATCACTGTCACCTTTCTTCCTCCCTACATCTTTATCTCAATTCCAAATATACTTAGTTTGTTAGTATAACAAACCGGGATTTCATTCACACATACATACACACACATACACACAACAAATGGAGGGACAAAGTTAATTTATTACATTTTTGTTCAGTATGGTCTGTGTTTCCCTATCTGGATCACAGCATTTGCAATCTGGAAAGTGTCCAAACAGTCTACAAACCCAGTATCTGGGAGTATTTTTTATTTTATGAATTCTATATTTTCTTATATTCTTTATATTGATTTGTTTTTCATTGTCCATTGAATTTCATCAGTCCCGTCTCTCCATCTTTACAGATCTCACATAATATTCTCATACATTTTCACTGTCTTCAGATTCTCTCAGTCACTTATCTCAGTCTTATCTCCAGAGTGACTTCTCTCCCAATTAAGGCAGTTTAAAGCAGCACGGTTAGTGCCAACACAAGACAGCTCAAGGCCACACGCTTAATTATCAGGCAGAGCGGTTTAACGCAGCGTGGTTAGTTGCAAAGCAAAGCAATTTAAAGCAGAGCGGTTAATGTCAAAGCAGAGCAGTTTAAAGCAGCGCGATTAGTGTCAAAACAGAGTAGTTTAAAGCAACACGATTAGTGATCACACCACAACCAGAATAAACTCTTTATCCTAGCCTTTTACACATTTCTTAAACCCAATTTTATGCTATATTCCGGAATTTATCAAGCACTTTATTTTATCTCACTAACGCATTTCTTGCTTCATTTTGCACTTCTTGCGTTTAAGCACTTCTTGCTTTATTTCACACTTCTTGCTTCATTTCGCACTTCTTGCTTTTAAGCACTTCTTGCGTTTAAGCACTTCTTGCGTTTAAGCACTTCTTGCGTTTAAGCACTTCTTGCGTTTAAGCACTTCTTGCGTTTAAGCACTTCTTGCGTTTAAGCACTTCTTGCGTTTAAGCACTTCTTGCGTTTAAGCACTTCTTGCGTTTAAGCACTTCTTGCTTTTAAGCACTTCTTGCTTTTAAGCACTTCTTGCTTTTAAGCACTTCTTGCTTTATTTCGCACTTCTTGCGTTTAAGCACTTCTTGCTTTATTGTAGGCCTACTTACACATGCGCTCCTTCTTGAGACCTGGAAATTACCCTGCTTTTGATACCTTATCAATTTTAGGTTCTTTTTCGTGGGGTCTTTTATTTAAGGCCTTTTATTTAAGGCCGTTACCGACCAGGCGTTAGCTTACCAGGAGCCACACAAAACAAATTTAAGCAAAAAGTTGCTTACCTTATTTTATGGCGTGCCTTTGTTTTGTGAGGCCTCTGCCAGCACGCCGTCCCCGGCTACTCTTCGACCCCTTCTCCACTCCTGGCTCGGCTCCGCCAATTATGTTGTGGCAAATTCAAAGTCTTCAAATCGGGTCTCAAAGAAATCTTTCAAGAGTCGAAGTTTCAGGTTTCAGAAGAAGTAACTTTATTGAGAAGCAACAAAGTGAGATGCAGCTGTTCATCTGAATTGCAATGGTCGAACTTCAGGTCTTATACCTTTTCTTATGACTAAGTAGCCAATCAGCTATCTAGCTCAGGTCACATGATTCCCTGCACCTGCAGTGCTCTAGTGCCATCCATCATTTTTAATTAACGTTTTTAGTACCATCTTATCAACTACCTATAGACATCTCTCTGAGCTTGTTAGGTACTTTTCCATCCTCACAGACCCTTTTGACCTAATTTAACCTGATTTAACCTGGTGTCTGTCTGAGATAGAGCAATACAGTCTTTTACATGAGGCAAAGGAAAATCTCCAACAGTTCATGTCCTACATTTTTTTTTCTCATTCCAGAAGCCATGTTTGTCAAAATAGGGAAGAAAAGACTACTTCCATTTCATGCCAACTTTAATACTTAAAACGTATTAGTATCTCTTTTCATGTTACTAGCATTTTTTTTTAACTACTTCTAGTATCTATTCCATTAGGTTATTCTTTAGGTACTAGTGCTTATTCTTTAAGTGGACTGGATTATTTAGGTAGTAGCTTTTTAAAGATATCTGGTCTGAATCTTTTCATTTCAAAAGATTTGTTCAATAACCATTATAAGTTACATTGTTGGTCATGACTGAAAGTCTTGTTATTATCCTTATTATTAACCTTAACCAATGAAAATATCTGCACATTCCACATTCAGACTTAAAATACCAACTTGTACAGTGATGTAGGAATTGAGGGCGAACCAAACATATGAATCTTCCACGTGATTCGATCCATAATTCCACACAAAACTCAACATTCCAGAACCGTAAAGATCCCGGCTCCAGCTAGTCTACAAAACGACTTTATGGCCCTGCAAGCTTCAAAGAGATGAGCCTAAATAGAGGAAGAACTGGTCAAAGTTAGATAGTTTGGAAAAGACTGATTGGTTCAATGATGGCACGGCTCGGGACCCACCAAGATAACAGCAGAGATTGTTTGATCCCAAGACAAAGGATTTAAAACAGACCACCTCCTTCTTAAGGATCCCTGAACGACCCCAGGGTTGAAATCTCTTAGAACCACAGAGACTGAGACTTTACGTTTAAAAATACATAAAATCATCCCAAAACAATTATTAACGGACTTCTAATCAAACATTGTTCAACTACATAATCCTATATTGTATCTACAACCTCTGTATGTGTCTATTATGCTTAGATCACATACAAGTCATGTAATTGTTATAACTATTAGATGTATGAATGAAAGTGTGTCTTGATTCCTATCAATACAATCATGTGTTCTTAATTCAGAAGATGGCTTGATTGAAATCTGTGTCAAATGTTTTGTGTTCTTATAATAGGAATAATGTCTAAACTGTTCCCTCCGAACTCTCTGCTAGAGCTGAAGAGTAAGGAGATCAGAGATAACGCATGATTTACGATGAGAGGTGAAGAGAATGCCACCTCTAAAATAAAGAGAGTGCCTAATTGGTCAGAACTCATCCAAGAGGTTGGAAAAACCATTGAGTTTAAAATCTTAGGACCCAAAAAAGCCAGTAGAGTTGTGGAGTTTTTGTTGAATTGAATGGAGGTTTAGTTTTGTGAATTTGTTCGCTAGAGCAGATTTACAGAAGTCATGGAGAAGCCATGACGAACCGGACAGACGAGTAACCATGTAGACCAGCAGACAAAAGAACCCAAACAAGATCAGAAGAACATGGGTTAAACAGCTTCATTCAAGCCATCTATAACTACTCTCGTCTCATTTTTCTTTCTGTTCTTAGCTTTATCTTTCTTTTCCGTTGAGTCTCAATTCTAAGTTAAGTTTTGCTGCAAAGTTTCGTTTAAACGATTTGACTGCAAAGCCCGCTTTCCAGCTTCAAAGACTTTCCATCCATTCGCCAACACACCTGGCAGCCCAAACATCTATTCAGTCAACGAACCCGGGAAACACCCTTTTACGCCGACAAAAGGAATCCCCAAAGGAACGCAACGACAAGCAAGTAGCCTCCAGACTCTTAACTGAACTGGTGCTTTGATATAACATTTAATAACCCCGCCTAAGAAACGATAGAGGGGTTAAATTAATGATTGATGGTTCGTTCAGGTCATGTCTTATAAGTGCATATAGAAACTTGGTATTTCACTATCTCACTCTTGAACTCATTTCCTTTCCTCACTCTCTTTCTTTCTGCAACTCGTATGAATGTGTGTGTGCGTGGGTTTGTGTTAGATATTAGTTTTATGTTTTAGAATAATCAATAAAGTCTTGTTAATATTTTAAAGATAATTGTCTTGTGTTATGTGCTTACAGATTTAATGTCTTAAACTGCTGATCTAAGTTACCTTGCTAATAAATAGTGTTTCACTATAGTTTGGATATTTATATCCACTGCAGAGGTTATAGTTACGGCTCGGCCATATAACTGATTCTTTTAAGATTCCCTATAAATTCATTGATAATTCCTTTTGAGCTAAATTGACCTGTCTGACCAGACACGTTATTTACTTACTTTCCTTACAGTGAAGAGGGCATGTCGGGGCAGTAGGTCCAAACAATGAAATGCTCATTCACAGCCTGACCTCCAAGAGCGGGGTGGAGCCATTTTTAAAGTCTTTTAAGGTCATATATAAGCTAGTGTGCTCAACAACGACAAAATTCACTTTTAGAACATACACTCACTGGCACTTTATTAGGTACACCTTGCTAAAACCGGGTTGGACCCCCTTTTACCTTCAGAACTGCCTTAATTCTTCGTGGCAAGAGATTTTGGTCCATATTGACATGATAACATCATGCAGTTGCTGCAGAACACGACACCGTTCTAACAGAAAACCCTTAGCCCGCTCATTTGCACAAAACAGTGCCTGGTGGCTCGAGAACGGGTGCAAGTCTTGAAAAATTATGAAAAAAAAAAAAAAAAAAAAAGGTTATTTCTGCACAAACTTCAAAAACGCAAACCTGTGAAAACGCTGATGGCGTGCACATGTGTATTACATGTTTAGTCTATAGGTATGCGCATTTGAATATATATATGTGCGCAGACATGTAGTCTTTCTTTACAGATTGACCTCAACAAATTACTTGTCTGGCCTTAAAAATGTATAATACTGAATTATTTTTCGCTTACGCATAGCCATGTGAACTGGAATTATTTTGACAGCGTTTTATCTGTACAGAGGTAAAGGGAAGGGAAGGAGCCTACACAGGGGAGAGACTAGTTGACACTTCAGGACTGCGTTGTCGTTGTGTACAGGCGCAGGTCCTTCATCAGATCTGGATACGGCCTGAATCCGGCGGACTGCGGTAAACCTTGGGATAAACAGAGAGACTAATATTAGCGTAGACGCCATCCGTCTTATAATGTAACAAGTACATCAGGATTTATGGGAAGTGTTCCCGGTTCCGGCTGACCTAATCTATGCAGTCTAACATTGAATTATTGAAGTTTATAATGTGTTATGTGTATGCTAGTTCAAAGAGATGTGTTTTTAGTCTAGATTTGATCTGACAGAGTGTGTCTGCTTCCCGGACAATGTTAGGAAGACTGTTCCAGAGTTTAGGTGCTAAATAGGAAAAGGATAGCCTGGTTAAAACCAGACCATTCTCAGTTGTAACTGAGTTAGGGTCTGGCAAAGCTCCATAGACGAATCATTTCCAAAGGGGTGTCACCAACGGACGTCGCTCAAATGCCTCTGGGCGCAATTGGATAGACCTAAAACCAATCAGAGCGATGAAGGAGATGACGTATGCATGCAGAGGGCTCTCGCTAAGACCCTCCCATTCATTTATCCCATAGACAGTAAAGGTTTAGCCACCAATGGGTCAAGCTGGTTGTAATCATTTTTTACAGTCTATGGTTGTAACGGGGTTCGTTATTATGGGAAAAAGGAGGCGGAAACCGGCGAACATTCACACATTTTAATGACAAAATAAAACAAATACAAAAATGAAAGTAAAGACGGCAGTCCATCACGGTCGACTGCCGCCACACATAATAAAACAAAACATCAAATAAAATTCAGGCCTGTCCCTTCTCGATCTTCACCGTTGTCGCTCCTCCTATTATGCTTCTGCTCCTCCGTGAGAGATGCGAGACCGGTGCGTCTCACAGGTGTCATTCATTATCACTCGCGCCGAGCTCTCACGTCCCTCGGCCTCTTCCTGCTCGTCACACTGGTATATCAGACGTTTGCCGAATCCAGTCGGTAAGACAGCGATAACATCTTTTTTAGACATGAAAAGGACAATTTTAAATCACTTAAAACAGACGCGATAGCTGATTCGAACGAGTGATGTTCCACGGCGGCATCCATCTTTGTAATGTACAAATTAAAATCTGCTTCACCGTCACTGCGCTGTCGTCATCGTGTAAAGCCAGCCCCAACGTTTCTGATTGGTGCCGCGATTTCTGCGGACTGGAAATGGGTTTCAATGGGCTCTTTGCCAGACTAACTTTCAGAGCAAATCTAAATTTGCCGGAAGTTGTCTGGGTTTTCCCAGGCTAGGAAAAGGATCTACCGCCAGGAGTCGATTTTGATATTCTAGGTATTATCAATTGGCCGGAATTTTGAGTTTGCAATAGACGTGAAGGACTATAATGCGTTAAGAGCTCCCTCAAGTACTAGGGAGCTAAACCATTTAGTGCTTTGTAAGCAATCAGCAATATTTCAAAATGTATACGATGTTTAATAGGGAGCCAATGCAGTGTTGCCAGAACCGGGCTAATATGGTCATACTTATTACGTGACAGTATTCTAGGTTATTACGTGAGGAAGTTTTATGTCCAATAATAAGAATCTCTGTTTTTTCAGAATTAAGTAGTAGGAAATTACTAGTCATCCAGTTTTTTATATCAGCTATGCATTCCGTTAATTTTGTGAATTGGTAAGTTTCGTCAGGACGTGAAGAAATATAGAGCCGAGTATCATCAGCATAACAGTGAAAACTAATGCCATGCTTCCTAATGATATCTCCTAAAGGTAGCATGTACAGAGTGAACAGCAACGGTTTTAGTACTGAGCCTTGTGGTATGCCATACTGAACTTTTGATCGATAAGACATCTCTTAATTTACTGCTACAAACTGATAACGGTCAGATAAGTATGATTTAAACCATGCTAATGCAGTTCCACTAATTTTCAAATCTATTTAAAAGAATGTTGTGGTCAGCATTATGGTTCTCGAAGAACACGAGAACCAGACAAGTCCTCTGCAGAGACCCTTGGGCCAGCTTCAATTCCCCTCACACCAAATGTTGGCGTAATGTATCCCAATCTTCAAGCATCTTCACTCCAGATTCTGAAATATTTTTTAAATATTTGTTCTCCATTTCTGTCACTGATGGAATTTGGGTTCCTTGTCACTGTCACCTTTTGGCTTGCTTTTTTGTGGACTTTTTTATTTGGCAATATTATTGACTTAAATGCACTGACATTATTGGATGAAACCATAACGAGCTGGATGATTACATTGTTTTCTCCAGAGCTGCCTTATTGATTAAACTCATTTCATAATTGATGAATCAACACTGAACTGACTTCAAGTGAACAATGACACTATTGTCTTATTTTTTGAGCTGGTTTACAGCTGAATTAAATTTTTTTTGCATCATTAATCATTACTTTAAATCATTACTGACACAATCTGTATTGTATAAAGAGCTATTTAAATGAAGGTGACTTGACATGGTCAGCTGAAACAGCTGCAAACATCTGAAAGTCTGTAAATTTTCCCAATAAACCTGATTTGCAGTGGGGGTTGAATAATTTTGATTACAACTGTACCTAGAATATCAAAATCAACTGCAAAATCCTAGCATTTTTTGGAAAGCAGACTAAAAACATCTCTTTAACCTGGCATACAGAACATCACATTTCTGTGATTCACATCCGTTAAATTATTAGGCTACATAAATTAGGTCAGGCGGAACTGGGGATACTTTCCTATAACACCCGATGTACTCGTTACATTGTTTAAAAAAAAAAAAAAAAGCATCTACACTAACACCCAAGGTTGCCATAGTCAGCAGTTTCTGGTCCGTATCCAGATCAGATGGTGGACCTTCACCTAGACGCGACCACAACACATCCCTGAATGTAAGCAGATCCTGTCAACTAGACAATCCACTGTGAAGGCCTTGTCAACATCGGCACAGATCCTCAGCAGAGATGACATCACTTTTTCTGCACAACAGCTTTATAGATTAAATTAATTTAATAATTGATGATCTTTACAATGAAACTGAATCAACACTGAACTGACTTTCGGTTGAACAATGACAATATTTTCTTTCTTAATTGCTGAAACAATCTACATTGTTAAAAGCGCTATATAAATGAGGATGACTTGACTTGACTTCAGCCGAAATGAACTGTTTGCATCATTGAATCATTTTCCTGTTATCACTGTAAAGGCCTGTTCACACCGGGACGAATTTCGCGTGCGATATTCGGCAACGTTTAACGCCTCGTGACTAAACAATGGGCGCCAATGTGAGTGTGCACACTGACCCGTAAAACGCCACGCGTAAAAGCGCCTCGGGTTCGTTTTTTTGGTTTGACGCGCTGCGTCAAAAACTATCCGACCAATGAGATTGGCGCTTTTGCTCACGTGTCTGGAGCTTCTGAAGTTACAGTAAAACACAACTTGGGGGGCGCTCAAACACAAAACGGTCTTGCCGAGCACACATACGTAATGGCGAAGAAGATATACAGCGTTTACTACACTCTGCCGGGAAGAAATAAGACGAGGAAGATGCAAGGCCAGATGAATGTAGAGCTGCTGGTCTTGTTGGTGTCTTTATAAAGAGACACCAACGAGAATAAAGAACTATATGACAAACGCGACAAACTTGCTCTCTTCTTCTGAGTGACAAGCGAGTGTCAGAAGCACTTTGTGGACCGGGGTATTTCTTTTTTACATTAAGCGCCATCTAATGTCAGGGAATAAATTTGCATGTTCACTCGGCTCATCGTCAGCGAAAATCGCTTGGGTGTGAACACAAAAAAAGCGTTGAAAAACGCTGACGAATAACGCGAGCCGATATTCGTCCCGGTGTGTACGAGGCTTTAAGCTGCTTTGAAGAAATCTGTATTGTATATAAAGCGCTATATAAATAAAGGTGACTTGACTTAAACTACGTAACTGCAGAAATTCACAAAAAAAAAACAAAAAACAAAAAAAACACCACTAATGCCTGGCTGGGAAAAACAAAGACAAGCAAGTTGATTCAAATGTCCCAGTGCTGAGTCTGTAAACTTTAAAGAACAATGCTAAGCCAATCATATTGAAATACCAGAACTATGCAGATATGGACCAAACATTTTAGAGTAGAGTACTCCATAATATTTATATTTGTTTAGCCAAATTCCATTTCTTATCCCCATAACCCTTTATGAATAGCTATGTTCTCATTTTCTTCCACATTACCATCAATTACTGATGGCATACAGGTGGAATTTAAGGCCTTAGGTTGCTTTTTGCCATGTTAGGTTGTTGGCTGTCACATTGTTGTGTGATTGTCTAACTGGGTTTTATGCGATAAACAGAAAAAAAAGAAAGTTAGACATCAGAATACCAACAGTGAGATTTACTTCACAAAAAAAAAAAGCTTTACTTCACAGCCATCGTTCCATCGATCTGATAGCTCTTTAAAGAACATACCAGGAAAGAGGGAAAATAATCTTGTTGAAGATGACAGATAAACCAATAAAATTCAAAACAGCAGAAATAATGAAAAGGTACTAAAATTTAATAATCTTAAAAGCCAAAACATTTTGACAGAAAAACACAGGAGGAAAAAGTTTTAGTACAATATATTTCAGTCTCGATAGGTATAGAAATCGATCGTTCCTTCCCCCACTTTTTACACTATAAAAGGCCTGTTTATTTCTGAAACAGTCTTTATGAAACAGAATGGCATTATAATATGATATATGAGCTAGGAAAACCAAGTGACTGAATACAAAATATTGTCACATTGGAAATGGGGCAGTACGTTCTGATGAGTGTGTCCATAGTTGTCAGCAAAACTATTTATATACATGTTTGTCATCTATAGACATTTACACATTGTACCAAGAATGGAAGTACAACTTATGAGAGGAAACAATTGAACTAGACATCATTTACAACATCTACACTTAAAGATGGTCATGCTGATAACTTGCTATTGAACATTGTCATCCTTCATGTCCTTGAACATGCAGTATTGCACAAATGAATACTGTTAACTCGGATGTCTCGTCCAGCTTTTTCAACAGATGAGGCCATTGAAAAGCACAGAGTTCAAGAGTTTATGGGGAAAAAAGTTTTAAAAACACATTTGTGGTAAATTTTCAGTGATTTTTTCCCTCTCTGTCTCGGTCAAGTTTCTGAACAGATGTATCCATGGGTTTTTAGAGGAAACTGAAGGATCTTAAATATTGCCACCAGATTTTCAACATAAAGGGGAAAAAAAGATAGATCAAGAATCCCAAGCAATCATGTCCTAAGATTCATTGTGTGGAAACTGAAAAGCTGGTTGATTTTCACTATTAATGTTAATATCAGCTGCAGTGATGTAAAAAGTCTGGAAGATCAGGGAAATGTTGAGCTGTTCACAGTTCTATTGAAATGGCTCATGGGAAATAGTTTTTCCTCAGATTTTTCTGCCAACATAAAGGGGAAATAAAAGAGCTGTGACTAGTTTTCATGCTCGCTCTGTCCGGTGCTGCTTTGAGTCAGTCAGTCAGCTGTTCCATTGAATCACTCATTGAGGATGGGAATGCTAGCATGATCCAAACAAGCTAACAGTTCTTCATTACAGCATTCTGCAGCGAGAGAAAGAGAAAGAAAATCACATACACATTAAATCCTATTCTTCTATCCTATACTTTCATAAGGCCAACACATTTTATTTTAACTGCTAAAGACCGAGCAACTGCTGCCCTCTAGTGGATAAGTTTGGTAAACAATTTACTGAAGATTTTTACAGAAACTGTACAAGCAAATATATTGATTCACATCATCAGACCCTACAATGCTGGTACACTTTGCTGGAATGTTGCTTGATAAAACCTCTTGCAAAAAGACGTGCTAGTAAACACTCACGCACTTCAGAATGCTGCAAGCAGAAAAACAGGCACTGCACTGAAACTCCACTGCACACGGCCCAAAGCGGATGCAAGTAGTGAATGCTGTAACCTTATGGGCACCACAATAAATATGCTGTTGTCATGTGTGTGGTATGAAACAGGCCTTACCACTTTAAAATTTCTGAATACTGGGCAAATTATTTGGCCTGAGCAATATCAGTCTATGAAAAATAATGTAGGTGGGAGAGACTTTGACCGAACAGATGTAAAACCCCATTTCCAGAACAGTTGGGACATTTTGTCAAATGTAATAAATCAAGAATTTGTGGTAAATTAATTATCTTTAATTTTTATTTAACTGACAAAAGTACAAAGAAATTATTTCCCATGTTTTTACTGACCAACTTAAATGTATTGTGTAAATATAAACAAATTTAGATTTTGATGGCTGCAACACCGCAAAAAAAGTTGCGACAGAGGCATGTGTACCACTGCGTCACATCACCTTTCCTTTTAATTACACTTTTTTGATTGTTTGGGAATTAAGGAATCTAAATGTTACAGTTCTTGCAAGTGGAATTTTTGCCCAATCTCGCCTGATACAAGACAGCCCGTGGTCTTTATCTTATTCTCCTTTTCATGATGGGCTGATACATTTCAAGGTATCTGCACACTTTTTAAAGTCAAATTTAAGGCTTTTTAAGACCTTTTTAAGACCTGAAGAAATCAAAATTAATACCTTACATTAGGGGTGCGCAATATTGACAAAAAATATGTCTCAATATTTTTTAAGTTTTGTTGATGATAATTAGATGATATTTTACTGATTGTGTTTGTGTACTGGTACCGTGGCTGGTTTAGGCCAGTTGTCAGCTGACTCACGAAGATATTCATATTTTTCATATTCTATGCAGTGGTCAGTTCACAGCAGTGAAAGAAATTAACATTTTTTATTAAAGGGCAATATTTGCAACCTTAAATTGAGTTCCAGGGGCATTTTCACCCATATATGGACTTTTTTTTTTTTTTTTACTTAGAGGTATGCATCATCTTTTATATCAAATTCTAACATTCAAATTATATTACAATAATAACACAATACCACTATTTCCAGTTAAATTAAATCATTAAATCAAAATCCATCTTTGCAGTGCAGAGGAGACACAGAAGCATCAGAACTGGCATTAATATATTTACACTCCATTTACAATTGCATAAATAAAGCTATGAGATATTCAATTCTTTCAATTCTTCAATTCTTAATTCAATATTTAAATATGAACTGATTTCTAATTGTAACATTTTAATTACAGGGTACTTTAAATGTGAAACTAAAACCGCCAGTAGGCGGCGGCAAATCACTGTCTTAGTGAGTCACTCATTTAACTGATTTGTTCAAACGGCTGATTCATTCAGGAAGTGTGATTGTTTATTGAATCGTTAAAATGATTCGTTCAAAACGCGGATTTCAGTCAAGAAATCATCACTGTCTTTTGCATTGAGACTCTGAATCCGTGTATCATTCGTTCAGTCGTTTTTTGATTTAATATTGAAAGCAGAAAAATGAGAAAACAGTTCCTTTTTGTTTTTTTTCATTTTTTCCAAAGAAATGAAAAACAAGAATTCAGCTTGATTTTGGTTTTTCGTTCTGAGGTAGAAAAATGAATAAACAGCTTGAATATTCGATTTCTACACGTGGGAGGGAACGAAATGCCCCTTTCCTCTGATTTGTCAGCCGAAGATCAAACTGTGTCGTCATCAGTCCTTCCTCAGTTCCGCACAGCAGAATAAGAGTCCTCCGCTGCTGATGATGTGCGGATTCTTAACTCGTTTATTGCAAATACATTTTATCTTTTTCTCATCAAACAACCAGACTAATGAATGGCTCGACACAACCCGTACCGGGGAAGAGTAGACGGGGCTTTCTTCTGTGTAGATATAAATTTACCTACGCTGGTATGGCAGGGTAAATGACGGCTGCTAGCATGGTCGCCCTCACCCAGTAAGTTTAAAAAAATTATATAATTAATTGTAAATTAAATATTTTAAACACTAATATTAAAAGGAACGAATCATTGCCTAGCATAATAGGCCTAACGTTCACGCATGAACTGTCATTCAGCCTGACTATCTAACAACCAGAGAACAGAGAACAACAGAGATATTAAAATACATACTCTTCTGAGTTTTATGATGTAGGCCTTGTGTTTTATTAAAATTGATTAGCCTATAATCTAAAGGATGCGCGCTTCTGCGTGGCACCAGGTCATGTTAAGAGTAAAACACGCGCGCGTCACGTTGTAAAAAACGCATTTTATTATTAGCCTATTCAGAAATAGTGTAAAAGACCGGTAAATAAAATACAAAATGAACATTATAAACACTATAACATGCTATGCGTATTTTTCTTCCCCTTACAGTAGCCTATGTCAAATCTTTAAATGAATGGTAGCCTATTCAGAAAACAACACGAATTAAAAAAATGTAGCCACGTATAATAAAAAAAATATGCATAGTAGCCTATACAATTTGCCTATTATTACAAACAACATTTAGCCTATTTTAAACACGAAGCCTAAACAAATTTATTTGAATCAAAACTGAAACTGTACCGACGTTGGGTTCGCGCATCTCTCATTTGGTCCAACGTTTCCATATTTGCAATGTAACATTTGGATGCTAACTATTAATTATAAAGAAGGCTTCGTACTGATACTGATAATATGTTGTGTGAGAGCGATGCGCCGGCGCCATCACTTGGATTTGTTCCTCGGCTGGGGAAATAATACTCTGTCGTTTAATACTCTGTCATTCGAAACAGTAAAATGTATATTTTATTTTGTGTACATTCAAAATGACTACAAAATGTCATGCCTTTGAAAAATAAATAAAACAACATGATGCGCTGCTTAAGCGCGTCTCTGTCTCATTGAACATCTTTCTGGTGCACACCATAAAATAAACCAAAATACAGCGAATAGCCTTCTTGGCGAGCCTACTTTTGAAAGTCAACATTTAGATTATCTAAAGTAAAATGCATTATATAAGCCTAAATCACTTAGGAATAAAGCACAGCGTGCTTATGATAAAAAAACGTGACTTTACAATCCGGAAAATAGGGAAAATAGCTAATTATTTCACGGACCCCCTGGCACTTGAGAACTGCTGGTCTACACAGAAGAAAGCCCCGTCTACTCTTCCCCGGTACGGGTTGTGTCAAGCCATTCATTAGTCTGGTTGTTTGATGAGAAAAAGATGAAATGTAGTTGCAATAAACGAGTTAAGAATCCGCACATCATCAGCAGCGGAGGACTCTTATTCTGCTGTGCGGAACTGAGGGTGGACTGATGACGACACAGTTTGATCTTCGGCTGACAAATCAGAGGAAAGGGTCGTTTCATTCCCTCCCACGTGTAGAAATCGAATTCAAGCTGTTTATTCATTTTTCTACCTCAGAACGAAAACGAAAAATAAAGCTGAATTCTTGTTTTTTGTTTTTTTTGGGAAAAAACGAAAAAGGAACTGTTTTCTCATTTTTCTACTTCAATATTAAATCAAAAAACGACTGAACGAATGATACACGGATTACTCTGCTACGGTTTCATTTTGAAATTCTCGTCAGCGAAATAAAGGGAAAACAAACAACATTGACAATATTGTTTATAAAATGCCCTCTTGCTGATGTAATATTGTATGATAACAACATATGATATATAAAATACAAAAACTTTATACGTCTATTAGGGAACATACCTATAACTGCACTGGCACATCACGCAGTGAAAGCAAGCATGAGAGACAAATGCGATGTAAGCTCGCAGTGCCTCGTACATAGTTAAAGTAAGACAATGATTACAATATCATAATAGACAATACACATCGCACACCACTACGCACATAAAGAATGAACTTACAATTGAACTGAAATTAACCAGCTTTCTTCTCCTCTCCTGCTGATTCGCATGCATGAGACAGACGTAATGCTGGCGCGAATGTGACGCGAAATGTCACCTGAACGAGCAAAGCCACAAAGAACAAATAATAAATAAAAAAGTATGCTAATTAGATAGTTTTAATTTGGAAAACATTTAGATATGTCTAAGTCAAATTGCCATCGAAAATTTAAGACTTTTCATAAGTAAAAATGAGACTTAAGACTTTTTATGGCCTTAAATTTTTAAAATCTAATTTAAGACTTTTTAAGACTTTAAGGACCCGCGGACAACCTGCATTTTCACTAGGAGACAGATCTGGACTGCAGACGGGCCAGTCAAGCGCATCCACTTTACGATGTAGTATCTACGAAACCACTCAGTTTGCAGCCCATGCAGAATGAGGACTGGCATTGTCTAGCTTCCCAGGAAAGATGTCATCTTGATGGCAGTGTAAGTATCTGTACAATCCCAATACGTCTCCACGTCAATGGCACCTTCACACATACGCAAGTCACTAGTGATGGGACGGTTGATACTGGGACGGTTGATACTGGGGCTCTGACGCAGTTTTCAAAGCACTATTGTATCACACACTGTACCGATGCTTGTCTCGAGAGTTGAGAGTGAGAGAGAGAGAGCGTAATGTGTGAGCAATGGAGAATAGTGTAATTTAGACTTATTCACCTTTGCAAAAGCACGTCCCATAACCCTCGTGTTTGACTGTACATTGACTTGGGATTGAGTAGAATAGTTTTGAGTCAACTGAAACCTCAACAACAGACAGAAACTGAATGCATGTCACACCTCTATTCAGGGGCGGATCTACAGGGGGGCAAGGGGGGGCAGGTGCCCCCCCACTCTAGAGCCTTGCCCCCCCAGCTACCCCCCTAACTTTGATTATCCAAAAATTGTACTTGTAAAAACAACCCACAAGCTTCTCAAAGCAGTGAGTGAACTAAACGATAAATTTATCCAAACGTGAACAATTTAATTTTATTAAAGCCCCTCCCCTACCCCTCAAATACTTAGTACGTCCCTGATTCAAACGTGCAGAGCGCGGCGTTCGCTCAGTCTGGCTCACACACACACACAGCGAGTCTGCTGCGGTGCGGTGGCCCTGCAACCCGACTGGAGAGACTGAGCTGCCCCAGAGCCTCTGAAGGTGAAGTGAGTTTCCACAGGTGTAGTTAAACACACATTTAACTTAAAGTTACATTTGTAATGAATGTATTGTGCTAAAGACGATTCAGCATCAGCAAAAACAGCGAGTCTATTACGTCAAATCGCTCCCTCGTGATTTGTAAGAGCACTCTTCCCTTTGATTAGCCTAATTTTGATTTTAGTAAAGACATGAACAGCTTAATAAAAAATATAAATTGTTTGTATCAATAACGTTTACTGATGGTCGCCGTTACGTTACAACACACAATACAGTGCCAGTTAGGAGATCGATCATTTGATTAGCTAAGCAAATACAATTCCTCTCAGATATCACATCAATGAAACCAGGTTACAACTGGGGAAATAACAAATACAATTAGGATTATTATATTAAGTAGTCTAAACATAACTGGTGTGTGTGCATGTGATAAATCTTTCTGATTTTATATTTCTTATATAGGCTATTATTAGCTACATGGCCCTACAGTAATGTAATACAAGGATAACCAGAGGTTTTCACATATTGACTTTTGCTGGCAAGAGTAGTTGAAGAAAGTAGCTAGAGCCTAACCATTAAGGCTAAAAGTCCTTGGACACAATTATTGTACTTTTTTTATATTTTCATTTTGCTTTTTATACTTTTACTTTTTAAAAGATGCACAGTTTTGTTTTGTTTGAAAACTGCACTGGGCTTATTCCTGTTGTGAATTAAAAACCTTTGTAGTGTTTAAGGGCATGATTAAACAGTAACTACTGTGTTTTTGTGTTTGTTTTGTTAAAGCAATTCATATATAGGGATTCCTACGGTGGCCGAGAAGGGTCACAACACATACAAACGCCACAACAACTACATATTCAGAAAACACCTCCAAATTCAGAAAACACATGCAAACGCCACAACAACTACATATTCAGAAAACACCTCCAAATTCAGAAAACACATAGGCTACAAACGCCACAACTACAACATACTCCGAAAACACCTCCAAATTCAGAAAACACATAGGCTACAAACGCCACAACTACAACATACTCAGAAAACACCTCCAAATTCAGAAAACACATACAAACGCCACAACAACTAGATAGCCTATTCAGAAAACAACTTTGTCGATTTCACATCACGTACGCTGCAAATAAGAGGCTACAGTAGGTAAGTGTTTCTCTTTTATTATGACAGACTTGTCGATGTGCTCTGATACCGAAGTGGTTATGTGTGTTTTCAACATATTAAGTTATTGTCCCCAAAACGTATTAGTCCACGCAGATAATTGTTAAACGTTCTGCCAACGTTATTAGCTGGAAACTAGCTGGCTAGCTCGCTTCTGGTCACTAAATAGATGCATTACTTGTAGCCATAGACAACAAAAGCACACATTCAGATAGCGCGAAGACAACCGGATGGATGCGGGTCCATCACTGATTATGGCCCCCCTGGAAACTTTTCCGTTGTGTCTTTGCAGTTTGCAGTTCGTTTCACTATTTGCTCGTGCTGTGAATATTTGCAGCGTACGTGATGTGAAATCGACTAAGTTTTTTTCTGAATATGTAGTTGTTGTGGCGTTTGTGTTTTCTGAATTTGGAGATGTTTTCTGAATATGTAGTTGTTGTGGCGGCGTTTGCATGCGTTTTCTGAATTTGGAGGTGTTTTCTGAATATTTAGTTGTTGTGGCGTTTGTATGTGTTGTGACCCTTCTCAGCCACCGTAGATTCCCACCGTCTACCCCTGCCACCCTGGCAAGACCTCTTGCCACCCCTTTGCCCCCCCCATGTAAAATTTTCTAGATCCGCCACTGCCTCTATTGCATTTAATCACGTTTTATAGCTGGGTCTAAGAGACACTGAACAGAACATAAGGGTTAAACAGCTCATTCAAAATATTTTTTCAATGACTCGGGTCAATTATTAATTCAGATCACATACTTGTATATTTTATATTATTGATCAATATGTGAATCCGTTGACCAGGCTACATGACACGAGTTGTGGTCTCATTGGCACAAATTAACTTTAGATTAGATTACATAGAACTGTATTGATCCCAGACTGATTTCACTCTTGTATGCCACTGACTTCCGAAGCTTTGTTTGGTCACATCATGCTTTTTCAAACTGCATATCCTCTGCTCTGTGATGATTTGTTAGATATGGTACAGAAAACAAGTCTGACCACCAGATATCACTAATGCGCATTGTGTTAAAAGCTTTGAGTAATGAACCATTTTTCAGCCCAATTTGACGAAAGCCTCAAACGCTTCAGAAAGCCTCGGTTTCCCATCACTACAAGTCACCCATACCGTTTTCAGTGATGCACCCCCATATCATGACAGATGTTTCCTTTTGCACCCATCACGGATGAAAGTCTGGATGGTCTTTTTCGTCTTAGGGACTGAGAACTCGAGCTGAAACGTGAACTCATCTGATCACAGCACACATTTCCACTGTCTTTTAAATCATCTGAGATGAGCTCAGGCTCAGAAAATTCAGCAACATCTCTGCATAGAATTGATGTATAGCTTTTCTTGCAGAAAAGAGATTCAAGTTGCATTTCTTGATGCACCGGCAGACTATTTAATGACAACGGTTTTCCATAGTTCTTCCCATGTGGCTATATTTAAAGGGAAAGTTCACCCAAAAATTTTAATTCTGTTATCATTTACTCACCCCCAAGTTGTTCCAAACCTGGATGAATTTCTTTCTGCTGCTGAACACAAAAATATATTTTAAATGATTTGGGCAACCAAACAAATTTTTTAGGGCTGCTCCCTAATAGTCGACAAATCGTTAGTCGACTAAGATTTTATCAGTCGGTTAGCCGCAGAAAAAAAAAAAAAATCCACAGGAAGTGGCGAAATCACGTAGGCTGTAACAGACAGATCGTTAACGGTATGAAATCCAAACATTCGCCAATCATTCATCGACCTCAAATATGGCGCATCACTTGAAACATCCAAGTAGTAGCAACTTTACAAGTCCGCTCGCTCTAATGCTAACCTAGATAAATGTGCGCTATTATTAGGCGCATATTCAAGTGTTTGTGTGGAGAGCGCGCTTTACTGCATGTCATGCAGGCACCGGCACAATCACTTGCATTTAACTTAACCCCTTAAGACATTTAACATTTACCTCAGTGACCTTGAGCGCATCACATATATGTACCGAAACTCAGCGTATACTTGCCTTACAGATATGATATATATATATATATATATATATATATATATATATATATATATATATATATATATATATATATATATATATATATATATATTAGAAAGCTTGAAATGTCTACATGTGAATGAACCGATTCAAATGGAAAATAAATATTCTCAGATTATGTAATCCGTATGAGACGTGCATATAGGCGCTTCCACTACAGCGGACATGACGAGTTAGCATCATTGACTTAATCTCTGAAGCCGAAAACACAGAAAACATTACCAATAAATTAAAATGTTTACATATGCCGGTGCGTTGTGACAAACTTTGTGTGCATATGAGCGCTGATTAGGCTATGTATTTTATATAGGCAATTAAAGGTACATTAATCACGCATTTATGGGCTATTAATAAGCCATAAATCATAATAGTCGACTAATGGCTTGAACAAACAACTACTAGTTGACTAGAAAAATCTTTAGTCGAGGGCAGCCCCATACTATGGAAGTCAATGGGGTCCATCAACAGTTTGTTTACAGACATTCTTCAAAATATCTTCTTCTCAGAAGAGTTGAAGCCAGGTCAACTTTATGGTAATGAGCCATGACACGGTTCGGCGGCAACCAATCGGAATGTAAAAATCCTCCGCTTGAGAGGATTCCAGAGAACGCAGTCAAGTAAACTTTGGTTCCGACCACATTAGTTCCCAAGCAAAATAGAGGAGAGGTTGATCATGTGAATTTGATAAGGTGGCACGCAACACTATTTATAAGCAAGATTTTCACGCTAGAACGCTTGTTTTTCAGCGAGAATAGAAATTAGATTAGCACTTAACCTTGAAAACAAAAGACACCACATATATGGCTTTTAATTGGTTTATTTCGTTTGCAAACATGTCACTATAATTGTTAAGTTCTTTCCATCGATCAATTTCTTACTTTCACATTAAAAAGATTCCATGAGGTTAACTTATACCCTACTTGGTCAGTCTGCAAAAATAACGATCAAAATGCTTATTTGCTTTGTGGCCCCTTTAAATAAAGTAAAAAAAAAAAGACCAAGCATTCGATCTACGTCAGAGCGTCCATAAATCTTTCTACGGCGTTGTTGGCAGGGCAGAAATTCATCATTTATTCAGAATTTTAATTTTTGCGTGAAATATCCCTATAACACAGAAACATTACGGTTGGCTCAAAAGTCTCACACATTCAACAGAGGCCTTTACCTACACAGAATGAGATTTCTCTGGATTTCCCTAAATCTTTCCACAATATTATGTATGGTAGATGCTGAAAGACCCAAATTCTTTACAATCTTGCATAGAAAATGTGATTTTTGAATTGTTTGACAATTCTCTCACGATATTTCACAAAGTGGTGAGCCATGACCCATTATGCTAGCAAAGACTGAGATGCTCCTTTTATACCAATCCCATCACCTATTACCAATTCACGTAATCATTGTGGACTGTTTTGAAACTTCAAAGTTCAACAAGGATATTCTATAATCTTTTCCATTTTATTTTGCCTCTGTCCCAACTTTTTTGGAGTGTTGCAGCCATCAAACTTGTAAGACTGGAAAACTAGTTGAGGAACGATCACTCCTCGAGTGGACAAAGGACCCTGCTGAAAATTACCATTTGAACTCCCTCTCGTGCACCATTCAAGACGCAAGTCTCACCCCAGAATCATTCTAATCAACATCTTTTCCTCCATCCCCACTCTCTCACTCTCGTGGTGAGATCACCTAAAACTCATCCAAAATATATATGGTTTTAATGTGAACAATTATCATACAGTTTTATACATGTTTGGTATCATTTCAAATGTCTCAGTGCGACTGGTACAAATGTCTCATTCCCAAATAAGTAAAACAAAAGGTAATAAGGTTTTTAAGAGTTTAGAGATAACTGACACACAAAGGAATAGGGCTGTTTTCGACTAAGGATTTTCATAGTCGAATCTGATTCGTTAGATTTTGCCGTAGTCGACTGATAGTCGAACCTTTTTTTTTTTTTTTTTTTTGATAGCAGCTAGACGTTCGGTTGAATAACTGTTCGTCTGTTCTAGGACAACTCGCTCTACGTTGATTTAAAATGAACAGCAAGACAACTAGAAGTGAATGTGCTTTCCATTAAATGAATCCTTAACAAAAAAAAAAAAGTTGCAATAAACGTGCTTTGTTTTAAATAAATCACACACAGTAAACAAAACCTTAACAAAAAAACTTTGCAATGAACTTTGCAATTTAGACGCGCAAACTGCGTGCCGGTGCGGTGAGACGTACATGCTCGAGCAGATTCGGCTTGAAGTCGTTCATCCTCGGATGCGGCGTCGCGCGCGCTGTTACAAAAAAAGCCGTGCACACAGCCAAGCGAAAGGGGGTCTTGCCGGTCTTGCGCACCCAACGCGTCATTTTTTGCCGCGCGCACCTTCGCTCTTGTGCGGACGCGTCTGGTATAAACGAGGCTTTACTCCGTGTCAGCGCGCGCTCTGATCGGTAAAGGTGCACAGACCTCTCCCGAATCATCTACAGCACTCAGCCTCCGAAGCACCACTAACTCCGCCTCCGTTTCCCTCGTAAGATTATATTAGTATTTAAACATTCTCTATGATAAAAAATGTTTGTAAAAAATATTTTAATAGCACGGTTTTGGCGGTTATAGAGTTCTAATAGCGGTGATCAACTATAACCGTGGGTCTCACGTTATATAATAACCGTCACACCCCTATTGGTTACATAACACTTCCCTACTATTCGACTATGAGGTTCATAGTCGAATCAGACCTCTCCGAATCGAATCGTCGACTATTAGAAGTCAGCCCTACAAAGGAATGTGGTCTCTAGACAAACGGTCTCCTACCACCAAAAGGTGTGACCTCCAAATGCAAATATCCATTGTTTAGCACATGTTCCCATGTGAAAGAAGTTTCTGGTATATAATGAAATGTAGCAAGGGGTTCGGGGCCTTTTTGTATCTCAGATCAGCCCTGGAGGCCGAGAGTCGCCAAAGCTCTCAGCTTCATGTATTTCTTAAATGTCGGGTTAACATTTCTCCTCTTTATTCCAGAGCATTTGATGTTTTGTACTGATTATCTTTGAACTGATTATGAAATTGTAATGATTGTAGGGTCTGGACCATTCAGACACACACTAATTATTCATATTCACTATATTTAATTAATATAAAGGTCTATGAAACTCCCCCCCAAAACTAACCTCACAAATGAAGTTACTTTGTCAGCCGGGTGTCCGGTTACAGAACACTTTAAGACTGATAACAGACTTTTACGACCTCAAAGGAATGTGGCCACATGCGCCACATGCTCAAGAGAGAGAGACAATCTTTAATTAAATAAACTTTGCGGTATTACTCTGTTCTATGAAGGAACATGCCTCACAGAAACCGTGATGATTTACTGTCTCGTGTACTATTAGGTATAACAACATGGTATGTTTGATTGGGGTGTATGTGGTTGCACAACCACCCAACGGTCAATATAACTTCACCTGTATCATTCTTCCTACCTAATTAATCCTCATTTAATGACACATACTTTGATGTACATCACCTTCTCTTAGAATGCAATTTGAATTTGTTATGTCTATTTGAGCTTGAATGAACAGTCTAAGCACGCTGGGGACAAAGACCATAAATCAACTAAGAGCCGCTTCCCCTATTGGACATGTCACCTTACTCATAGGTCCATTCAAACCTTAGGGGTGGTTCTTTTTCAGACTATATCAGAGACAGGCAATAGTGACCGCCCTCTCTTGGTTTTCCATCCTGCCGCAAACCCGGTCTCGGGTGATACGGGGAAAAAAAACCCTCCCCCCTCCATGGGGGCCAAGAGGCCTTCCAGCAGGCCTGGATCCCAACCAGATCCGGCCTCATGGAAAAGAGAGGAGACTCTCTCACAAAGAACCAAAGACAATCTCAGGAGTTTTGGAACAAAGACTCCAACCAACAACGACTCCAATCACCCATCCTTCCGACTTCCTCACTTCTCCTGGGTACTCGGCGTGGCCTCAACAGAGTCCCAGGCCTTGACCAAACCAAGCATGCGTTCCTGGAGAAAGAGAACGCTCAACCAACTTCCACTTGACACTGCCGGAACCATCAACGACTTCAATTTTCAACAACTTCAAGAATTGTTCCCATTACAAATGCAAGTATTCAATTCAATGAAATGTGAAAATGAAATTCTGATGGTTCTTCTCATAGACCCTCTTCCGGTTTCCAATTTCATCCTATCACTAACCTATTTATGTATTCATGTGTGTATGTTGTTTAGTTTATTTATATTCATATAAATATCTATATTTAGTTAATAAAACTTGTACATAATATGTATTTGGTTCTGATTTGTTTGCAATACATTGTCACTTTATGATCACGGTTTTTGCTACTGGCTCAACGTGCGGTATATGCGAAGAAATAATTATTCTTCTGTGGCCATGGAAGATACCCTTTTCTTAGAATAAATTAATAATCAAAAGAGTTCGTTGGACGAACTGATTAATTGATTGTAATATTAATTCAGCCACATCAAGTTAATCCAATTAACTGACCCAAATATTTATAATTAATAATAACAAGATATTATTGATTATTAATATTTCCAAAAAGCTGAGTTCCTTACATTATGGTGGAGAATTTTAAGGCATCGTATTAAACATTGTATGCAAGCAGACAGTAATCAATCATATGTTGTCCCATAAGTTGTTATTAACATCCCATACACACGCACAAGTATCTGAAATCAGCAAAACTATAGCCTGAATATGCCTTCCTACGAATGGCAGAAAGTTTCTCAAATGCTATAATGCATATTTAAATCGTACGATAAGAAACTCCTGATATTAGCGAAGAAATCCTAATTTCAGATAGAAGTCGAGCGTACGTTAAACCTTCTCTGACGGAGAAATCTCAGATTAGCCGCGCGTATAAATGGTACCAGAACAAATTAATCTGATTATGGACGAAGAAAACTCCATTCTCAGCATTTTGAAGGTGATCTGAGCGATGCTCCTCAGTCACCAATCAAGGCCTTGTTGTTCGTTACTTCATTGTATTCATATTAAACCGCCGAAGCGCTCATATGAAACAATCGCGTCAAATTAGTGGTATAAATTCTAGCCTAGCTAACTAGTAGGCTAATTTGCCATTGTCTGGGAAAGAACGGTGCTGTTTGATTTGTGAAAGAGTCACTCACATGCAACGTCATGTGCCTAAGCGAGAGACTCAGTGCAAACTTTCAGCACAGCTCGTCCGCTGCTCCGGCCGATCTGTGTTGTTGGTTGGCATTGCGTCCGGAACGCAAGCAGGCGTTCCTATCTAGTTTTTCTGACAACAGCACCAATCTCACAGACCCTCGTGCAAACAAGCGACGGTTGTAGCCAATAGCTCCCTCAATCCTTACTTACACGCATAACTTACAAGTAAAACCCTCTACCTCGAGTGATAGTTTTAGCACCGCCTAAAAACCTTAGATACTTTAGCGCGTAAAGTGTAACCTTAAACCAAAGACTATAGATTTTGCGTGATTTGAACTGAGTGATTTGAACACGAGTAATGAGAGTCAAAGCTCTTCGAGGCTTTGAATCAAAGGAGTCAACTGCGTCACAAATGATTCTTTGTTTGAAGCGCCCTCGCTGGCGACCCCTGCTTGTCAAAACAGTGGAAGTTTTCAAAACGGAACACCTTTTACAAACCAATCGCAAAGGTTTTATCAAAAGGTGTAATCAGGTAATAGCAATCCGCGAGCTACCTAATATCGTTTAATATGAGGTGTCTTTCAAGACACAATATCCTAGTAAACTGTAGGGCTCGTTTTATGAAAGCTTGACTTGAAAGTCAATCAGACCCTTTATCAAATGCGTCATTAAATGTGTACAAATCTATAAAGTGATAAAAGATCACATAGAGACCAGATACACACTGGTTCACGAACCGTTGAAATTTAAAACAATTTCGAAACAGCTATGACGCGTAACGAAGCCCAGTTTAATAAAATCACGTGACCTTAGCAGTGATACAAACTCCAAATGATTTGAGACGAATGATTCACCCTGGTGTCAGAGCTTCACGAAGCACGTCTCATAAGAGGGTTAAACCACTCTCTTCTCTCTCGCTTTCTCTCGCTCGACCCCCTCCTTTTTGGTTTCACTTTCAATTGAAACCCAGATACTTTGGGTTTTTATTTGTGTTTCTTTTATTTTGATTTAAGTCTACCCCTATTTTATTTTGTGTATTTACACCTGTTGAGCCTGAATAGTCCTATTCAGTTAAGTTGAATTTAATTAAATTGGGAATTTAATTAAATCAATTTGCTTATTCAAGTTCCCCTCTAGTTACCAGAGACATGAGAACACTCAATGTTTAATTTTTATTTTTTGATTTTATTTCAATTTATTTATTTACTTTAGTTTCAGCCTGAATTCTTATATTCAGCTAAATAAAGCTTAACTAAATTTGAAATTTAATTAAATTACTTGATATCCTTCCCTTTCCCTTTTAGTTTTCTTAGAGCTATAAGGACGTTCTTACTTTACCTTTACCTTATTTTAGATCACTAGTCACTATCCTCATCTTCTCTCTCTCTTTAGGATTACAATATCTAGCGACTGTTGTTTCCTTAGCGAGTTACACAGGTCATTAATATCCTACTTCCTGTCTGTGTTTACCCATCCTCACTCCTTAGCACCAAGCTAAGTACATGAAGTACGGCTAAACACAAACGCACAGTAGGCCCCAGGCAGAACTGGAAACACTTCCCGTTGTTTCTTCTTCTTCTTTTGGACCTTGAGATGTTTGATGTGTCCCTGCTAGCTTAGTCTAACAGCAGCATAACCCATAAGTGACTCATGTTTACCTATGTCTCCTAGCTAAACCTAAATAGGTAAAACACTCCTTTCTTCCTCTTCTTTTCTGGTTTCATCCTATTGTTGTATTTTGGTTTTGCTCTATCTGTTACTCTCATAGCACAACATGTGAGAAGAACCATCAGCATTTTTGAGTAATAGGTTATGACATGTAAGAGCCCAGTCATCAGTCGATGCTGCTTAAAGCACGTCAAAGATACTCCAATTTTTTTTGTTGTTGTTGTGTGTGCTCCCCAACACTAAATTTTAGCTGCTCCACATAGCCGTTCTCCCACACAGATAGCTCACAACCTCTGTAGAAACTTGCATTTGCCTTTGCCATTTCTCTCTTGTGTTCCCACAAGTGTGCCAGTAGGCCTCAGACACCCAGCCCTGCCACCAGGACCACCTGGAGACCCGGCAGAGCAGTGTCATGGACATCCTTTAGCCGGAAGCAGGCAACGACCTACCATGGCAGAGAAAGGAACCGTTAGACGACAACGAAAGTGGACATCTGACACCCAGCCTGAGCCACCAAGAGCTGACCAGCCTCATCTTCTTCTTGGCCACGCTCCCACAGGCCTCAAACAGGAGGTAAATGAACTAACACTGCCAGCCACAGAATTCCACAGAGAACGAACCTCGCTCAGCGGTAGAAGACACAGGACAGAGGCAAAGACCATGACAGAGCGGAGCAACTGAAAGAGATCCCCAGTCTTCAGGCGGCTGACAGCTACTGAGCACCTGCCAACAACCGGGTAAAGAACTGTTTCACTTAAAGAACTTAAAACTGGTTGAACTTAAAGAGAGATGCTAAAGCCATCCACATGCAGCTGAAGTCCGAACACTGACTTAGCGATGCTGTAACATTATGGTTAAACTCCATGTGGTCCAAAGAGAACTGCAACAGTCCAACCAACTGCAAATGGACCCCACAAGAAAGATGTACCCTGCTGAACTTCACATTAGCAGCGTAAGCTTCCCCAGCCCTGCACAAAGGGGGGAGGAGCCAAAGCCCTCGGCTTAACACTTCACCAGCCAGTGTCCTGAGAGCCCCTGCAGCTGCAGGAGGAAAAGTCTCCAACCGGTGTGGCACACCGAGACAGACTATGCACGACTCTTTTGACACAAACATTTGCTACATGCTGGTTGAATTGGCACTGCTACACATTAGTTTCCATGACAATGAAGGGTTACAGGAAACACTAGTTCCAAATAGGGCATTCGTCACCTTGATGCCAGAGTGTAGGAAAACCACCTGAGCTTTAAACTACTGTTAACCTACAGGCGTGCATTTGACCATTGCGGTCCGACTGGAACACAACATGCGATACGCATTTTGATCACTGGTTGCTGGCTTGTCTAAATGCAGATAAAACGATAGCGGGAATTGACATCTCTACTGTAAGTGAAAGAGTCTTAGATTTCCAACTGGTATCAGTAAGTTCAGCATTAAAGCGTAAGTCTGTTTGACAAAGGAATCTCATCTCAGCAGCTTGTAAACTGTACCGATATCTATCCTGCTTTGGTTAAATAAATCCAAATTGCAGTATTGCTAAACCCGTTTCTGACAAAGAAAGCTCAGGACAGTGTTATATATACGTAGACCTGGGTGATGCTCCCCTTTCTACAATGTAAAGGCCTTACAAATTATTGTTAGATTGATGTAATTCACCTAAATTTTTAGCTGCATCTACAAGCAGAGAGCTACCTAGCGATCAAAACTGTTCATTCGCTGAAAAGTCAGCATTTATGCATGAGAGGGATGTAACTATATAGGCTTAGACAAGCTTTGACTTACAGCAAATCTATTTCCTTACTCTGTAAACAAATAGAATAAGTTGTGTAAAGTAAAGAGAAGAGTTCCATGAGTAAAATTAGCAAATGCCAAAACACATGTGCATTTCACTGAATGTAACATCAAGTTCTTGAAAGACTTAAAGTATAGGCGCCCCCTTTTAACCCGTGTAAACATGCATAACTCGGTAAAATGTGTAGACATTCTTCAGGTACTGTTGAATTGTTCTGACATGCTCTGGTTCCCATGACAACAACTGGTCACAGGAAGTGCTAACTTGTGATGTCACTTTGTAAACAAACCAGCCTAGGTAGGCTAAGCTAACCTAACCTAGCGTTCATCCAGCTTAGGCTAAGCTAAATAATAACTTCTACAGTTAGCATCATTCACTTGAAGCCTTAATTACAGCTTTTGTTTACACAGTGCAAAGTATTCTAGAATACTTTCTTTAACCCCAGTTAGGGTTTCTAATTCTTCACTTTCCATACTTTCAATTCTTCTCAGCTAAATTTCACCTTCACTAGTTAGGCATAGTCCTGGCTGAGCGCTGTAGGCTAAATTTGCAGATGCCCTGTCAATTAAACTTAAGTTTAACTACATGTAAACTGTGTAGCTAGAGAATAATTCGTATAGTAATGAGAATTTCCATCAGCATGTTGACTAAACCTTTGGAGGGACACACACAGTGTGTTCTTGAACACGCAACCGCTGTAACCCACTACGGAGTTTTGGCCCAGGCAAATCCAAAGTTTAGTCACTAGTGCTACTGATTATTCTCACATTCAGATCATTACCGCTGTTTTGATTACTTACTTTATTTATTTTTTTTTATTTCCACTTTGATAATAATAGCAGTCAGCTATTCCCTTGTCTATTCGGTCATCTATATGATTTAATTCCATTTCCTCTCTTGTTCGAATGTGGTTCTATTTCTCATTGGGCCCAGAAAGGAAACAGAGACACCTTTATTTGTGATTGTGTTTATTTTCAACAAGTGCACTCATTTTTGTGACCCTGCAACACAAGTAATTTCAACAATTACTAGGGCATAACTATAGTCCTGAGGATTGATAATAAGCATAATTTGAATAGGAAAGCTGTCCCTTTTCCTCCTATCCTTCACTTCGTCAAGCCGTAGTGAACCACCATTTAAGTCCAGAGAAATAATTTAGTCATAAGAACCATCTTAAGTCATTTATTTCATCTCGGCTATGCCCTTTCCAGGAAATACTCTAGGAACCACACAAGTCTTAGCCTCCTAACATCCACAGCTAAGATGATAAAGATACAAGAGACACATCACTAGCTAGATACACATGAAACACCTAACTTTATGCTACATATCTAGCGAACCCATTAAACAGTGGTCCTGAACTTTTAGGGTCATGTATTAGTCTCTCACCACAAGTGTGCCAAAATGTCACAGAGCCTCTGCTTAACCTGACCCCAACCTTCCAGCTTACCAAAGACTATGACAAACCAATGGACACTATGAGAAACCACCTCTAACCCCTCCAACCACCCACGAATGCCGTCTGCACCCACCGACAACCGGTGCCCCAGACAACTGAAATCAACAAGCACACGCTGCGTTCACAGGACAACACTCTGTGTTATGCACCTGATGACATCCCTGCGCCAAAGCTTGTGGTGCCACAGTGCAAAAGGGGGGGTCATGCCAGTGTATGCCCATCACGCACCATGTGCTGCACACCGCAGCACCAGAACACCGAAGCAAGTGGCATTCCGGCGTCCTCAAAGCAGAAAGACTGTCCTAGCCAACAAAGGACGACAGTCGCTGAGAACTTTCCTCCCTTTCTCTCTCCCTCCCCCCCTTTGTCTGTTCCAGGATGCTGCTGTGGTTAGTCTTCCTGTGCCTCCAGCCAACCAGAGGACAGCCGCAGTCGGTCATCTCACCAGGTCCGGTATCAGGCAGCGTCCCGAAGGAACAACCGGGACTCCTTATCACCAACTGCAGGACCCACACCCAGAGAGTGTATGTTCGACTCCACTCCCTCGCCCACGCTGAGGCCAATGTTGAACACATGCTCAACCAACTTGAAAAAAAAAAAACTGTCACACAAGCAGAGCTAGATGGACACAACCGCCACTGCCGTCGGAACTCTGTTAACATTGGCATGTCCAGTGTCAACGCACTGAACCTAGCCACCGTGAGACAACGAGTGGCTGAAATTCAAACTGAAATCCCACAGCTAAAAGGGCAACTCACAACACAGAGTGGCTCCCTGCCGTCCATCGGCAAGACATCGAAGGGAACTGTGGTAATTCTCAACACCCACAGCGTTCGGCTGAACCAGACAGTGAACTCCATGAAACAGCTGTTTACTGTCTTCCAGAATGACTTTACTCAAACTCAGCTGGTCTGCAGCCTCTGATCCAAGACACACGCTGCCCTGCTGAGGCCAAACCTGAATCAAAGCGGGAAACCTCATCCTTCTTCAAGAACCACAATTTCACCCTAACTCCAGAATGACAGGTGATACCCAGTCAAGCCACTTTCTGCCCCAACACCTGCTGCAGAGACCTGTACTGGGCTACTGTCCACATCAACCGCCGTGGAACGACCACCGCTCCAGAAGACGTGAGCAACCAGAAGCCACCATGGCCTTCCAGCCTTCTATGACAAAGGTGTGTCTGATCTCTCGGCACTTTCAACTTCGATCATGGTTGTCCTTGAGGGGGACAACAATGGTCGAAAAGGGGGGATGTAGGGTCTAGACCATTCAGACACACACTAATTATTCATATTCACTATATTTAATCAATATAAAGGTCTATGAAACTCCTCCCCAAAACTAACCTCACAAATGAAGTTACTTTGTCAGCCGGGTGTCCGGTTACAGAACACTTTAAGACTGATAACAGACTTTTACGACCTCAAAGGAATGTGGCCACATGCGCCACATGCTCAAGAGAGAGAGACAATCTTTAATTAAATAAACTTTGCGGTATTACTCTGTTCTATGAAGGAACATGCCTCACAGAAACCGTGATGATTTACGGTCTCGTGTACTATTAGGTATAACAACATGGTATGTTTGATTGGGGTGTATGTGGTTGCACAACCACCCAACGGTCAATATAACTTCACCTGTATCATTCTTCCTACCTAATTAATCCTCATTTAATGACACATACTTTGATGTACATCAACTTCTCTTAGAATGCAATTTGAATTTGTTATGTCTATTTGAGCTTGAATGAACAGTCTAAGCACGCTGGGGACAAAGACCATAAATCAACTAAGAGCCGCTTCCCCTCTTGGACATGTCACCTTACTCATAGGTCCATTCAAACCTTAGGGGTGGTTCTTTTTCAGACTATATCAGAGACAGGCAATAGTGACCGCCCTCTCTTGGTTTTCCATCCTGCCGCAAACACGGTCTCGGGTGATACGGGGAAACCCCCCCCTCCCCCTCCATGGGGGCCAAGAGGCCTTCCAGCAGGCCTGGATCCCAACCAGATCCGCCTCATGGAAAAGAGAGGAGACTCTCTCACAAAGAACCAAAGACAATCTCAGGAGTTTTGGAACAAAGACTCCAACCAACAACGACTCCAATCACCCATCCTTCCGACTTCCTCACTTCTCCTGGGTACTCGGCGTGGCCTCAACAGAGTCCCAGGCCTTGACCAAACCAAGCATGCGTTCCTGGAGAAAGAGAACGCTCAACCAACTTCCACTTGACACTGCCGGAACCATCAACGACTTCAATTTTCAACAACTTCAAGAATTGTTCCCATTACAAATGCAAGTATTCAATTCAATGAAATGTGAAAATGAAATTCTGATGGTTCTTCTCATAGACCCTCTTCCGGTTTCCAATTTCATCCTATCACTAACCTATTTATGTATTCATGTGTGTATGTTGTTTAGTTTATTTATATTCATATAAATATCTATATTTAGTTAATAAAACTTGTACATTATATGTATTTGGTTCTGATTTGTTTGCAATACATTGTCACTTTATGATCACGGTTTTTGCTACTGGCTCAACGTGCGGTATATGCGAAGAAATAATTATTTTTCTGTGGCCATGGAAGATACCCTTTTCTTAGAATAAATTAATAATCAAAAGAGTTCGTTGGACGAACTGATTAATTGATTGTAATATTAATTCAGCCACATCAAGTTAATCCAATTAACTGACCCAAATATTTATAATTAATAATAACAAGATATTATTGATTATTAATATTTCCAAAAAGCTGAGTTCCTTACATGATACATTTACCCGACATAATAAATTGTTACATTTGATTATTCTAACTGACTTTGACATTATTTTTATTAGAGTTAAAAGGAATAGTCAAACATTTGCTCACATTTAATGATCCACGGATATCATTAAAACCTTTTCATTTATGGAGTCAGATGAAATAACGAGAAAATACATATGAAAAAATGATTGAATTTAACCAAAAATACTTTGCCGTGAGAAAAGACAGTAACACGTAAAGACCTTCTGTGCTGGTTGGATGCCGGACTTTGGGCCGACCAAGCGCGAGTTTACAAACTCAATTTGTTTAAAAATACAATTAATTTGGTCAGAGAAAACATTGGAAATCTTTAATTTGTACTTTTGTCAGTTAAATAAAGGTTCAAGAGACAAACCACAGATTCGTGATTAATGCATTTTACAAAATGTCCCAACTTTTCTAGAAATGGGTTAGTACATTCATAAATGAATAACCTAAGTGACATGACATACCTGGCTCAGAGCTGCTGCTGGCTCTACAGGACGACACAATTGGATTTCTTTTTTGCTTTCTTCTTTTCCACCGGTGTTTTCCTGTTAATTTGTCTGACCAAGTCATAGAAGATCTGCAATGTACAAAAAATATATTCATGAAGTACTCAATATGAACATGAAACTACTGGAATATGTTCTGAAAGGGGGACATATCAAGCAAGTATATGAAACATGCTCACATCAAGGACGTTAATCTTTGATTTAGCAGAGGACTCTAGAAAGGCACAGTTATTCCACTGCCGGGCCAGATTTTGCCCCTGTTCTTTCCCCACCACCCTCTCGTCCTCCAGATCACACTTATTACCCACCAGGATCATCGGCACCTATAGTCGGAGAGAAGGAGTGAAACAATAAATCAGATACACAATGGCAATTATGTGGATCTATCATTCGGCCATAGACACTAAACAGTCATGTAACATTTATGGAAACATTGTAGTTTTGTGACATTTTTAGTCTGCTTATTAGACCGTCGAAGATGAAGAATGCCAAAAGTTACATCACTATTGTAATGAACTCACCAGTGAACTACTCGTGCAAAATCTGTAACACAAGGTATATTCTCAATTTTATAGTAGAAGCTGTCTGCCACAGCAGTTAAGTCAGACATGGTTTACATGTGCAAAATCAAACCAATCACAACTAAAATCTCAGCACGCAACTTAAGAAAATAATGGTAATCTCCAGGAAGACTATAAAGACGACTTAGCTTAATATTTTTTTTTAACTTAAGTTAACATTATTTAGTAAGTGGATTTCCACTCTAATCAAAAATAATAATAAAAAAGTTTGGTAATAGCTTTTGTAGCAAGGGTGCTGCCATCTTGCAGTACTACAACATGTGACGTCACGCTGTTGGTTGTCTTGCCTGAGTTCAACAGATACAATAGTAGAGAGACAGTGAAAGACAGACAGTGGAGGACATATAGTGAAAGATAAAGACAGAGACAGTGAAAGATGGAAACTGGACAGCCACAAGGCATCAGAAGTCAAAAGGGAAGCCATTGCATTGCTCCTGGATGTAAATGAGTTTTACAGTGTCAAAGCAAAGATCAAGAGTAAATTTTCATAAACTGCTGCTGAAACGGAAAACAGTACTGCCTTGTTTTCTGGTACACATTAAGCCGCCCACTGCCTCAAGATTTCAATAGTAATATTTGGGTAGACAATGTGTTGCCAAAATGAACGTCATAATGTCGGTTTTTGGTGCAAAAAAGTTTTTAAACAAATTTTCCTTGCCATTATTGTAAAAAATTATTATTATTATTATCATCATCGTCATCTGGCTAATGTCATCAAATTAATATTAGGACCTACAATTCATTTGCCTTCCCTAATTTCCTGATGACATCACAACTACACATGCGACACCGACACGCGTATGAGGATTAAGGTCCTCAATGAAAACTACAAAGACTACAAAACTACATACCATATCAAAATTGAATTGCAAGGTGATTTATTCACAAATTGTCAAGAGTGCTTGGCTTAAACAATATCTGTGTGTTACTTTTATAACAAGGCGAAAACAGCATAACTATGTCATTTTTCAACATAACTATGGAGCATATCACCCAACACTAGTGTTCTGTTAGACAGAATAAATCCCTTTATGGGACACAATGAGATTTTTAACTCAGATCTCATACATGCACAAACACATACAGTACACACTAAAGGAAAAGTAAAACATTAAAAAGTATCTTATGACCCCATTAAAATTAGTAATCACAAAACGTGACATTTCTCTGGTATTTGTAACATCAGTTTTCAGAATGTGGGGATTTGGATAACTGCAGTGCAGATTATCTTTGTTTCCAAAGTTTCACTGTTAATAGAAATGAATTTGATTTATTGAATTTGAAGTGCCGTCATCCAAATGATTGTCAATCCAAACTTAGCTTGTCATTAGTCTAGTGACTACAGTTAACATGGTTTGTTTGCTTAGGGACTGTTCGTTTTTTATTTAAGGGGCTACCGGAGGAGTTTTGAGATCTATAGTCAAAATAGACTTAACCCTCCCTTCGCCAGCAATACATTTTTATATGACCCTCCAAAATGATTGTGAAAAAAGGCATGACCCTCTCCTATAATTTATTGTACTATAACTTCTGTACTGGTTTGCGCTTGGCAAAGATGTTCAGATAACTCTATGCCTAGTAGACCTACACCAAACGTTCATTAAAAAGGGTCCTGTACAGCGACATATATCTATGAAAAGATTGGTCTTTGCGATGAATAAATGTACCAATGAAGCACACGTGCGAAACAGTTTTGTAAACGCCGTTACCTGTGTTTGTTTTCAGACATGATAACAGTCGTTTTATACTTGTGCTTATGCGATATCACGATTTTTGATCGTGGATGATTTAATGTCTCCACGATCTGCTTTTGAAGAAATATGGTAGTATCGTGTTACAGCACACATTCTATCAGCTGCAGTTCTGGCGCCTCAAGCTTGGTTTATACTCGCCGCGCACGGCAGATTTTGTAACTGTGCGCGCGGCTCCGCATCCGAAGATGCACGACTTCGAGCCGAATCTGGCAAAGCATATACGTCTCAACTAGGGATGCACGATATATCGACCACATATCGATATCGGCCGATAAATGGTCTTTTTTGATGTTATCGTTATCGGTCCGATAAGAAAATTGGGCCGATATATCAAAGCCGATAGATAATAGATTATTTACTTCAGTTGAGAGACGCGCGCTGTTCGCCATGATGGTTCTGAATGATTGGATTCACTTCGAAAAGGAAGATACAGTTCAGTGCAACATGTGCAGCACAAATCTGTCACATATGCTTCATAACATTATAATAAAAACACACCTGCAAAAGAATGTTGTGAATTCTTGTTCGCCCACGTGTTTCAGCGCGTCGAGCGCGTTGAGGCGGAAAGAGCGCGTCTATGGAGTTAACCCTTCATGACAAGCACAGTCAAGTTCTCTTGAGCATTCGCAGCATTCTGTGCCATTGTAAGTTATAATATGTTTAATTTGTGTATATATATCTGATTAATCTAATATAGGATGCGTTTGGTTGAGTTAATGAACGATGCAGTAGCGCTTCATTGTACCGGTGATCATCTTTATCTTTAGCGTGCGCAGCTCAAACAGCAATGCACATTTATAACTATAATTGAGACTGTCATAGATGCCATTATAATGAGAACACTATTGTAATAAAACGTTGTGAATTCTCTGTTTAGTTGCCGTTTCAGCGCGTTGTTGTGGGAATAGAGCGTCCAGAACAGGGATATTACACATTATGACCAGCACAAGTTCGATTGTGCATTCACGTCATTTTGCGCAGATAAGTCGTAATATAAAGTTGATGTAATATAAATATCTGATTAATCTCACATATGATGCGTTTCGTGGATTTAAACAACATGCTAGAAAAGTTCTTCAGTTTCCCGGTGCTCGTTCTCTTCAGCTTCAGCGCGCGCAGATTAAACAACAATGCAAAACATTAAAAGCTATGATTGGGACTGTCATACAATTATAATTGTATTCACTATTGTAATACATTTGTAAATTCTTTGGGTTTGCATTCTTCAGCAACCGTCGAGTTGATTAACCTTCTAGCAAAGCGATTCGGTTTTAACGTTCGTTCTCTTCAGCTTCACGCGCGCTCACACAGCAATGTCTTTTGAAACAGTAACTAAGCTATTAAAGATGTTTACTATCAATGTAATATTAAAAATGTTTATTTTTTCAAAAACATTGCGTTATAATTAATAACTAACATTATTTTGTTCTCGTATAATTAATAACTAACATTATTTTGTTCTCGTATTATTTTCATCAACGATATGGTTTGATTAAAATATATTTTTCTTATTGTCCGTGCGGAGGCGATTCCATTTTATTGATCAATGCCACATGCATTTTGTTTCTTTATGTGCAGCCCAATGTTATCCAATGACTTGTTTGCATTATTTGTGTATTTTATTTTTTGTTAGGCAATAGATTTTTTGATAACACTTTACAATAAGGTCTAATTTGTTAATGCATTAACTAACAGAGAGCAATAGCCTGTGTTATTGTTAGTTAATAAAATATGTGTGTTCATGTTAGTTCACAGTGCATTGACCAATGTTAACAGATACAACTTTCTTAAAAATGTTTTATAAAATTGTTGGTTCATGCTAACTAATGCTAACAAAATTAAACCTTATAAAGTGTTACCATTTTTTAATAAAGAAAGTTGTCCATATGAGTGTAAAATTAATTTTAAAAGTTAAGGAATCTTACACTGGTTCAAACTAGGCTATACTGTATTGTATATGTTTGATTTATGTTAAAAGTGTTTGAGACAAGGCTTTTAATGGTGAGCATTTTGTTATACAGGCTATCAAAGTATATAATTTTTTTTATTTAGATTTATCGGCCAATATATCGGTTATCGGCTTTCAAATGTAAAGAATTATCGGTATCGGCCAAAATGTTCATATCGGTGCATCCCTAGTCTCAACACACCGGCACCCAGTTTGTGCGTCTAGTAGTTGCTTAAATTTAAAAAAATTGCCTACAATAGCAGACATAAGCCCTTTTAATTATAAAAGATACCAGTGCAGTTTTTTTTTTAAATCAAGTAAAATTTCTATAACTCTGTGTTGAACTGATAATCACTAGTTTGTGTGTTAAACACAATCTACTTAATACAGACAACTTCATTATAAAGAAAATCAACAACAAAAAATATATATGATGATAATCTGACATAAATGCTATTATAAACTAGATTAGTGGATAATTCAGTTAAAAAAAACGTTTAGTGGGGAAAAAATTAGAGACATTAAGTGTAACACTAAATCTGGTAAAACTCTGCACATTGCTCTTTGTATTGTTGTAAAATACATTAATGAAAAACAAGATAACAAAAATCAAAAATATCAATTATTTTATATATAGCCTACTATATATTTTTTTTTTTAAATACATTTTTTAAATGTATAGCACAGCTGTTTAATGAGGTAGCAACATATGATAGATAGGACAGAACAAGAACGGCTATTAATAATCTTTCATTGCGTCACTGTATTATGATATGAAAGGCTCCAATACAGTGTGGCTCAAAGCGCTTATGCGCATCCCAAGCACAGAATGGTGCGCTTGAAGCAACATGAGTCCGCATTGAAAAGTTTAAAGCACAAAGAAAATGCATATTGATGCGTGGTCTATTATACAGTATCTATCTATGCAAATTTTTTCAGCATTTTCTTTTAACAGTTTTAAATTTCAGTAACTGTGCACGTGAAGAACAAATAGTGCTCTGACTTTACTGCAGTGTTGTCATCTAGACACCCGGTAGAAAGTAACATGATTAAGGTACAGCAATAAAGTCCAGCAAGATAAAGTTGTTTTATGCGAAACCATAGACCTTTATCTACAGATCAAGTATAATAATAGTAACATTGAATCATCTTAGAGAGAGTTTCATCCTGTTAACTGTCGTAACCGAACGCGACGCACTGTTTAAATGCTGAATGGAGAATGATTGACAGCCACAGCTGAGGGAAACGTTTACGTGAGCTTGAATTTAACGACTTAAATACTAATTTCTATCTCACATTATACTATATAATGGCTTCAGAACACTTATAGTATTGTGCACGAAAACTTAAGGTGTTTTATAATGTTTGTGTGCGTTTTGTGGGGCTTAACAACACCACTGAATAGTAAATGCACAATATCGGATTTGGATCGGCCTCGTCTGACCGATACCCGATCCGGCAAAAATGGCAGTATCGGAGCCGATACCGATACTGAGTATCGGATCGGTGCATACCTACTGCGCACTGCACTCCCCAGTATTCATCTCGCGAATCTCCGATCCCTTCCTAACAAAACCGACGAACTTCTTCTCCTCACCCGCACTAACAAGGATTTTTTAAACTCTGCTGCTCTGTGCTTCACTGAAACCTGGCTGAGTGAACGCAATACATCTGCCGGGCTTCCAGCTGTTCCGAGCGGATCGCATCGCGAAACTAACAGGGAAAACAAGAGGTGGTGGATTGTGTTTCTACATTAACGAAAGTTGGTGTTCAGATGTAACAACACTGAGGAAGATGTGCTCTCCTAATTTAGAGGCACATTTCATAAACTGTAAACCTTTCTACTCGCCTCTGGAGTTTTCCTCTTTCATTCTCGTGAATGTATACATCCCTCCAGACGCGTGTGTGAGTGCGGCGCTACAACAGCTGGCTGAACAAATAGCTGAAACAGAACAAAGGTATCCTGACTCTCTTTTAATCATTCTTGGGGATTTTAACAAAGCAAATCTTTCCCGTGAATACAACCAAAATACAGACAGCACGTTACATGTCCCACCAGAGACAGTAATATACTCGACCACTGTTACACCACAATAAAAGATGCGTATCACTCCGTCTCACAAGCAGCTTTGGGGCTCTCTGATCACTGTTTGGTTCATCTCATACCGACCTACAGGCAGAAACTGAAATCAGCTAAACCTGTAATAAGGACTGTAAAAAGATGGACTAATGAAGCAGAGCAGAATCTACAGGCCTGCTTTGATTGCACTGATTGGACTGTTTTTGAAGCTGCTACCAACGATCTGGATGAGCTCACAGATACTGTAACATCATATATAAGTTTCTGTGAGGATACATGCATTCCTACCAGGACATTCTTATTTACTAATGATAAACCATGGTTTACTGGGAAACTCAAACACCTTCGTCATGCCAAAGAGGATGCCTACAGAAGTGGGGATAACATCTTGTATAACCAGGCCAGAAACAGACTGACAAAGGAGATCAGAGTTGCTAAAAGAAGCTACTCTGAAAAACTGAAAAAACAGTTTTCATCCAACGACCCATCATCAGTCTGGAATGGCCTGAGGAACATCAACTGCAAGTCACCATCCCCCCGATCTGTGGACAATCAACACCTGGCTGATGATTTAAACTCATTTTATTGCAGGTTTGAAGAGCCCTCATTCACACCACACACCGGCTCTGACCTGCACTTCACACATTCACCATCACCTCCTGCACTCCCATTACTCCCCCGTCCTGCCATCCTACCTGAGCTTAAGGTCTGTGTGGAGGACGTGAGCCGAGTCTTCAAAAAACAGAAGACTAGGAAAGCCTCAGGCCCAGACGGCATCTCATCTGCTTGTTTAAAAGCCTGCCCTGAACAACTGGCCCCGGTCTTCAAGCAGATCATTGGAGCAGCGTGAAGTTCCCTGCTGCTTCAAACGCTCCACTATCATTCCTGTCCCCAAAAAACCCCAAATCACTGGACTTAATGACTACAGACCTGTCGCTCTCACGTCTGTGGTCATGCAGGGTTCCTACAGGTTAAAGTTAAAGGTTAAGGTTAATTCAAGTCTTTTTAAGACCATTTCTATAAACAATTAATACCTATTTCACGTCCCTACCAGCAAAGAAAAACAAAATCCTTCAACTTGTGTTGATTTATTTTTCAAATGTGGAATGGGTAAAAGATAAGCCAAGCAGGTGTGAAAAATAAAAACATTTCAGTAGGCCACAAGAAAGTTTGCCGAACAATGTTAAGTTGTGTTTTAACATTAGCTAGCTACTTATTCTATGCTGGGAATATGGGGAACTGAGAGACCCCTGAACAATAAACATCGAAAATAATAATAATAATCGTGGTTGACAAATGAAACTTTTGAGGAAAAATACAATACGGAGAAGTTACATACAGCAGTGTTAATTTTGAGAGCAAATTTTGATTTAGTTTTAGTCTCAGTCTTTTGACTAAAAATATGACAAACTAATTTTAGTCATACTTTAGTCATCTGAATTGTTTTAGTTTTAGTCTAGTTTTAGTTGACGAAATACAATAAGATTTTAGTGATTTTAGTTTTTTTAGATTTTTTAAATCTACTGTAAACTAAATCTACAGTAGATTTAGTCGACTAAAATATAATGGGTTTAGGTAAATTGTAATGTGTTAATTTAGAATTTCTCTAAAATTTCCAAACCCATATACTCCCGGAGAAAACATATATTAACCTATTAATATGAATGATTTTTAAGTTTCAACAAGCAATACAGATACAGATTTAACTACTGTGACTTAAAAAAATATCTTAAAATTAAATAAAACCACTTTTCCTAAAGTAAAACACAGTCTTCTTTTCAATGAATGATATATGCATTCTTTATAACAACTTACAAATAATTGTCTGCTTGAAAGAATAAAGAATTATGTATGTATGAATTAAATAATTAATAATTAATCCTTATTAAAGCTATCAACAAACAGTAAATGCTTTTCTCTTTTTCTTTTGTTGCTTGATCAAAATTAATGACACAGACCGCATTATGTTTATTGCCACTGTCACTTTAAGACATCGGCTCATGTCCAATGACATGCGGATACGATTGCACTGTTGCACACCCGATACAACTGTTTAAGACATAACCGACATAGTTTACATGAATACTCTCCAAACCGGACATTTAGACATAATGTTGTGTGTATTTGTCCATTCAGACACGAAAGAGAGCTCAGTGCAGTACCCGCGCGCTGTATAGGTGAATATGTGCATGGCTCCACGCTACGGGTTGGTGCGTGTTTGGTTTACATTTTTAACATTTTATGAGACCGCGGGGTAGATCAGCACGTTACAGTACAAATTTGTGCATCTACCACACACGCAGTGACGCAGGACATCAGTTCTTCCCAGATCGACACTATCTAACATTTTCATCTAGTTTTTATTCGTTGACGAAAATGTCGATAGATTTTCGTCATAGTTTTTGTCATTCAAAACTAGGTTTTATTTAGGTAGCGTCTCGTTTTCGTCAGTGAAAAATGTCGTTGAAGAAGAGTTATTATTTTAGTCAATGAAATGAACACTGACATACAACACAATTTTTAAGACCCAGACATCAAAATTCAAGACTTTTTAAAGACTTTTTAAGGTATTATTTCCAAATTCATAAATTCAATGCTTTTAAGGCTTTTTAAGACCCCGCGGGAACCCTGTCATGAAGTCGTTTGAAAGACTGGTGTTGGCCCACCAGAAGGACATCACTGGACCCCTGCTGGATCCCTTTCAGTTTGCTTACAGAGCAAACAGGTCTGTGGATGATGCAGTCAACATGGGACTGCATTATATCCTGCATCATCTCGACGAACCAGGGACTTATGCAAGGATCCTCTTTGTGGACTTCAGTTCGGCCTTCAATACCATCATGCCTGGTCTTCTCACAGCCAAACTGACCCAGCTCTCCATACCATCCTCGATCTGTCAGTGGATCACCAGTTTCTTGACGGACCGGCAGCAGCGAGTGAGACTGGGGAAACTCACATCCAGGACTCTCACCACCAGCCCTGGCGCCCCCCAAGGGTGCGTTCTCTCCCCACTGCTCTTCTCCCTGTACACTAATGACTGCACTTCTAAAGACCCCACTGTCAAGCTCCTGAAATTTGCCGACGACACCACTGTCATCGGTCTCATCCGAAACGGAGACGAGTCTGCTTACAGACTGGAGGTTGAACAGCTGGCTGTCTGGTGCAGTTATAACAACCTTGAGCTGAACACGCTCAAAACAGTGGAGATGATCGTGGACTTCAGGAGGAACAGCCCAGCACTCCCCCCACTCACCATCATGAACAGCACTGTGGAAGCAGTGGAGTCATTCAGGTTCCTGGGCACTTCCATCTCTCAGGACCTGAAGTGGGACAATCACATTGACTCCATTGTGAAAAAAGCCCAGCAGAGACTGTACTTCCTTCGCCAGCTGAGGAAGTTCAACTTGCCACAGGAGCTGCTGATTCAGTTCTACTCAGCCGTCATTGAGTCTGTCTTATGCACTTCCATCACTGTCTGGTTTGTCTCAGCTACCAAATCAGACATCAGGAGACTACAACGAACAGTCCGGATTGCGGAGAGGATTATTGGTGCCCCCCTGCCAAACCTCCAGGACCTGTACACTTCCAGAGTGAGGAAGAGAGTAGGTAAAATCATCACAGACTCCACTCACCCTGGACACCACCTGTTTGAACTGTTACCGTCAAGACGGCGACTCAGATCACTGGCCACAAGAACATCTCGGCACAGGAACAGTTTCTTCCCACAGGCCATTTCCCTCCTGAACAGTTAACACACCTCCCAAGGCATATGCCTTAAGTGCAATACTCCCACTGTTTAGTGCAATATCCAACAACTCAGGTGATACTTATATGTAGATTTATTTATTTATAATATTCAAAACACTGTAAATATGTTCATAATCTGTAAATCTGAAAATGTCTATTCCGACTAAACCCAACTGTGATACTTTTATTCTCATATATTTATATTTTTATTTTTTATTCTTATAATTTGTAGTATTATGTTTCTTGTTGTATTTGTATATGTCCACTGGAAGCCTCAGTACCAAAACAAATTCCTTGTGTGTGCAAGCACACTTGGCAATAAAGCTCTTTCTGATTCTGATCTTTTGCGTCTGATTTTTGTTGGGTCAGACCCATCTGCTAGCGATGGAGGGCCGAGACTGAGAGAGCTACATGGAGCCACAATGGAAAAATATGCACCAAACAAGCCACTTTGAAATGTTGCTGTTTTCATGAATGCAAAAGTTGGATGACCCTCCCCTCAACACAGAATAAAAAGACATGACCCTCCCCTATTTTCCTCCGGTGGTCCATTCCATAAATACCGAACGGTCCCTTAGGCTCTCCCTATCACTGCCCAATAAAAAACACCATCAATCTTAAGCCCAGTCTTTATAAATGCTGGACAGATCTGTGGACTACTAGATCATGCTTGGCGTAGTCTATGGCCTGAATGCGGAGTGCGTATGGCTTCACACATTGCTATCAGAGGCATAATTGAAGGATTAAGTCTGTTGAACTAGCACAACAGTGAAAGACACTCTAGAGATACGGCAATCACGTGAAACGCACACAATTAGACAGCAAGCAAGTGAAGCACACACAAATATACATGCGCATAAATACATCATTTCTAGCAATGGTATCTTGACATAATTTCTAGCAATGCTATCTTGACATCACAGCCTATTAAACAGCTCAATTTAAACAGTAGGGGCTCTGCCAGTCAGCATGAAAACCATATCAAGGCAGTGGTATGACCATAGACTGTGTGACAAACATTTTGGAACATCATAAGAAGGTTGCTGTGTTAAGTGGATATTAGGCGTCACGCATGACGAACAAAACCTTGTGTACGTAGTAATGGTTTAAAAACCAAACGTAATGTAGTGGTACAGGAAAAAAAAAAAGAAGATTCTATCTTCAACAGATTTTAATTTACATGTAGATAACGAAAAATATGCATTGGGTTGGCATTTAAAGACATTCTTAACTCTATTGGAGTTAGACTACACGTGTTAGAACCTACTCATTGGCGTAATCATTCTCTACACATAACACATTATAGACTTCTATAATTCAATGATAGGCTGCATAGTTTAGATCCGCTGGAACCGGGAACACTTCCCATAAATCCTGATGTACTTGGTACATCATGAGAAGGATGGCGTCTACGCTAATATTAGTCTCTCTGTTTATCCCGAGGTTTACCGTGGTCTGCCGGATCCAGGCCATATCCAGATCTGATGAAGGACCATCGCATGGAAACGACTACAACGCATCCCTGAAGTGCCAGCCTCATCAACACTGTGAAGGCCTCATGGACACCTCAACAAACTCGTCTCCATACCGGCGTGATGACTCCGACCCCCAACCAGATGAAACTTGATAAATATTGTGAAAGTTCTGATCCAATCTGACTTCTGACCTATAATGCTGCCTGAATCATAATCATACACCGTTCGTTTGTTGGCCAGAGGAGAACTGGCCCCCTGACTGAGCCTGGGTTCTCCCAAGGTTTTTTTCTCCATTCTGTCACCTGATGGAGTTTTGGTTCCTTGCCACTGTCGCCTTTGTCGCCATTGGCTTTTGGCTCGCTTAGTTGGGGACATTAAACTTTATATTTAACAATATTATTTCAACATTATTTTACTTTATCTCTGTAAAAAGCTGCTTTGAAACAATCTGTATTGTAAAAAGCGCTATATAAATAAAAGGTGACTTGACTTGCATCGATTCACAAATTTCAAAAATCGATTTTCTAAAGTGTTACGGTCCAGACGCTACACCACGTGCAAAAAAAAACCCAAAACACGCGGCAGCAGCTAAAATTGAGGTATAAAAACTATTCATTCAGGTAATGCTTTAAGCATTAGAGGTTCATGAGTGTAGCCTACATTGCTTTCCAAATATTTTACACATTAAATAAATATAATTCAGTGTCTATTTCAATATGCAGCAGCTTTTTCCATACAGTCTAATGCTCTTTACAAATAATTAAATGCTCTCTACCCTAATTAAGAAATGTAACAGGTTTGATTAATGAAATTAACATTTGAGTTCTACTCAGCCAACAGCAAGGCAGAGGCTCACAAAACACCACCACCACTGAAAGATGAAGAGGAGATGGCCACAATACCAATTATTGGAAGAATATTAAAATATTAAAAAGAATAACTGTTGCTTTTGTATTTGTAGGCAATAAAGATGACCAAATAAATGAATTTGAATAATTTGTGTTTATTAACAGCTGTGGTTGTGGCATATATCTCTAACTACCCTTCCATCTGGCATCCTTCCGTTCCATACAGTAATCCGTTTTATTTTCAGAAGGAGCGATGGTGGGAATATGCTTGTTATCAATGCATCCAACCACATTGAAAATCCTAAAGGAAATTCTAACTATCAGATTACTTCCAGAGGTCAGAGCAAGATGTTATCAAGTGAATGTCATTTTTCAGATTAGCATAATTTAAACCGATTTCTACACAGTGAAACTCCTCTCTGATGGCTCTCACGGCACAACACAAAAAATTAAACAAAGAGCGTGAGCGCAAGGCAAACTTTCCTTATCGCTCTTAATACAGTGGCCTTACTAAAGTGCTCTGCATGCCCCGATGTTATATAGTAAACTACTATTTAAAAATGTTACCGTTCAAATAAATATGCATGTGGATATGGAACAAAACACACACACACACAAAAAAAAAAAAAAACTCTACTGACATAAAAGTATTTATCTGCCAATGGGGTAAGAAAAATAATCCTTGTTTCCATTTGCATTAAGTTTATTTTTCTTACCACACTGTCAGATCATTTTACTTGTTTTAAGTCGTCACATACGTGGCTAAACCTACATCGTTACCAAAGCAACCCATGCAGCATGTCTGGGCACAATTCTTATTTGATAATTTGCAATTAATAGTGCAGACAGTCAGCCTGAAAAGATCTGATTTGAGAAAAAATATGATTTGCCTGCAGTCTGAACATAGCCTTAGATACGGGTGTCATCCAGTTTTTTTTTTGTATTTGCACAAATCATTATAGCAAGAATGTAGGGCTGGGCGATAAAACGATAATTATCGCGTTTTAATTTTTTCTCGATAAAACGACATCAAGAGTTCGATAAATATTCGATAATGTTAATGCGCCAAAAGCGGAACGAAACTCATTTGAACCGGCCGCCACACGGACTATTTATCTGCTCGGCTCAAAGTCCAAACGGCAGCGCAGCACGAGCTCACTAGAGCAGATGCTTTTACTCTGATCGGTCTCGGTCATGAGATCCAGTGAGAAGCGCTTGAATTCAGCTAAGAACACAAATGTCTCAGTGATTTAAACCAGTTTAAAGGCAGATGAAACAGCACTGACAAAGAGGAGAAACACTGTGCGCAACGATACAGTCAGAAGGCTTTTCCGTCTACAAATTCCCATCATTTAACATGGATTTACTCAGGGCTCCAGACTAACTTTTTTCACCTCCGTCCTGAAAAACAATTTGAACCGTCCTAAAGTGAATGTCAACCGTCCCAAAATCAAAATGTTGTTTGTTATTATCATCTATAGTTAGTCACATAATAAAAACACCATTAAAATGTTTATGATACAGCCTATATTATTATATTTATTTAGCACCATTCAAAGTAGTTATCTGTAAACAGGTAAAAAAACAGATTTAATAAAAAATAACAGGAGTTAAATGCTGTTTTGTATTCGTGCAGAACAAATCTTTTTTTTTTTCTTTTTCTTTTTTTACATACGAAAATTAAGAGAAAAATACATACAGCTCAAAACCTTTTTGAGTTGTTTGGATTAAAGGGTAACTAAACTCTAAAACAACTTTTTTTAGTTAATGATCTGTAAGAATGGAGCTTCATAAATGCAGTTCATTGATTCCAGTAAATTTTTTGACATTTGGGTTTAGAGTGTTTTAATTCTACAATTTATGGTTTAAAAACGTCTGAGTGCTGCCCTCTTCAGGTTGAACGGTGGCTACTGCAGTTGAATTTTCCTATTGGATGTTTGCGGTGGTTCGTGACATAGCGGTTGTTGGTGACGTAGGCAGGTTGCATACAAAGAGATTCATCTCAGGTGCACGCCCCCCTCCGCTGGGCTCTGCCCACTTTTCCAGCATTTTTCAAATATTGCTAGTGGGTGGAGTCCGGTTCTGACGAGGGGTTTAGTTACCCTTTAAACAATAACAAATAAATACTGGTGACTACCACCCGCGGCGCTACCATTGGGCCCGGGTGGGCCTGGGCCCACCCATTTTAGGTGCGGGCCCGTCCATTTTGACCTAGGCCTATGGTGAATAGTGAGTGATTTTCATTTTAGCAGTTCATCCAATAAGCAGCCCGAGGAAAGCTTTGAGTGAAAGCTTCTCAGCCAATCAGCGGCTTCTACCCCACGTGTGGACTCTTAACCCTTCGGAGTCTTGGGCTATTTTGGCCGTTTTTGAGTACTTTTTTTATTTATTTAGCGACATAAACAAATGTTTACCATACCAATGTTTGGTATCATTTATTTTCAGCACAACATCACCTATATGACCAGACAATTACTTTTTCACTTTGATGTACTGTATCAACATACTGGACCCAAAATCACACAAAAACCACAAAATCCGAATAGAAAAATTATAGCTTTTCTACTACAAAAAACACAAACATCAATGAAGCATTTTAAAAGGTTTAAAATGTAAATACAAGTTGTAAATGTCAACATATACAGGTACAATTCAGATATAATCAAGCTATATACAAAAAAAATATGATTTACAAAAAAAAGCGGGTGTAGCCATAGGCTTTTTTTTTTTCTTTTTAGCTTTGCCACTCTTTAAAAAAAAATTGTGCACACAATTATACAGAGAGCTATATTTAATCCCTTACATTCCCAGAGTATGAGGGTTCCCAAATAGTGCAAATACAACATAAAAAAGGTCAAATTGAGATAAGATCAAACTATATACAGCAAAAAGCAGGTGTGGCAATAGGCGTTTTTTCTTTTCTTTTTTGCTTAGAAACTCTACAAAACACTTCATGTACAATTACACAGATAGCTACATTACAGGGCTTTCATTCCTTGAGTAAGAGAGGTTCCTCAATAGAGCAAATATACCATACAAAAGGTAAAATGAACACAAAATCAAACTATACATACAACTATTTACAACAAATATCAGGTGTTTTTTTTTTATTTATTTTTTTATCTGTGCCACTCCTCAAAACAGTTTATCTAAATCTACTCCTAAACTAACTGAACTATCTAGACTACTCCTAAACTACTCTCAAAATCTACTCAAACTCTTCCAAAAACTAGCAATAATATCTCTCTCTATATATAACGTATATATGTCTCTCTTTGTCTACTCCGTAAATCTCCTGCCTTTCAATTTTGCTTCTTTGCTCAGTTGGCTCCTCCTCCATTTCCAATGTGCAGCCTGAAGAGCAGAGTCAGCAGATTCACACATTTTTCTCCGTTTTGTTTTATTGACAAAAACCGACAAAGTTATTAGAATAAATGCAACGCCTGTCGCATCCCATCTTGCGTTCTTTTACGAACGCGTCAATATTTTTTTATATATAGTTTAATCATATCTCCGTTTTTACTTGGTCTATCAACACAAAACAAAAAGTACAATAGAATTTCAAGCCAGCACTTTCGACAGAACTGGACTGCAGCACTCAACGTGACCAGAGCCCGTCTAACGGAGAGCCTTGGCACTTCCTATTAGCCCCTTTGTATATCATCTTGGTTGCAGTTCCATTAGAATTCCACTGGAGGTGATCGCGGACGAGTGCAGAATGAATGGGAGCATATGGAGCTAGACGGCTAAATGTATCCCTTTCTCCTGCTTGTCGTTGAATCAACGTAGATTTTATTGTTGATTCAGCAAGTTCAATATAGATTATAGTCCAAAAGTCGAATGAATGAGTACTTATGTCCTTTCGATTTCTTACAGGTTAGGTCGTTGTTGGCCGGAACACGCTAGCACTCTGCTATTATGTGACGTCATCACATTTTTGAACGGATTTTTAGAACAGATAAGTGAACTTAAAAATGCTATTTTCAGCTGAGTGTATTATCTTAGCCCCCCCTTTTGAATTCAACTTTCAAATTACTTGCCAAAAAATTACATCCTGAGAAATGTGGATTTCTGGGGGTGAAACCCCATAGCCTCCCATTCATTCTGCACTCGCCTGTGAGCGCCCCCGCATGGACAGAGACGTGTTACTGCAGCCAGTCCAGAAACCGGAAGTAACCAGACAGTGCCAATTCTCTTCTATTAGAAATTCTCTGACGTGACTTTGTTTTTATGCTTCGGCGTCTTAAACTGGTCATGTGACTTGATCACGCCAGCGTGATCGGCGACCCCGAAGAGTTAAGCCTGGCCACAGGCTGCATCGTCACCAGCAAGTGATCCAATGAAATGAATGACGTTGGCGCGCAAGCTTTTCAAAGCAAGCTCTATGGGGCTGTTTACACCTGGCCACTTCATGCGTTTTTTGTGATCGGATAGCTATCCGATCGTGAAAAGACCAGGTGTAAATGCCCTCCGAAACGCATTCGAGACGGATTTAAATCCGATCACTCAAACCACTTCAGGAGGAGGTCTGGGCCGCATTCCAGACGAAACTGGACAAGTGTAAATGCATCTGGTTTTTGAAACCATATATGCAGATTTAACTCCTCCCAACAATGCTTAAAAAATAAACGTGTGAGAGCGTGTGATAGGTTATGTATCATGTTATAGCCAGATTTGACGGCGCTACTGCAGCATCACCGCAGATGAACAGCTGAGCGATCTATTCATCAAGCCAACGTGCAAACTACCACAAATCAAAGTCGCAGATTCAGACACAATCATCTTCATTACAAGTAAAGAAACAGAATGATCTCACCAGTGCTTTTGCCGCTCTCTCTTATTGCGATCTTTGATTTTGAAATTAGCTGATGATCAATAAAATGTAGTTCATATCTGTTGCTTTCGGTGCGTGAACTTCATTAAATCTGCATATAGCGCGGGAATTGAAGATTGGATTTATATCCGTTTTGTGAAAAACACATTTATGTGACCAGGTGTAAATGGAATCGTTTTGATAAATCAGATAACTATCCGATCTGAGAAAACGCATGAAGTGGCCAGGTGTAAACAGCCCCATTGAGACAGACACAGACGGTAGCTATTAGCAAATATGAAAAGCAAAACAATCTGTTTTACATTACCATTGTTTAACCAGCGCAACATATTTGCGATGTCATTAAGCCATTTGATAGATGCACCTGGTACCACGGAACAAGTCTCCGGGTGAGAAGCCGGCCAGTGATAGTAACTATAGTAACAGCATGAGAAGACGCGCTCCGTTGTAGTCAGCGCTTGGTTGGTTAATTTTGGCATTTTCTAAGTAAGTTAGCCTAATAGGCTAGTAATAAATGAACACACAAAACAAAAATGTATTTCGTCCTGTAGGCGTCCTGGAGAATATTTCTGTTCGTCCTAAACACATTTTCTATCGTCCCCAGGACGATAGGACGCCGTTTTTTTGGCCATATCGCCCAGCCCTACAAGAACGTATAAAAAATCTTTGATTTTCTAATTGTTATTGGCATAGAAAAAGAAAGAGTGATAATGGCACTTTAAACTCTGTAATCAGCAATCAGGTGCATTTGACTTGTGATGAAAGAGGCTTCAGTAAGGCGGTGATTTGTTAAACTAAGTCTGTGAAGTGCTTCTCTGTGTTTTCTCTCAAACTTACATCCTCTGTGTCCTTTACTCGTAGGATCTGCTCTCGTAAGTCCTGCAGGTCATTGAATGTGGACTGTGCTGTGATTGAGTACACAAGAGCAAAGCCCTGACCATTCTTCATGTACAGGTCCCTCATGGCGGTGAACTGCTCCTAAAAAAAAGAAGGAAAAACACCATGATGGAAAAAAGCACAGAATAAAATTTTACATTGAGATTTACAAGTAAATCCATAAAACTTTCGTTCATCTTTGAAACCCAAAGAAAGATATTTTAATGAAACATGAGGTCCCTCCAATGAAAATACAAAACTGACCATTCAAAATCCCATAAAACTTTCAGAGGAGAGAATGATTGTGGTAACCATGGTATTGTAGCTTAAATGTGGGATATACCTATCAAATTGTATTATATTAATGTAGACATTTATTAAAGTAGTAAAGAAATATAACTACAGTAACTTTGTTATTTTAAGCTATAGCCGTTTTGTGCATTTATAGTAAATTTTCTTAGGCTATTGTTTTTCATAAATAATATAATAGAAAACATAGTTACAGTATATAGCTTAGTTTTTACCATGGCATTGAGGTGCCATGCATGGTTTTACCTGTGGCTATTATGGTCTACAAATATATACCATTGGTGGTGGTTGAGGAGATTCCCCCTTCAATGTAAAGCGCTTTGAGTGTCGAGAAAAGCGCTATATAAATGTAATTAATTAATTAATATATAATATAATACTATGGAAGATCAATGGTGAATTTCAGTAAATGATAATGAACTCTAATTTGATTGGGCCTGTCTGGGGTCAGGTTTTTCCTATTAAAAATTCCTTGCATGTAAGGTTTTGGTAAGAAGCTTACAGACCTCTGAAGATAATGTACACAAAAGAAGGGTGTGAATTCTTTATTTGTCCTCTAACCTAGTTGCAGTATGTTGCCAGCTGAGCCCTCCAAAATACAGAAGGTTGAAAACAGGAAGGCCGACAACACTTACTGTTCCTGCTGTGTCCAGGATCTCCAACATGCACTGCTGGCCGTCCACCTCCACTTGCTGCATGAGGAGAAGGGAAGAAAATAAAAATAAACAAAGATAAGCTTCCATTAACCACTAGGGTATAAAAAAAAAGAAAGAAGACAAATCTACTGAGCAGCGAATTGCTACCTTTCTGTAGGAGTCTTCTATTGTGGGGTCATATTTCTCAACGAAAATTCCCTGGACAAACTGGACCGTCTGCAAGAGGCACAGATATTTCATTAGAGGCAGAGAATGTTTCACACAAGGCTTTAAAATAGTCAGTGGGAGGAAAACAACTGCCATCAAGGGTTCAAGGGTTACTCTTTGGGCGTAAATCCATGCGTACAGCTGTCTGCCGGAAGCTAGCTATTTTAGTCGATAAAGTTTTAAATATGGATATTTTTCTTACACTAATGCATCGCTTCACTTCAGGCCTTAATTAACCCCCGGTGACGTGTAGAGCACTTTAATAATAAATAGATGCGCTTTGATGGACTTCCAAAGACATACAGCCATTCACTGCCATTATGAAGCTTGGAAGAGCCAGGACATTTTTTAATATAACTCGATTGTATTCGTCTGAAAGAAGAATGTCATATACACATAGGATGGCTTCAGGGTGAGTAAATCATGGGCTAATTTTCATTTTTGGGTGAACGATCCCTTTAAAAATACAATGCTAATATTTACATAATTAAAAATAAAAAAAAAATCTTTATATGAATTTTCAACATTTTCAAACCTAAAATCAGCAAGCTTTTATTTTGGCGGGTTGCAAGGAAGTAAGTATATGCATTGCGGGTTTAAGCACTGCCTATTGAAACGCGTCAGTGAATGTAACAGGTTTATTATGCATTCAGATCAAATAGAAATCATAAACATCATTACAGTTAGTCGATCTAAAAAGGTGATTGTGCTTTAACAGCTGTCTACCATGTCGGTATGCAAATGAGTGGTTTGAACTTATTTACCAAGGGCATTTTTTTCTGGTCGCACATGCGCACCCCTGAATATAACTATCATAATATGGTTGGTTTCTATTATTAACGTCGAAAGCTATATGCTTAATATGTAGCTCTGTTTGACATTTTGTATCGTGGGTCCCTGCTCCATGTCTTTTTGCATTTTACTGCATTTTAAGTTTGGTCATTGTTGATTGGTTGGCATTTTAATGCTATGCAATCTTCATTGGCTATTTTCTTGGTGAGTAACAAGTTAAAATACTAATAGTTATTTAAAAACCTAAAATATAGTTGAAGTTTGCTTTTGATAAAAAAAAAATTATTTAGGGTTGAATCTGTTAATTTCTTCTAAAGTTGTTCATCTAAAGAAATTGAATAATCATATGTAACGATAAAACACTGTATAGACTGTATAAATTTAAATACATTGATTTTTAAATGAAAGCTTCTGAAGATATTCAGTCAAGAGCAGAGAGTTATTTTCTGTCTTTTGTTGTTTGAATAACATTAAGGACACAGACAGCAGCATGTTTATTAGGCTGCTGTCACTTTCAGACCTCATTCACAGATCCAATACATTCTCCCAACGTTAACTTAAAGGGATAGTTCACCCAAAAATGAAAATTATGTCAGTACTCACCCTCATGTTGTTCCAACCCTGTAAGACCTTCGTTCATCTTCGGAACACGAATTAAGATATTTTTGATTAAATCTGAGAGCTGGATCACTCCATAGGCTTCTAAGGGATTGAAACTTGCCAGCCCCGAAAAGTTAGACATCGTTAAAATAGCCCAAGTGACTACAGTGGCTCAATCTTAAGTTTATCAAGCGATGAGAATATTTTTTGTGCGCAAAACCCCCCAAAAAAGTGTGATGCGTGTGACGTACAACAACAGAAGCTTACACTATTACACTACGTGAACTCACTCGAGGCCCACAGAGATGGAAATGAATAGTTGAAATAAAGTCGTTATTTTTGTTTTTTTTGCGCACAAAAAGTATTCTCGTCATTTGATAAACTTAAGATTGAGCCACTGTAGTCACTTGAACTACTTTAACGATGTCTTTAATAACTTTTCGGGGAACAGGGGGAAGCCTATGGAGGAGTGATCCAGCTCTCAGATTTAATCAAAAATATCTTAATTTGTGTTCCGAAGATGAACACAAATTAGCGCCATCAGCGTCAGCCATCAGCGTCTATCACAGGTTCACGTTTAAAGTCTGTTTAGAGAGAACGGTGTCGTCTTAGCGGCTCTTAATTTAATAACAAATGATCATTTAGACGGAAGTGAATCAATCAAAACTAACTTTAGCTGGAAAAAACATTATTCAAGAACCACTATTAAACTAAACCAATCTCTGTTACCTTAAATTATATGTTTATCTCTGTACAGCTGCTTTGAAACAATCTGCGTTGTTAAAGGCGCTATATAAATGAGGATGACTTGACTTGAACGAAGGTCTTACGGGGTTGGGGTTGGTTCACAACATGAGGGTGAGTAATTACTGATTACTAATTAATTTTCATTTTTGGGTGAACTATCCCTTTAATGTACTGTGAACTAACATGAACAAAAAATGAAACTAACATTAACAAAGATTAATAAATACAGTTACAAATGTATTGTTTATTGTCAGTTCATGTTGGTTAATACATTAACTATTGTTAACTAATGAACCTTATTGTAAAGTGTTACCTAAATATATAGCCTAATATTAAGCAATAATGACTTGTTCAAATAAACTATCAAAGTAATCATATGGATTTTATTGAATGAAGCTGTTAAATTACACCATGTAAAATAAATGATACAAACTAATATAAACATAAAACTTATGTACATTGCGTAAAAACAAATGTCCACAGAGAGCGCCAACGGCTTGGTTACACTACGGCATGATCAAATCCTTGGCCAAACAAAATTTAATTCAAATGTCAAATTAATCTTTAATATTTGGTCACTTCTGTACGATAGAAATGCAACAGCTGCTTTAATTTTTTGAACAAGAACATGTGAACGTCAAAACATGCAAACTCAGTGCAAGGGTTCAAATTTATTTTGAAATCGCAATGAACAACAATATATTTTATATATTTCATAATATTTCAGAAAGATATTTATGTATTCTCCTGTGTTGGCAAAGATTTACAAATGAGTTGCGCTATGAATCTTGTGAAACGGCGCACACTGCGTGCAGATGAACGTTATAAGCAGACAAACTCACAGCACGTATATCTTTTTGCTTTGAATCATTATTTACTACCATTCCCTGTTGTTTATACTGCTAAATACAACTTACTCAACATCACATATTAACCTGACATCGCTAGCTTCAATCTAAATCGTTGCTAACACAACAAGCTACTAATTCGCTAGCCTGTTAACGTGCCATCCGTGCGCTCTTTATTTATTTATTTAGCTCTCGCGCTCACGCCTTTTACAAATCCATCAAAGTTGTGGTAAGTAGAATCATTCAACAAACACGGTGAGTCACGTCATCTTCTCCTCTTATTGTTACTTGCACTTCATTTAACATGTATAGCATAGCCTTCTCTGTCAGCACGGGACTAACATGTGATAAATGCAGGGAGATAGTCAGGCTAACAGAGGATTTCAGAACTAGATACACGCATCAAAACTTTAATTGAAGTTAATTGTAAGAGTGCAAAGGCTTTAGATACTGCTTTGGATGCGACTAGCTTAGAGAACACTGTACATTGTTCGGTTCCGGCTGAAGTAGAGCCCGTGCAGCAGGGCAACTGGGTGACGGTGAGGCGCTGTAGTCACAGGACAAAACACCGCTCTTCCGTTCCGATTACAACATCAAATAGATTCTCCCTACTCAGTGAAACACCCACAGAGAATCCTGTTGAATGTGCCCTAGTTATTGGCGATTCTATTGCACGGAACGTGAAAATAGAGACACCAGCCACCATAGTCACATGTTTGCCAGAAGCCAGAGCGCCTGACATCAAAGCAAATTTAAAAGTGCTGGCTAATGCTAATCGTAAATTCTTTAAGATTATTATTCACGTCGGCACTACAGATGTTCGATTTCGCCAGTCGGAGATCACTAAAATTAATGTTAAAGAGGTGTGTGAACTCGCAAGTACGATGTCAGGCACTGTAATTTGCTCTGGCCCCCTTCCTGTTCGCAGGAGTGATGAGATAGTTAGCAGATTGTCGTCACTCAATGGCTGGTTGTCTAAGTGGTGTCCGCAAAATAATATAGAATTCATTGACAATTGGAAAAGTTTTTGGGGCAGACCTGACCTGTTGAAAAGAGATGGTATTCATCCCTCTTGGGATGGTGCCGCTCTTCTCTCTAGTAATATGGCACATAGTCTTAGAGCTCAAACATGACAATCTGGGACTCAGGTCAGGAAGCAGATAAACTGGCTAAACCGACCGTCTGCCAGCTGTCTCACGTCACCAAGGTCAAATAAATCCCATCACATAGAGGCTCTTTCCCCTAGATATCATCATATAGAGACTGTGTGTGTTCCCCGAATTAGGAAATACAAAAAACTTCAAAACCCATCCAAGGTTAAAAATTTAATTGATGTTCAACAAATAAAAAACAGATTTAATACAAATGAACAAATGATAAAGCTTGCATTGCTGAATATTCGATACCTTACTTCAAAAGCACTTATTATTAATGATATGATTACAGACTATAACCTAGGTGCTGTGTATGACAGAAACCTGGCTAAAACCAAACGATTACATTACTTTAAATGAGTCCACCCCCCAAGATTACTGTTATAAACATGAACATCGTCTGAAAGGCAAAGGGGGAGGTATTGCGGTAATTCATAGTAATATTTTCAAAATTACTAAGTCTAGTTTAAAATATAATTCTTTTGAAGTGTTGGTGCTTAATGTAACAATCTATAGTGCAAATGATAAATCACGTTTAAGATTTGTGCTGGCTGCTACTTATCAAAGAATTTGCTGACTTTCTATCAGTTATTACTGATGTTTCTATCAGAGTTATTACTGGCTGCAGATAAAGTCCTAATTGTTGGTGATTTTAATATACATATAGATAATGAAAAAGATGCATTGGGATTGTCATTTAAAGACATTCTTAAAGCTGCTGTAGGTAACTTTTGTAAAAAAATATTTTTTACATAATTTGTTAAAACTGTCATTATGTCCTGACAGTAGAATATGTGACCGATAATCTGTGAAAAAATCAAGCCCCTCTGGCTCCTCCCAGTGGTCCTATTGCCATTTGCAGAAATACACCGCTCCCGGTCAGAAACAACCAATCAGAGCCAGGAGGAATGTCTTAGCAGTGTCAATCACGCTTGTGTACCGACGTTCAAACTCAAGATTGCCGGTGTGCTGCAGCTGTGCTAATGGCGGAGAAACAACCTAAACTGCCAATTTCTGGAGTGGCACCTGCTCATAAAACAAAGAGGTAAAAGGAAAAAGACCGATGACGATAAACAAGTGAAAAAGAAAGAATTAGACAGAGCCCATTGACTCGGTGTCAAAACTCTAGCCGCATAACATGTAGATAAAATGTTACGCACTGTGCCAAGCAACAATTGAAACCTGCTAATTCACTGGCTTGTCATGTTGCTGAATGTACTAGCAAACCTTATCTAGCATTACATATCGCTAGAATAATTACTTACATACTGTAACGTTAGTTACCGTTATCTTAACGTTATCTTACTAGCTATTTATAACTTATAGAAAGAGTGCGACGTTATAAAGTTATATGTATTGCAAAATTTTGATTTGATGACCAAGTTTGTAGTCAAAGTATGGGCAGGCCATAGTCAATGTAAAGCATATTCTTGATGTTTCGTCCCTATTAGTGAATGTGCCATAACTGTTTATCCGCCGTCATCGGTGGCCCTGCTTACTAGCCTGCGCGTTCACGGCAGGCTCCGCTGTGGGGGAGGAGCTGTGGAGGGAGGGCTGTAGCGCAGCAAAGAGCAAGGGGGTTGGACCTGTAAGTTGTGCTTGTTCAAATTTTCAGGCTAAGTCAACGTTTTCTCAAAACTCCCTACTGCAGCTTTAACTCTACTGCAGTTAGACAACACGTGTCAGGACCTACTCATTGTCGTAATCATACTCTAGATCTAATATTATTACATGGAATCAATGTTGATGTTGTTGAAATTCTGCAGCAGAGCGATGACATCTCAGAGCATTATCTAGTCTCGTGTAAACTTCATTTAACCAAGGCTGCAAAGCCGACTCCGTGTTACAAATATGTTAGACCTATCATTTCTGCCACTAAACATTGCTTTATTAACCCTCTGAGGTCTTCTATCGCAGCGGCGCGATAGTCTCGCTTTTTTTCTTGTCAGTGCACAAGAGACTCAAAATACTCTGTTGATTTTGATCTTACATTTAAGTGTTATACATCATTCGATCCTGTTAAGTGTCTATTTTTGTATACTCACAATATAAACAAAGTATTGTGCTTTTAGTCAAATAAAGAAAAATAAACATGATGCTAGTTTTGTCTTCTCTCTGTCAGTGAAGTTCATTCTGAAACGCGCCAGAAAATTAATTCCGCGAATACTTGTTTTTCCATAATGAAGCTTGAAGTCTCTTCTTTTAAATTAATTAATTTATATAAAAAAACAAATATTCTCAGTTTATGTAATCTGTATGAAAAGAGAAAGATGTCAGTATTTTTCTTTCCAGCACATTATACCTGATTACGCGTTAATGTGCCACGTCCACGGAGAGCGCGCGCTATTCAAATGCAAATGATCTAAGGCAAGCCATTCAAACATGCCAACGCCCACCAGCTGGATTACAAAACACATCATGTTTAATAAGAATCTTGCACTTTACCTCGTCTTGCTACGCTGTGAGGAATAATACTATCTAATAACCCTGGAAAATGTACCAGAAGTGCTGGTAGTTTCATTTCGAGGAGCAATGGATCCAGCTGATGTAGTAAGTCATTTATTCTTAAGTGCTTTGTTCTAATCGCGATATTGAATAGTGTCTGTAAACCGCAAAAAGACTGTTTAAATATGAATTGCGTCTGTGTGTAGGCTAAATGATGAATGAACGACACAGGCGCGCACGCGTTGTTTACGTAAGTTATTGTTAGGAATATCTTTCTCCTTCAGCATACAATACAATAGTCTATACAATAAGAGATTCTTTTGTTCAGCAGGCCACGTCTGCCCATTTTTCCTTTTGTGTAAGCTAAACATCTGGTATTCATTAATAGAGGAGTGCTCGCACCCTCCCCTGAATGTTCGTTCCATTTCTATACATTGTGTGTTTGAGAGAGCTTCTAGGATCCCCTGGATGTGTTGGGAATCTAACCGGATACTGCCCATATTAAGAAGCTGTTATATAACGTCTATATGATATCTATGATGTAATGTTTTATTTTATTGGTTAGACTTGTACTCTTTTCTTTGAGACTTTCACTATATAAACCCCAGACAAAGGATATTGGGTCGAGCTTCTACTCCAGCCGGCGCCGGTGCATTGTATTATCTATTCATAATAAAGGAGCAAGATTTGGGGCACTTTTCGTTTGGACCATTTCATTTCCATTTCTTACAGTTATACAGCGCGTGTCTGTGCTGTTCATTCACTCTCGCACCTACATTAGTAAACATGTTATTTTTACATGAACACATCCAAACTATATTGCTATAGCCTACTAAGATGAGTAAAAATAGACTGAAATATGTTGAAATAAAATGTCTGTATAAGCAACAAACTGCAAATTAACATGTGTATGCTAATATATCATAAACATGATATGTTACAGACTAAATATGAATGTTTAGACAAGATTTCGTGATTAGTTTTGGATAGATTTAGATAGAAGTTTTGACTAAAAGACTACTGTCACATTAAATAGGTAAGCTTTTGTTCGCCAATTTCTGTTCATATGTTAAATATACTATAGTATGGGATGTTTTGTCAAAAATAAAGTAGGTATACTGAATTATCAACTAAGATGTTATTATAGTGTTTGTTCCAACAAACACTATATTTGTTCCACTTTGTTATTATAGTGTTTGTATATATATATATATATATATATATATATATATATATATATATATATATACATATACACACACATATATATATATACACATACATATATACATATATATATAAATAATTTATTTTGTCCGAGGTCGCATTCTTTGGTACCCAGTGACACATCTGTGTGAAAAGCTCATTATTATGCGGCACATTATCCGGCCTTTGTCTTCTCAGGTGTGAACACGCCTCCACGCATATTGCCTTTCCAAACAAAAGGTGTCTTATAAAATTTAAATCAATGTATTGTTTTGTTTAAATGATTAGGCAGGATGATTTTCAGATCATTTTGAAAGCAAAAACTCTAGGCAACAACACCCATTAGCCAAAAGTCTTGTGGACACATATTTAGTATGTGTTTTGTGGCCTTATTTCAGACACTTTAAGTTTTAGTTTTTTCAATAACAATGCATAAACAATATTCTCTCAAAAATACAAACATGTACATACCTCTTGCTCACATAGCCCTGTTTGTGCTTAATAGAGTTTAATTACACCTTTGCAATTAATATGTTTATAAGCAACTGAAAAAAGCACAAATGTCAGGGCATGTCAAAACATCTCAAGGACCCCAAAAACAGCTTAGACCCCAGAGGGTTAATAATCTTCCTGATCAGTTTCATCATCTCAGCATCCCAGATAGCTTAGAACAGCTCGATATTGCGACAGAAACTCGCTCTTTTCCAGCACTTTAGACACAGTTGCTCCTTTGCGCTTAAAGAAGATCAAAGAAAATAGTCCAACGCCATGGTACAACGAGCACACTCAGGCCCGAGAGCAGACAGAAAAATGGAGTGCAACTGGAAGAAAACAAAACTAGAGGTATTTCGCATTTCATGAAAGGAGAGCTCGATTGAATGTAGAGAGGCCTTAAAAGCTGCTAGATCTACTTATTTTTCAACCCTATTAGAAGAAAATAAACAAAACCGAGGTATTTATTCGAAACAGTTGCTAAACTAACGAAAAATAAAGTTTCAAGCCCAGAAGTTTCCAAGCAGTACAGCAGTAATGACTTTATGAACTTCTTCACTTATAAGACTGATAATATCAGGGAGAAAATTATAACTATGCAACCGTCTACTACAGCATCGCATCAGGGGGTGGATTGTTGTCTCCCTAAGGAAAAATTTGATTCATTCATTGCTATAGGAGAGGAAGAATTGTCTAAACTCGTTAAATCATCTAAATCGACAACATGTATGTTAGACCCTATACCGACTAAGCTATTGAAAGAGATGCTTCCAGAGGTCATAGATCCTCTTCTCAATATCATTAATTCATCTTTGTCACTAGGATACGTACCAAAAACTTTTAAGCTGTCTATGATTATACCAAATGCTATAGAAACGCAACTTGATCGTACAGAATTAGTCAATTACAGGCCGATCTCAAATCTACCTTTTCTGTCAAAGATACTAGAAAAGGCAGTATCCTCACAACTATGTTCCTTTTTAGAAAGAAATGGTATCTGCGAGGATTTTCAGTCAGGATTTAGATCGTACCATAGTACTGAGATGGCTCTCAGAGTCACAAATGATTTGCTCTCATCATCCGATCGTGGTTGTATCTCGCTATTGGTGTTACTCGATCTTAGTGCTGCATTTGATACTATAGACCACAACATTCTTTTAAATAGACTCGAAAATTAGGTTGGCATTAGTGGAATTGCATTAGCATGGTTTAAATCATACTTATCTGACCGTTATCAGTTTGTAGCAGTAAATGAAGAGATGTCTTATAGATCAAAAGTTAAGTATGGCGTACCACAAGGCTAGGACTGTTGCTGTTCACTCTGTACATGCTACCTTTAGGAGATATCATTAGGAAGCATGGCATTAGTTTTCACTGTTATGCTGATGATACTCAGCTCTATATTTCTTCAAGCCCTGACAAAACTTACCAATTCACCAAATTAACAGAATGCATAGCTGATATAAAAAATTGGATGACTAGTAATTTCCTACTAAATTCTGAAAAAAACAGATTCTAATTATTGGACAAAAAACTTACTCACGTAATAACCTAGAATACTGTCTAACACTTGATGGCTGCTCTGTCAAGTCCTCATCGTCGTTTAGGAACCTGGGTGAACCCAGACCGAACCGTAAGTCGTAGAGACTTGAAACTTTGAAGGCTGGTAGTACTTACACCGCGTACAACGTCACCAAGGCCCGCCCCGATCGGCCTGACGGGGGCGCTACAGTGGCTAAAAGTACAAAATGGATTATACCTCCTAAACCGTTGGGCGTAGGGTCAAGTGTCTTACATCGTTGGAATCCTTGGCTCAAGGCGGATACGATGCATGACTTGGATTTGCTCGTCACCCTGGGTCAATTTCCGGGTATTTTGGGTTTATCCAAAAACCTACTTTTGCGAACTAGTCCTAGGTTTTTGACCCGACCAGAACCAAACCAGTGCAGGAAGATTCTCTGGAGTCTGATTGTCAATAATTATCAAAAAAAGTGGAAATTTCGGTTAATGGTCTCTAAGGGCCACCAAAACGTTCCAAGTGAGAGGAGCCCTTTTATTAAATTGGCTATAACTCGTGAATTGAACGAGATATTTTCACCAAACTCAGCACACCTATGCAAGAGCTCATTCTGTGGTAGCATGAAAAAGGACACGGCAACTGGCCTCTTGGTGGCGCTATAACTGTTAAAAAGGTGTCAAAATGATGTATTTCTATGGCAAATCCCATGAAATGGCTGAAAGCGGCCCTCTTCCTACCTGATTTGCATACAACCTCACAAAATCAGGCGTGCGCATGCGTCACGTGATCCTAAAGAAGCTTGGAAACTTTCATGGACATCGGGCCATCGGTGGCGCTTTAACTGTTGTAAAGGTGAAAAATGCTCTATATTATCCTATGCAAAATGATATTTAAATGACTGAAAAATGGTCTGCTCAGTGCAGAACTTCACCAAATTAGCTGAATATGTGCGACATATTACTCTAATGAAGCGTGAAAATTTAGGGAGATCGGGCCATCAGTGGATTTAAAACGGTTTAAAAGGTAGAAAAAAATTTCACACCAAAATGCACAACATTTCCATGATGAATGAGCTGAAAATGCATGTTAAAAGGCTTGATAAAGTTTTGTAACCAGCAGCTCAAGCGTCAAGTGCTCAGACGCTATAGTTTTTTTTTATAGGCCTTTTTTAGGCCCTTTTTATTAGGGGTTCAAGCACGTAGTGCTGAAACCCTATTGTTATTGTTAATTTTCCCATGATGCAACATTCTCCATCTAAAACTGATCGGGCAGACCAAACCGTAAGTCGTAGAGACTTGAAACTTTGGGGGCTGGTAGTACTCACACCGCCTACAACGTCACCAAGGCCTGCCCCGATCTGCCTGACGGGGGCGCTACAGCGGCCGAAAGTACAAAATGGCTCATAACTCCTAAACCGTTGGGCATAGGCTCAAGTGTCTTACATCGTTGGAATCCTTGGCTCAAGGCGGACAAGATGCATGCCTCCGATTTGCGCACCCTTCCAGCTCCAATTCTGCGAAAATGTAGGTTTTTCGAAAAACCTACTTTTGCGAACTACTTCTAGGTTTTTTGCCTGATCGGAGCCAGACCACTGCAAAAATATTCTCTGGACAGTGACTATCAATAATCAAAAAAAAATTGAAATTTCAAATCACGATCGCTAAGGGGAACCAAAATGTTCGATGTGTCCAGGGCCACTTTTACTTAAACGGCTATAACTTTTGAACGGAAAGAGATATTTTCCCTAAACTTGGGACACGTTCATGAGCTCAATCTGAGGTCACATGATAAAAAAAAATTACGCTGATTGGCCACTTGGTGGCGCTATAACATGGTAAAAAAAAAATCATGAAAATGGCTATAACCGCACCAAACCGTTAGTCCGATGAAAATTGGCATTCAGTGTCTTTGTCCAGGGTGCCATGATAGTAGGGATGCACGATATATCGACCACATATCGATATCGGCCGATAAATGGTCTTTTTGATGTTATCGTTATCGGTCCGATAAGAAAATTTGGCCGATATATCAAAGCCGATAGATAATAGATTATTTACTTCAGTTGAGAGGCGCGCTGTTCGCCATGATGGTTCTGAATGATTGGATTCACTTCGAAAAGGAAGATACAGTTCAGTGCAACATGTGCAGCACAAATCTGTCACATATGCTTCATAACATTATAATAAAAACACGCCTGAAAAATAATGTTTTGAATTCTTGTTCGCCCACGTGTTTCAGTGCGTCGCGCGCGTTGAGGCGGAAAGCGTCTATGGAGTTAAGCCTTCATGACAAGCACAGTCAAGTTCTCTTGAGCATTCGCAGCATTCTGTGCCATTGTAAGTTATAATATGTTTGTGTATATATATATATATGATTAATCTAATATAGGATGCGTTTGGTTGAGTTAATAAACGATGCAGTAGCGCTTCATTGTACCGGTGATCATCTTTAGCGTGCGCAGCTCAAACAGCAATGCACATTTATAACTATAATTGGGACTGTCATAGATGCCATTATAATGAGAACACTATTGTAATAAAACGTTGTGAATTCTCTGTTTAGTTGCCGTTTCAGCGCGTTGTTGTGGGAATAGCGCGTCCAGAACAGGGATATTACACATTATGACCAGCACAAGTTCGATTGTGCATTCACGTCATTTTGCGCAGATAAGTCGTAATATAAAGTTGATGTAATATAAATATCTGATTAATCTCACATATGATGCGTTTCCTGGATTTAACCAACATGCTAGAAAAGTTCTTCAGTTTCCCGGTGCTCGTTCTCTTCAGCTCCAGCGCGCGCAGATTAAACAACAATGCAAAACATTAAAAGCTATGATTGGGACTGTCATACAATTATAATTGTATTCACTATTGTAATACATTTGCAAATTCTTTGGGTTTGCATTCTTCAGCAACCGTCGAGTTGATTAACCTTCTAGCAAAGCGATTCAGTTTTAACGTTCGTTCTCTTCAGCTTCAGCGCGCGCGCTCACACAGCAATGTCATTTGAAACAGTAACTAAGCTATTAAAGATGTTTACTATCAATGTAATATTAAAAATGTTTATTTTTTCAAAAACATTGCGTTATAATTAATAACTAACATTATTTTGTTCTCGTATAATTAATAACTAACATTATTTTGTTCTCGTATTATTTTCATCAACGATATGGTTTGATTAAAATATATTTTTCTTATTGTCCGTGCGGAGGCGATTCCATTTTATTGATCAATGCCACATGCATTTTGTTTCTTTATGTGCAGCCCAATGTTATCCAATGACTTGTTTGCATATTTATGTATTTTATTTTTTGTTAGGCAATAGATTTTTTGATAACACTTTACAATAAGGTCTAATTTGTTAATGCATTAACTAACAGAGAGCAATAGCCTGTGTTATTGTTAGTTAATAAAATATGTGTGTTCATGTTAGTTCACAGTGCATTGACTAATGTTAACAGATTCAACTTTCTTAAAAATGTTTTATAAAATTGTTGGTTCATGCTAACTAATGCTAACAAAATTAAACCTTATTATAAAGTGTTACCATTTTTTAATAAAGAAAGTTGTCCATATGAGTGTAAAATTAATTTTAAAAGTTAAGGAATCTTACACTGGTTCAAACTAGGCTATACTGTATTGTATATGTTTGATTTATGTTAAAAGTGTTTGAGACAAGGCTTTTAATGGTGAGCATTTTGTTATACAGGCTATCAAAGTATATAATTCTTTTTATTTAGATTTATCGGCCAATATATCGGTTATCGGCTTTCAAATGTAAAGAATTATCGGTATCGGCCAAAATGTTCATATCGGTGCATCCCTACATGATAGTCTATGAGAACATTGGCATATCTCAAGAAACTCGGTATGCGTCATCGGCACAACGCCCTGAAGGAGCCTGAGAAGTTTTAAGCCACCGTTTTTCATGGGAGTGACCTCCTTAGACTCCTGAATCCTTGCCGAGTCCAACAATCCGAAACATGCCAGGTTTCGCCTTATGGTTTGTGTAACGGTGTCATTTAGCGCTTAAAAAATTTGCGATTATCTCCGAAACAGTAAGTCCGATCGAGACAAAAACACCACAGAAAATTTGAAAACATAGGTCAATAGCTAAACAATAACGCCCAAATGTCAAAATTATGATAGGAACTGACAAAAAAAATCCAATTAATGTCACCCATGGATTATTTTTATGCTCTCATAAATGTAAGCGTCTATACTTCAAAACGAAATGAGATATTTACAACAAATTTGACACATGTATGGGCACACTTTGAGGAGACCTAATAAAAGTGGTGGAGATCAGGCAAGATGTTGTGCTATAACTCTCAAAAAAAAAAAAAAAATTAAATAAATTTTTTTTTTCCTCAGTAAATTGCCTGTATTGGCTGTAAATGGTCTTTTCCATCTATGATATAAGTTTATTTGTTTATTTGGATCCCCATTAGCCACTACCTAGGCAGTGGTTACTCTTCCTGGGGTCCCAACAAGTAAAAAATACAAAACTACATTTAATCAACAATTTACTATATATTGTGCCATTAAATGTTCCTTTAAATATTTTTTTAAAAACTAAATTTTTCTTGTTAATAAATGTGTAATGGCAATGGTAAATCATTCCATATTTTCATTCCTCTATACATTACAGTCTGTTGTTTTGTGGTTGTGTGTTTTTCTGGTTTTCGAAACATTAAATAAAAAAACATCCCTTTTACGCATGACTGTGTTAAACTTATGACTAGTACTACTATACAAAAGTTGAGAGTACAGGACATTAGGAACTTTAGAGACAGAAATATTTCTTATAAAACAAAGCAGAGAGACAATCCTTCACCAGTGCATTCTTATTATATTAGCCCTTTTATTACAGTTTAAAGTGAGTTGTGTCACTCTGTTCTGGACTAATTGTAATTTTCCAATTAGTTCAATTTTTTGTCTTTACTTGATACACTCGACCACACCACTGGGCAATAATCTAAGCAAGAACAATTGTTTGCACAATTTTAGAAATACAGTTGTAACCCAGGCCACCAGTAAATGAGTTAAGAGTTGGAAAAAGTTAAGAAAAAGAAAGAATTAAAGTGTTCTAGAAAGAAACGCGATTCATCCAATCACTGATTGTGCTGCAGTGACTGACACCCCTGAGAGCCAACAGTAGTGGCATATGCATAAGGCCCGTCCACAGGTCGCGTCCGCGCCGCTGTCAGCATGAACAGACTCCTATGAGAACAGATCAGATGAAATAGCAGCACGGAGCATTTCTCCAGAAACTCCTTGCACTAAATGATAATCAATCTAATGGGAATAATCTGTATTGAATAATCTTTTTTAAGTGAATATGTAATGCAATACCGTTTTGGTGAGTGAATTTTTTTTAATCACGTTATCAAATGAAAGATATGTCAATTTCAGAAATGATTTGATATTAGCTGAGTAGGCCGCTCTCACAGTGCGAGCTGAACTAGTTAGCCGTGGGCTAAAGCTACCACGTGTAACGATGTTCATTGTATCATGAGTTGAGACAGTCGATGTGTTAAATAACTGTCAAAAAGTTGGATTAATGTGTCATTTGTGATGCGCATGTAAATTATTTATGGAAATGTTGAATCAGAAATTATTGTACGTTTGCCTTGTGTTCTGCAAGGCTGGGTTTTCTTTTTCTCTGTTTTTTTCCTATGTGAATGTGATCGGCAAGTGGATCCTGTTTTGTGCCATAAATAATCCTTTGGAGATTAATCGTCTGCCTAGTTGATGCAATTAAATGTGCACAAATGGCAAGCTGATCAGTGCTCATGGACCTGTTTCCCCGTTGAATCGTAATTTGAAACCATCAACTGGTAGGATATTTCCAATTTTCATTTGTTTTTCAGACTCAAAGGACTTTGATTCGTGGAATTGATTGATTTTTTGCTTCTGAAATGGAGTGACTTTGTTTTTTGTACTTGAACTGATCGAGAGAAGTTTGAACAAGTCTTTAAACTGAATCATTTGATTCACAAACTCTGATCAACTGAGTCGTTTGATTCATGAACTTTGTTCAACTGAATCAATTAATCTTTCCAGCATTTCCAATTCATATTGTTGAACGTACTGTTTACAATTGAAAGAACAGGTGGTTTATAGAATAGAATTGGAAGGAAGTATCGAAAGGTATTCTAAATGGCATTGTGTTTTGAGTCAAATCCAATATCTGATTACATTTCTTTTTGTACATTTGGGTTATAAAATGTAATATTAGGGCCCAAGCCCTGAAAGGGCAAAGCGAATTTATGGCGAAACGAATTTATGGCGAAAAAGAGAAACAGGAAGTGTGTTATAACTTCTACATACATTAACTGATCTTGATGAAACTTCAGCTGTGTTCGTTGTAAGAGGCCGATCACATAGATGTGACTATTGTGAGACAAATTTATAGCGCCACCAACTGGCAGCAGGAAGTCAAAATGCTTTGAAATCATCCTCTTATTTTTACCCGATTTGCTTAAAATTTCACTACTATAATGTAAACACACGGCAGATGTAGACCTGTGAAAGGATTCTTGACATCTTAGATACTGTTGCCATGGCAACTGTAGGGTATGGACCAATCAGACACACACTAATTATTCATTATATACAAAGGTTTAACCTGTTAACCTGCACCCCCCTCTAGGGGGCTCACAGCTGAAAATGCCAACCTGAATTAAAATAAATACAGCTCCTGAGAACGGTGCAACACAGACACAATTGAGGTCTCTTTGGAAAGAAGACACTTGGGACTCTAACAATCAATCAGCGCTGAAAATGCTCAAACAGATAAAAAGTTATAAAAGTTTTCCCTCAAAAATAATGTGCGCTACAAAAAAGTTATTATCTCATGTACAAATATATAAAAATAGACCTGGAGGAATCCAGGTAAGTAAAGGATTCAAAGCCACAAGTCTCATCAGTTTATATTTCAAATTTGAGGAAGATATAATGAAAAATGGGGATCCTGCAAGCTTTTTTCCCAAACTATGTCAGTTCCCTTTCTCCCTCCCCCTGCCTGAGGCACATCCCACGAAATCACATCCCCAAACTAAATTAATTGCAGTTGCTGAACAATTTGCACTACATTCACAATTTAGACATCTTTAAAAAGAAGACACTTTATAGTTTATTACCCAAATGTTAAAGTTGAAAAAACTTACAGACAAAAAATTATAGAATTTGAAGTGCCTTGAAGATAATTTGTACTGCAAGTAACATTTTATTATCTCATGTAAAAATAAATGAAAACACACCTAGAGTGATCCAGTTAGGTAATTGATTGAAAGCCACAAGTCTCATCAGTTTATATTTCACATTTGAGGAAGATATTATGAAAAATGAGATTCCTACCATATTTTTTCCAGGACTACGTCCAGGTACCAAGAAACCTACTTGGATACCTCAAAAAGCAACCTAATGACCAAATGTTATGAAGGGTACTGCAAGCTATTTTAGTCATCATATACACTGCACCATGCTTTTTCAATTATAAAATACACACAACCATAAGACTTTATATAATTGATTTATTTGGCCACCAGAACAATAAAAATATAAATAAAATTTTATGAAATTTTCAGTCAGTGCTGGTCATGCCAAACAGCGAAGCAGTCACGCTTTGGCTGAAAGCACAATGCCGTTGAACAAGTCTTGCAAAAAAAAATGGGTTTTTCGGGAACAAATCCTGCACTCACGCCTTCCTTTGGTGCTGTCTGAAGCAAAGGTCCCTGGTAAGTGGCGAGTCTCATCTTTGTGGGATGGAGGAGATGAAGGAACATCAGCACACACCAACACAGTAAGTTCCTCAACGAGACGTTCTCTGAATTGTTTCTGTGTCAATGGGAAAGAATGGAAAGATAATTAGCACCGCATGTCAAGTAAATAATTCTTTATAGTTTTTATAAGGCTGGCCATTCAAGCAACTACCAAACTGATGGGCAGTCGTTTAGACAGCATTCATACTAAAGGTCGTCCATTCAACCAACTACTAAACTGATGGGTAGTCGTTAGACAGCATTCATACTGCTGGTTGCCCATTCAATCAACAATCAATGGCTGGTGATGGCCAGTGATACAGACAGCATTCATATGGATGGCCAGACATAGAACCACTGGCAAGGCTTATACTGTAATGTTCACGGTTATTTTTTCTAATGAAAGAGTGCATAATCCTATTTTTGTGATTCTAAAATAAGGAAACACACATAGCTTTTAATGCTTATTTATTAAATATTTCAAACATTTGAATCAAACAATGCATACAATGCTTGAAATAAAAACGTATTATAAAAAAGTCAAGTTTTAATGTAAAAAGAAAGTTTCCTAAAAATGTAGAAAATAAAGAACTTCTAAAAATAGTTCTTTTTGTAAACAAAATAAATTATTGTAAATATTGCCATCTTAAAAGTAAAATATAACTTGTATAAAACTAAAAAACGAATTGTGTAGCATTTGTAAATGCTTGTGTTATCGAAACCTGCTTTGTGGAGGCACTTGTTGCTGGGAGTTTGTCAGTCTCTCTCTTTTTTCGCGTGTTTCTTTGGTACAAGCGGCTCCTGTTGCTGAGTTGACTCAGAGATTCCGGAAAATACACGGATAAAGTCACCTGGGATTTGACCCGGGTTCGTTTGACTTTGGTTCATTCACACTGCCAGTGGTTTTCCGGAATCAGAGAGTGCGTTCACACACAACCAGTAAAGACACGTGACATGTCTCAGCGGCGCCTATAGTTTGCTTATGAGCTGCGATTTCTCTCTCGAGAAACCACGCTTGTGCATTTTTTTTCTCTGATTCGATCATAAACGAGCGCATTAAGCCCCGTTCACACTACAAGCGACACGATACCATTCATTTCAATGGGGAGCGGGCGATTTCCGGCGACACGCGCGACAGCGACCGTTGGCGACCAGATGGGCCGTGTCTGGCGACACGACAAAGTTGAGATCTGTTTAACTTTATGCAAATGAAGAGCGACTTTCGGGAGCGACAACCAATAGGAGTGGAGCGCGCATGATCCTTCTCCACATCATTGGATGTCATTCATAAAGGCAACCAGTAGTGGGAACGCCCACTAGCGACCTCATCGCCAGCCACTGGCGACATGCAGCGACAAAGTCGCTTGTAGTGTGAACGGGGCATTACGTACCGTTTCACGCTGGCGACGATCCCGGCTTAAGTGCCATCATTACGAAACGGCATTGATTACGGCTTTTGTTCACACAGCGCGCATTCCGGGACTGAACACGGCAATGTTACTATGTCCCCAACCTGGCATCAATCCCGGGTCGTGTTTGCGTTCACACAGAAGGTGTTTGTTCTGGCAATTTCCCGGGATCAATGCGCTGTGTGAAAGGGGCTCATGTTGCTTCAATGTTGCTTCAATGTTGCAGACTGGACGGGGCAGAGTTACGTGACTAGACACGCGGTAATATGTTTTAAGGGGAAAGTACATTAATACACAGTGGGCGGAAATATTAATAGGATTAAAAAAAACAAAATAACCGACATGGTAAAATTACGTCGGTTATAGGCTCTGAATTTCGGTTTCGATTATTTTTCGATTAATCATCCAGCCCTAATATGGTGTGTGTGTGTGTGTGTGTGAGTGTGCTAGGAAAAATTACAGAAAAATTGTCAGTCTATTTATATTTATACTGTATAGGACAATTGTACAGGTGTTTAGTTGTTCCTGTAATTTTTGCAGTGTGTGTGCTAGGAAAGAATTAAAGAAAAAACTAAACTGTACAATTGTCCAATATATACAAATATAAATAAATATATATACAAATAAATAAATACATAAATAGCATCATCTTTTCAGACTGCAATGCATTTACATTATAAAACAAATGGGAAAACAAACAGACACTCACTCACACACACACACACACACAGGCACACACACACACACATATAATGTGCGCATGTTACATTTTATGTATAGCAACTCACCGATATAAAATTGGATCATCTTTTCCGTCCTCAAGCATAGCGCGCTCGTCGCTGTCTTCACTCTCCTCAATTTCATCATCGCTGATTCGAGTGATCTCAAATAAAACATCTTCAGCAGAAAAAAAACTTCTTTTGACTATCCATTTTATGACAGAATCCGGCCAGTAAGTAAGACGCGAAAACAGATGTTGACCCGTCGAGTGTTAGCTGTCAAATGACAGGGCTGTTGTCACAGCCTACGTCGCAGGTTAGCTCCTCAAGTGAGAATGGAGAGCGCCGGATTCAAAAAAAAAAAAAAAAAAAAAAAACATCTTACTCGAGTGACTAATATGAACTTCCCGGGTATCGTTGGACTCGTGCACTGATTGGCTACATTTTCTATCAGTCATATAATTTTGATTCTTTCATTGGCTTTCGTTGTAAAGACAAAATGATAGGATATGCATATGACGTCAAAAAAACTGACTGCAGTTTTTGGCTATTTTGAACTAGATATTGCCTATCTTTGTTTGTGTGTGTGTGTGCGCGGTCTTAATTAGTGTGAATGCTTCAAGCATTCACACTATTGAAATCCAAATCTTTATTATTATTCCGTATTCTTCCGTGGTCGCTTTCAACTCCTCTCTACTTTGTGCTACAAAAACCATTCAAGTATCAAAATGTTCAGCTTTTCAATGACTTGTGTGCTATTATTTTTTTTTTTTATACCTTTTATAATTTTTAAACTATTAAGCTTTTTGTGCATTTTTTTTAACATTTAAGTGCGGATGAGAGAGACTGTTCAGAGCTAAAGCATGTGATGTCATCTGCTAAAGTGAGCCAGCTTGAAAATTAATCGTAAAAAATAATTTTTAAATCGATGGCCTGGCCACAATTTTAACTCTTCGGGCATGTAATTATACTTGAAACGTAGGTATTTTTGTTGTGGTTCCTCACGTGTGATTAGTAAATCCCTCGGACTTATAATTTTTTCTCTGTGTCCTTCCAAAGGACAAGAGTGACAGACAATCCTCCATTGGCAGCAATTATAAATTCAGGTCAAACTTTAGTGATCAGAGCATTACGGACCAGTTTTTCAACTTGGTCCCTTTTTTCAACTCTATCCACACAAAAAATACATCACATCGTTCGCAAAGGCCTTGTCTCGCTCACGGTCAAGTCATTTCGCCGATACAACCTATAGTTTTGTCTCTAGGGAGGTTTGTTTGAGGCCAAGTATCAGCGATTTTGGCCTCTGTCTAAATAGGAAAGCTGATTGCACAGGTGATGTTGATTAGACAAGATCAAAGGGAGACACACATAATTGCTCCTGTGTTCTGATTGGTGGACAGTCACTGAGCTCTTTTCTGAAGGAACTTTAATTACTACAGGTTTTTGTTGCATTTATGCTTCTGCTTTTCCTGTTCTCCCTCCCTCTTCCCTCCTCTTCTCCTCCTTCCATCCTCTACTCCTCCTGTCCTCCTCTTCTCCCCTCCTTTCCTAATCTCTTCTTCTCCTTTCTACTCCTCCTTTTATCCTCTTCTATCTATCTGCCTAACTATTTGACTTTCTGTGTCCAAATTATCTATCTATCTATCTATCTATTTATCATCTATCTATCTATCTATCTATCTATCTATCTATCTATCTATCTATCTATCTATCTATCTATCTATCTATCTATCTATCTATCTATCTATCTATCTATCTATCTATCTATCTATCTATCTATCCCTCTGTCTTTCTCTACCTTTCTTTTTTTGTTCTCCTTTACTTCCCTACCTCTGTCTCTTTCTCTACCCCTTTATTTATTTACCTCTGTCTACTTCTCTACCTCTCTAATTAAACTCTTTAGTTTTATACAATTTTTTTTTTATCTTTTTTTGCATTTCAGCTTATTAATGCATTTGAATTAAGCTTTTTTTGCATTTTTGCTCTGTTTTGCAGTTGTTTGTGCATCTCAGCTTGTTTAGCAATATTTTGCAGTTGTTTGTGCATTTCATTTAAGCATTTCAAGCATTCACACGCATGTTCCGCAGGAAATGCAATTTTTCTAGTTTGTTCATTACACTCTAAGCAATACACCCATATAACTTTCTGCTACCGGGAGTCCGTTTTTTATGCATTATTTTATTGCATAACCAACAAGCATGATACTTCACCCTGAAGAAACGCGGTGTAAACAAAGGAATAACCATTGATATTACAACGTTATTGTTTCTTTGGACTAAAAATGCTCCATGGGATGTTATTCAGTGGACCCTCAGCTTTCCATTCAATCTGGAACTTTTAGTAGTGGATGCGTGTGTGGCTCGTTATTAGACAATACTGGTAAGTACTCCGTTTTTCATTACGTGTGTTTTGATGTGTACTGCTTACATAAATGCAAGAAATACATTCGTTACAAGCTTTTCAACGAAAAACAGTGCTCTATCATCGATGCTTGAGGCTTAGACCTTTAAAATGGTATATAGTTTGCCAAGATTAATGATATTCTTTCACGTTAAATCCATTCATAAACATTAAACTAGTGGGGGAAAAAAAATGCTTCAGTGCGCCGGCGCTCTGGCAACGGTTAACAGGTTAAGAAACTCCAAAACTAACAGCCCAAATGAACGAACACAAGGGCAGAAACAGTGTCATGTTACAGAGCTGATAAGGAGATTTTACGACCTCCACAGGAATGTGGCCACGTGCACCAGAGAGAGACATTGGGGAAGACAGAAACCCTCTTTAAAACAGACTTTGCTGCATTAATCATAGACTAACTGATCTATAAATGAACATGCATAAAACTGTGAAAGAAACGGTGTAAATGGTTTATTGTCTTGTGTACTATTATGCATATATTATGGTATGTACCCTGGTATACAACCAACTAACGATCAATGTAACCTCACCTGTATCATGCCTCCTACCTAATTAATCCTCATTTAATGACTCACACTTTGATGCACATCACCTTCTTCTAGAATGCAGTGTGGATGTGTTATAGCTATCTGAGCATTAATGAAGGTATAACCATGCTTGGGACAAAGACTCGTAAATCAACTAAGGGCCACTTTCCCTCTCAGACATGTCACCTTTCTTATTGGTCGAGTTCAACCCTTAGGGGTGGATCTTTTCCAGACTTTATTAGAGACAGTCCACATGTGACCTCCCTCTCTTAGTTCTTTCATCCAGCCGCAACACTGTTCTGGTGATACTGGGGAACCCCCTCCCCCTCCACGGGGGCCCGAGGGCCCAGCAGGCCTCGATCCAACCAGATATGGGCTCATGAAGGAGAGAGAGGACTCTCTCACAAAGAACCAAGGACAATCTCAGGAGTTTTGGAACAAAGACTCCAAACAACAATGACTCCAATCACCCACTCTTCCGACTTCCTCACTTCTCCTGGGTGCTCGGCGTGGCCTCAACAGGGCCCCAGGCCTTGACCAAACAAACCATGTGTTCCCGGAGAAAGAGAACTCTCAACCAACTTCCACTTGGCACTGCCGGAACCATCAACGACTTCAATTTTCAACAACTTCAAGAATTGTTCCCACTACAAATGCAAGTATTCAATTCAATGAAATGTGAAAATGAAATTCTGATGGTTCTTCTCATAGTCCCTTTTTCCGGTTTCCAATTTCATCCTATCACTAACCTATTTCTGTTTTTCTGTATATATGTGTGTTTATTTTATTTATGTTTATGATTTAGTTAATAAAACTTATGCACTTTATGTATTTGGTTCTAATTTGCTTGCAATACGAAGTCCCTTTACGGTTTTTGATCTTGCTACATGCTCAAAACGCTGTACATGCTAAGAAATAATTATTCTTCTGTGGCCAGGGAAGATACCCTTTTCTTAGAATAAATTAATAATCAAAAGAGTTTGTTGGGCGAACTGATTAATTGATTGTAATATTAATTTAGCCATGTCAAGTTAATCCAATTAACTGACCCAAATTAATCATAAGTTATTATTGATTATTAATATTTCATATAGCTAAGTTCCTTACACTATGCATCAAACTTTAATATTCTTTTTGGATGCTTTTGAGACTCTTAGAATGATTGAAATTGCATGAAACTCGACAGACAGATCACATTTATTAGCCAGTAGACATGTGCAAAGTTTCAGAAACGGGCATGTTACAGGGGCTCAGTAGCGCCACCTTTTGACAAAAGTGTGTGTGGGGGGGGGAGATTTATAGTTTTACCTACAATCATAAAACTCGGTACGTATATTGTAGGGGTGGGAATTGTCAAAAATGTGACGATTCGATAGTATTGCGATATTTGGGCCACGATTCAATATTATTGCGATTCTCAATATATTGCAATACAGCAAGTATTGCGATTCAATTCTGCGATATTGCGATTCATGTCCCCCATATTATTCAAAGGCATTACAAAAAATTAGGAAAATAAGACCGCTCAACTCACTTTAAATGTCACATTTAATTCTGTAAACATTATCTTCTACACAGTGCAAAAGTGCTAGTGCAAAAACTTAGGAGGGTAGAGCAAAAACTTGAAAACTTATTCTTGAACATTCAGGACACGGGACCTTATTACAGGACAGGACATAATTATTCTCTGAATAGGAGACCTCTCACATGAATGGTGAGCTCTAGGCTTGCTACAATAGTCGGTGTTACCGGTGTTACACGGTGTTCAGTCGCAACACTGGTTTCATCACTTGCCCACCGCGGCACCGCAACAAAAACAAAAAAAAGTTTACAGCGTTAAACATGTTTAACGCAATTACGCAGTATCCGTTAAATCCTGCCTGTATTACACACACACACACGACCCACAGAAAAGACGCGCGTCAGTATCGAGTTCTCTTCCGGGCTTGAACAAACCATAACACACACAAATTATGCCAAAATGTCCGTTTTGTCGAGTGTCCTCATAAGAGCAATCTTAAATTATTTAAATAAAGTCTTAAATAAACATAGAGATTTGTGAGAAAATGGGACGCGTGTCAGATCTCGTCTCTGGCCCACATTGCACTGCATTAACGAATGTAGGCTACAGCTTATGTAACGTTACGCTCAACGCCTGTCCGAATTCGCTCACTTGTTTTCATTCACTCCTTCAAGTGAACAGTATTAGTGGACTAACTTAGGGAATAGGCCTAACTTAGTGAATGAGGGTTTAGGGGGGGATTTCAACCCATGTACTCAAGCAGTGAAAAATAGAGGACAGACACTGACAACGCGCTGACAGACAGGACCGAGCAGGTAATATTTAATATGAATTATGAAACAAACAAAGCTCACTGAGCTCCCAGCACATAACTTAAAATTATTTAAATACAACAGAGTAACATAAACCTGAGAATAATCATAAAACCGAAATTTAACCACACTTTCGATTTGAAAGAAGACGGAGCGTCGTGTACAACCAATAGTGAAGCCATTTTCATTTGAATTTGCTGTTGAATGTAGACAACAAAGCACCGCAACAAGCGCCACCTTGTGGATGTAATACGCAAATGTAAATATGATCAGATTAAACTCTGAGAAAACCGGAAAGTAAAACAGATAATTTTATAATTAAATATCGCAATACTTTGCGCTACTGTATCGATATAATTGCGTGCGCAAAATATCGATAGATATTTTAGAACAGAATCGATTTTTTCCCCCGTACTCAAGCCAGACAACTTTCTAATTTATAGTCATTAGCTCCGACCAACAGGAAGTCAGATATTTTGGTTTGAATGTGGATGTTTTGGAGCATTTTCTCTCTCTCTCTCTGTGTGTGTGTGTTTGTGGGGAGGGGGGCTAGTTTAACCATTTCTGTGGTGTGGTGTTTCTGCATTAAAGGAAAATAAATGTCTTAAGCCTTTATTAATAAAGTAAAGGCATAGAACCAGTTTATTTGTAGTGCATTGACAATAGTTTTATATAATTAGTTTATGAATTAAATTAATTTGGTCCATAAACTTGGTCTGAAAACTTGGTCCATAAATCAAACACACTTGCACTTGGTACACATATAGATCTATAAAACACATATAGATTTTAAACTGTGTGTGTTTGTGTCAGTTGTAGGTTACAGTTGGACAAAAACACAATGTTGTGTTTTATTGCGAGTGTACACGAATATAAACACTTCGCAGTTTGAATGATGTCCTGTGTTTTATGTCTCCATTGTTCGATCGCGCCAAACACACACACTTTAAATTATTTCATTTTGGCTTGTTTGTAGTTCTTTTTTTTATTCTTTTTCTGTTCTGAATATCTCATACTGGAATAACTGTCCACTCATGCTTACAGTCCATCTTAGTCTCCGGAGCAATAAAAGGGGTGGTAAAATGGCATTTTCACAAGATGTAAAATGTCCCCAGAGTGTGTGTGTGAAGTTTTAGCACAAAATACCCCACAGATATTTTTATATAGCATGTTAAAGTTGTTACATTTTGAGGGTTTGCAAAAACGCACCGTTTTGTGCCTGGCCCTTTAAATGCAAATGAGCTGCTGCAGAGGGCGGGGTTTCAAGAGCTCGTGTGTTAGCAGAGCGATTACCTCACGCAGACACACGAAAATGACAGAAACTGTCTGACTCCATTTTAACATTAAAGGCAGAACAAAGATGGAGAGACTCAAGAAGAAGTGACAACATGTAGAATGCAACAGGACGTTTCTGAATGGTTAGTTGATGAATTTATGTTGCTGATGTGGAGTTAACTATCTTCAATTAGGATATTCTGTCATGTTAATCTATAAATCGCTCGTATAGGAACTGTTGTGAGATGCACACAGAGTGACTTTCTATTGCATGTGAAAAGGATGCTAAAGTTTGAGCTGACTCACAAATACACTCTTATACAACAACTTTTCCTCTTCTTAACATGGACTGCGTGTTCCCGGGGGCGGGGTTTATGTACATTTTAGGGTTGCTGATGTCACTAAACCCGGGAGGAATGTCGTGTAGTCCCTACCAGCCGTTTTTTGTAGTCCTTTTCTTTAAAAGCAAATATCTCCCTTTGCTTTGAACTTTGAGCGTTGTAACTTTGTAGATGTAGTTTATGCTCAAACAGCAACATTTCACACTAGCTAAAGTTAGAAAAGTGAAATCATACTTTACCACCCGCTGGTAAATGCTGGTTAAGCATTCACTGAAAAGGTGTGTATATTGGTTTACTGTTAGTGGTAAAGAGTGTTTTGTGTAATTCGCTGTGTATGTTAATGATAATGAAAGGAAGAGAGAGAGAGTTCATGGATAAGACTTTAATGCACACTTTTTTTACGGTGTTTATTAAGCTCTTACGGTGATTTTCTGGAGTATAACTGACGCTTCATCTTTTGTGTGATGTACAATAAACTTCATTGAACTCATCAGTATATTTTTGGCCATTATTCGGACGCGGTCCGCTACAGCAGGCTTGTACTAATAGTGGATAAAAGCAAGATGAAAAATAAGTTATAAACCCTAATTAAACTAGACTATACCTGTTCTATTTCCATACAGCATATATTCTCTGGCTCTGTGGGCATTATTGTCCGACTCAGGGGCGAAATGAACACCGCTAATTTCTGTTTTGATATTATCAGATGAGATTGTCCTGACACTGAGTGCGAGCTCGTGAGGCTCCACCCTCTGGGCCGGCAGCAGCAGCTCATTTGCATTTAAAGGGATACACACTAAAATGGTGCATTTGTCTGAGCCCCAGAAAGTGAAATTTAAACATGCTGTAAAAAATTATCTGTTGGGTATTTTGAGCTAAAACACCACATCTCTGGGTGTAGACATCAGAGACTTATTTTGCATCTTGTGAAAAGGGGCACAACAGGTGCCCTTTAAAACAGCATGTATTTCTAACAGGCAAAATGCTGTAAAAGGTCAAATACATGACATCCAATCAAATGACCTCATCTTTTGCAGTCAAAAAGGACTGAATCCACACAAGCAGCGTGCATTTGATAAGTTGCGTGCAGAGTATGCTGCCTTAGGAAATCACACTGCATTACTGCCATTCTCTACAATGTACCAGGGTTTCCCGCAGCACTTTGTTACTAAGGCGGCCGCCTAAACAACACACGCCTGCCGCCTTAACTACGGATAGCGATATCCGCCGAGTTACTCTGTCCTGTTTTCTCCCTTTCAATCTTTAAATATGTGATAAGCCTTCGTGTTCGCTTCAGTCTTGTTATCAGCGCGTTCTTCCGCAGCGGCGCCAAGCACGCCAGAACAAACAGAAGACAGGGTGTGTGTGTGTGTTCATCTGAGCCTCATTGGTCTGTCACTGCTCGTCAATGTCAGAATATTTGAGATGACCAATCAAATCAAAGTAGGCGGGCTTTATGTTCGCAGCGCGAATTTTAGTAGAGCGACTCATAGACAGGAGCGACTCGACGCGCTTCAGTTTACGGTCGGTCAAGTGCGAGAAGATGTAAGTTGCTAAACTAAACATTTCCTATTTGACAGTTTTTTTTAGGTCATAAATGTTAAACGAATCACAAAAATAATCAGGCAAACTAATAAACTTTTGTCTATTTTCACCATTTTGAAATGAAAATAGACCACTATGTGACGTGACTCATGTAATGTAACCTTAGCCTAATAATTAGTTTACTGTCATTGTGAGGGGGCAAGACACATTAACCAGGGTAACTGTTACCTGCGGGATCTTAAAAGCATTGAAAAATAATCTCAAATTAAGGCCTTACAAGCCTTGAATTTGGTATACAAAGTCTTGGATTTCGTTACAAAAGTATTATATATTTTTTGCCTTTACTAGGATTTACTAGGATTAAGTTCACCATAACAAAATTAACTGTTACTAAAGATTCATGTAAAGTTGAGTGCACCTCGCACTCCACGTCATCGCAGAAAGCGCGAAAGCGTGCACACTGTTACTATGGTTACTAGGCAAGTGAGTTACAGAACAAGATAGTAACGTTAGCCAAGCGTAGTTTGTCGTCTGAAATAGGAAAGTTTCAGTTTAATCCGCTGTGGCCACAAATGCCAGAATTCAATAATTTAACCCCCAAATCAGAGCTTTTCTGTTAAAAGAACTTGTTTTCTACCCGGTCTTTTCAATAGTAGCTGGCAACCATGTGCGCGCTCTCTCTACACTGCTCAAGAAGCGCGGATGATCTGAAAACACAGACAAGCTGGAGTTCAGGAATCTTCATTTGAGATTTTCAACTTAAATTGAAGTGTCATTCAGTCTGTCTATGTTCTGTCACGAGCCGCTTGCGCTGTTTGTGCGAAAAAAATGCAGGCTGATATCCAGCAGTGTTTTTAATGTTGATGCAATGTTTCCCGAATATCCACACGATTTCAAATGTGACATTGATTTTATACAACAGTTAAAAAACAAAACAAAAGGGTAACATTAAGTGATTTACTACATTTAAAACAGTATAGTCAGGCTTATTGTTATTGCTCTATTTTGCAACGAAATCTGTGGCTTTGAACGAATCGTGAGATTCATGAATGACTCGATGACTCACACATAAAGACAATGAGTTACCGCCACCTACTGGCGATTTTAATAATATTTTTATTAAACTTTTTTTAACATTGCCTATTTATTGAACATTGTTTTATTTAAGGAATTATTTATTTTTTAAAGGTATTACAAAAGGTAAAAAAATGAAAATGGAAAAATTGATTAAAGGGGGCAAATATTGTCCCTTAATGGAAAAGGTGTGACTGCAGTCTAAGTGGAAGAGGGGTACGGCACTCTAGAAAATTGGTTATGCAATTCCAAAATTTGGCTTAAATAACTTCTGCTGATGATGTTCTCTGTAGGTTATAAAAATGAAATATATTTTATCATTATTATAATTATTATTTATATTTGGTACATTGTTCAGTATTATATTGAGAGCACTGCTTGTTAAACTGTTTACTTTTGTGAGGAAGAAAATACAAGTAGGCTACAGTATGTCTACCAGTTGTGAAGTTTTTTATTATTTATTCATTTTTGGGACATTTCTTAAGCATAATTTATTTTTGGTCTGTCTTGTTGGCCAGTTGTGGTCTGTGCAATAAATATTAAAAGTTCTAAACCATCTATTGTGTTTTATTGTTCCACTAGTGAGAATACAATAATATATTGTAATACAATAATAATAATTTAATAGGCGTCTCTCACAGCAACATTAAAATAGTGTAGATTAGTGTACAATGTTTTATAATAATTTAATCTATTTAGCGTCCATTTCATTAATTTAACATTTAATATAGGGCTGCAACAACTAATCGATAAAATCGATAATAATCGATTATGAAAATCGTTGTCAACGAATGTCATTATCGATTAGTTGGTCTGCTTACGTCACGGGGAGCGTCTACTGATGACGTCACTTTCATGACAACACATTCGATCGCGAAATGGCAGTGAGTACCTACAGATCAATCGACGGCAGAAAAAAAGTGTGCACCCCAAGCCGGGGCTGTTTACACCTGGCCACTTCATGCGTTTTCTCAGATCGGATAGCTCTGATTTATCAAAACGATTCCATTTACACCTGGTCACATAAATGTGTTTTCGCTCTTCAATTCCCACGCTATATGCAGATTTAATGGAGTTCACGTCACCGAAAGCAACAGATATGAGCTGCATTTTATTGATTAGCAGTTAAAATCAAAATCAAACACCGCAATAAGAGAGAGCGGCAACAGCACTGGTAAGATCATTTCGTTTCTTTACTTTTAATAATGATGATTGTGCGTTAAGCGTCTGCGACTTACTTTCACTTTGATTTGCGATAGTTTGCTCGTTGGCTTGATGAATAGATCGCTCATCTGCGTTAATGCGTGTTGCAGTAGCGTCGTCATATCCGGCTATAACATTACATTGCCTATAACACACTCTCACATGTTTATTTTTTTTAGCATTTTTGGGAGGAGTAAAATGTACATATGTGGTTTCAACAACTAGGCTAGATGCATTTACACTTTTCCAGTTTCGTATGGAATGAGTCTCAGATCTCCTCCTGAAGTGGTTTGAGCGCGTTTAGAAGAGCTTTTACACCTGGTCTTTTCACGATCCGATAGCTATCTGATCTGAGAAAACAATGCTACTGTGTAAACAGCTTTGTTTACTAACTTCGGAACAGTCACACTAGATCTATTTTGTCTCGAGCATCAGGTTGCGCAATCAGTTCGCTCGCAACATAAGTGATGGATTAAAATAGCGCTACCGCAGAAATAGGTTAAATTAAAACGGTGTTTACAAAGTGAAGCACTAAATATAAAGGCAGTTAATAACAGCAGCAGTAAAAGATTTTTTTTTTTAGTCACTGTAGTCAGTGGTTTTCAGCGAATGCTTGTGCACTAATGCATAATTTTTCCTGTCTTTTTAATCAAGCCTGTTAGCTTGCTGTGTACCTCCATTCCGTTCTCTTTTTATAGCATTTGTCTACTATTAAGTTTTAATTGTTTTTCAAACGCGATCTACTGCGGCTCTACTACAATCACACGTTTGTTTTCAGTCTTTCTATATTTAAATTATCAATATATTAAGGTTTAAAATGTCAAAAATAAAGATTATATTAGTAAAACTCAATGTGTGGCTTTTGCACTTTTTAAAGTACACTTTTACACATGAATACCCTGATTTAAGGTTTTATTTGATTATAATAAACAAAAAATATAATAAAATAAATAAAAAAAAACTTTATCCGATTAATCGATAAAATAATCGTCCGATTAATCGATTATCAAAATAATCGTTAGTTGCAGCCCTAATTTAATATTAGGGGCATCCAAGTCATGACATTTAAAAAAAAAAAATTAAAAGTAACTCTATAGTTACTTTTCCTGGTAATTAGTAACTTTTTTAATGATGTAACTCAGTTACTAACTCAGTTACTATTTGTGAGAAGTAACTATAATTACTTTTTTTAGTAAGATGCCCAACACTGCTATTCAAATATATATATTGCTATGACATACACAATATAGTAAAATGTCTAACGAAAGACATTTTATACCCAAAGATATTCACCATTGCCCAATGACAAATTAGAAATGACAAATGAAAATAGTTCTCTAAGGGGAAAAAAATCATGGCTGTCCCAACTCAAGATTTTTCTAGTCACATGTTTATATTAATTTAATTACTTAAAGGGTCATGAAACCCCCCTCTTTCAGCTCAAGTCTAGCTCACAATCTTTTTGAAAAATGCTACTTAAATGGGCGTGGATGGCTGTGAGAAGAAGGAAGGGAGTGGGTGTGGCACGGCAGGGGAGAGGGGGAACTGTCATCAGCCAGCAGTGTTGCCAGATGTACGATAATTATCGTATATGTACAATAATTTTGACCTCTGCACGATCAATAATGAAAAAAATCCCATATTGTACGATAATTTCAGAGTTTTCAGTCGTTCGTCCAAACACACATCCTACCGCTTCTCTCTCTGACCCTGAATCATTTCGCAGGCTCACCGGCCTGCACGCAAGCACGTACACACACACACACAGGCACCACACGGTGTCGCCCGGCCCGCACGTCAACACTACACATTCACAAGTCTCTCGCACTAAGCATACAATTGATATATTATCGAAATATCAAAAATTTTCATAACGACCGCTTATTTAACAAAAGGCAAGTAAAATGACCAGGGTTACATTTTAGACACACACATACCTCTGAAGGGATAGAAAAGTCCTCAGGACTTGGTACCACATTACTCGCAAGACGTAACTTGCATTGGTCATCGACAACGCCGAAGTCCACCATTCTCCAGTTCTCGAAGCTCTCTCGGGTAAAATGTTTGCGGCACGCGTATTAGATGTGTCCGTGGTTGATGGCCAACCAACCGCCCGGAGCCAGAGTCTAGCCCTGGCAGCATCGCGGGGAAATATATTCAACCCACTTTGACTTTTGCACCACGAAAAGTTACACTACACTAAGTTGCGTCCCATGATTGTCTCTCTTCTTTACTACGCGATATCACAGTTTGACATGTCTGTCATTGGAAAGATCCACGTGGTGTCATGAATAATTAAGAGACAGTGTCTTCTCATAGGATATAAAAACTCAGTCTCATTAATAATTATGAGAGACCGATGAGTCATCAATGCACTATACAGTGCTCTGCCAAGATTTTAAACCCGGAAGACGTAAATAGCGGAAAGAAACTAAAATTTAACCATTTTCACCCTACTATTAAATCTAACAGATGCTAACATTGTCTTCAATGGTGTTCAACACACATTCCTCTGTTAAAATCTCAGAAAATTTGGTTTAGGGTTTCATGACCCTTTAAAGCAGTGGTGTCAAACTCAATTCCTGGAGGGCCAGAGCTCTGCACAGTTTTGCTCCAACCCAAATCAAACACACCTGATCCAGCTAATCAAGGTTTTCAGGATGCAAATTTTTTTTTGCAGGGTGGTAGGGGAAGACTCATTAATATTCATTGGGGAACTCGTCCCTGATTGGCTCGCCGTGACGCATCTCTAATGAGATGTGATAGAGAAAACAGACATCGTCTCCTTCGTGACAACAGACACTTTCACGAAGGTAAGGCATACCTGTCAACATTTGGTTATCCAAATCCGGGACATTTGTGCGGACACCGCTCACGAACTTCGCGAACTTCTGTATCTTTGCGGGGACACCGTCTTGACCTGCCATGTCAATCTGAGTGACGTGTGACAGCGAACCAATTGCGGATGAGTTCCCCAATGAATATTAATGATTCTTCCCCTACCACCCTGCAAAAAAAAAAAAATCGCTTTCAGGATTGCTAGAAACTTCCTTGCAGGTGTGAGTTTGAGCTGGTTGGAGCTAAACTGTGCAGAGCTGTGGCCCTCCAGGAATTGAGTTTGAGACCACTGCTTTAAAGGGACAATTTGTAGGAATTTCTCCCATCTACTGGTGAAATTGTATTTTGCATCCAAATGAATAGTGCTCTACAGCGCCTCGCTTTTTCAAATGCGTTTTGCAACTACGGTAGCCGTTATGTACCAAAAAGCTATGACAGGATGTCTTCTAATAGCACTTCATCGAGATTTCCTTCAGGTGAACAGGTTTGTTATTTCAAATAAACTGCAACTTGACAATGAACAAATGGATGTTTGATAGAATTGAAAGTTTCCAAAGGCAGAGAAGTGACCAAAATAAGCTTGTAATTTAGACCGTAACATTGACTTAACGTTACCTGTTGAGAAGAAAGCAGGCAAGTTCAGCGTCTCTTTTGAAAGCTTCCTCCTGCATCAACTCTTTCCACCTGGAAAAAGCTATCTCGACATTAAACCTTGTTTTTTGCAATCTCCGGTCCTGTGGCTCCACATAAGTATGGTCCTCCATTATAATTAACCATGCAGTGCAGCCTTTTAAACTTGCCGGGGCAGTGACAAGTGTCTCTCAAATCTTCTTGTCCGGTTCAGCTGCTTTCAGTCACGTGACGCTGGCTCTGAACGAAAACGCATTGTGGAAACGCGTTGGCCTAGTACTTTTTGTCCCTCTCTGCTATTATAGTATTTCAAGATGGCGGAACGACATGGAAGCCTCCGTGAACCTACCCATCCCATGTATATAAACATAATAAATTCTTCGTTTACGAGGATAAGTCAAATAATTGGCAGAGGTATTTGTACACCATTGAGGACATATTTATGAATAAAAATATTGATTTTAGATAATAAAATACTTAAACTACACATTGTCCCTTTAAATATATATACTCTGCTGTGGCATCGGAAAATGGAAGAATAATACGAATATTATAAGTAACATTGCTAGCAGTGTTCTACATTACAAAGAAATATTAAACCATAATAATGACAACCCTCTATATGCGACCAAATGTCACGTTGGGCGACTAAAAAATTTCTTTAATTAGCCAATGGCCAGTAAATTGTAAGACTTCACTCGTTTGTGGTTGGCTTAGAGGCAAAAAGATAAGTTTATTACAGACCTGCCAACCTTGGACATTTTTTTGGAGTACCATCAGTAAGACAGTACGGGACACAGGGTTAGGCGGAAGGGGTTTCTGCCCGAATTGCCCTCAAATCTTCTGATTTTAGGAAGAATTAGTGAATTGTAGGGGTTGAATCTGTAACAGCCACAATATTTAAATGTTTTTTCCACTCAACTGGACGTTGATAGTCTACAAGACACACAAACAACTATTTTCATAATTCTAGTTTTGACTGTTAAAGTTTTTTTATTTTAACCCAATTAAAATTTTACTTGCACTGCACTGGGCTATACGTGACCCGTGCTGGCAAAAGGAGTTGGAATGCGCGCAGGCTAACTGAGCTACAGGCAAAACAAGTGAAAAAAATTAAATAAATAAAAGAGAACATTTTGTTTGATTGAGGTTTTCAAAAATGAGTTTATTAAAGCCCAATTTATACTTATGCGTCGGACTCACACGTGCACCTCTGCAAAAATGTAACAACGTGTCAGTTCTACGTGGACACAAGCGCTGTGATTGGTCTGATAGAACCCCTCCCAAAACGCCTCAATAGCTTAGAATACATTCTTGTCTACAGCTGCTCCGGCGTCGAAACCATGGTGGACTGTGTTCAGCTCACTCAGGGCGGGTCTACGCTAGAACTGCAGTGTCCGTCAACAGTTGTGGGAGGGGCTTGTGCAAAAAGTACATCCCATTTCCCCAAATCTGAGAACGGCTTGTTCTGAGACAGTGCTTATGATTTATGGGGATTTTAAAAAGCACTGGGTGGATTTTCATCATTATAGGGTGGTTGTTTACACATATTGCCAACACACATTTATGTTCAAACACCATGTAAAAAGTGAATTTTGCATAATAGGTGGCCTTTAATCAGAAAAATGTGGTATAATGGGGAACAAAGTTGAATTTCTCATGTCTCAGCTCATTTACATGCTTTGTTCATCACAATGTAATCCCTCCCCCTTGAAATGATATAAACTACAATGTAAAGTTCCCTTAGTTAGACTTGACTTGGGTACGAAGCAGACTACAGCAAATAAAGAATCCTGCTTAAATAAGTCTCCTGGTTTTCGCTTCTGGGTTTTTCTACACTGAAAAATGAAGAAAAATGAAGAAGTTTACAACAGATGGTGCCGTGACCCAGATAGAGCTACTCACCAGAATCCAAATTGAATCACAAAAGATCTCAACGAAGAATGAACTTTGTGACTGAGTTCCAGATGGAATCTTGAAAACCTCAAGCTCAACAAAGATCTCAACAAAGAATGAACTTTCTGACTGAGTTCCAGAACTGAATCTCAACTGGACCTCAACAAAGCTGACTGAGTTTTCCAGACTGAATCTTTTAATTCAAATAACGATTCGGTGAGTTTCACTCTATTCAAAGAACCAGACCAGTACGAATTTTGTGCCTCTGCGCCATCAGAGAAAGAGTTATCAGACAGCTGTAGTGTTTGATTAACTAAAGTTATCCTCTAAAGTTGCTTTTAGAGATGAAATGTATTCTCTGTTTTTCAGGCAGGGAAGATTAACGTACATGTTAATACTGTTTACCCTCTGCTTTGCCAGGGAAGTGTTTTATCCTCTATAAAGTTAGGGAAGATTAGCATCAAGTGCTAATATATTTTACCCTCTGTTTTCAGGCAGGGAAGATTAACGTACATGTTAATATTGTTTTATCCTCTGCTTTGCCAGGGAAGTGGCAAAAGTTTTTTTTTTTTCAGGCAGGATTTTAGCATAAATTGCTAGTAATTTGTGTATCCTTTGCTTTAGGCAGAGAAGGTTAGCATTAACAAGATTTAACCTGTGTTAACGAGTGTACCCTCTGTGGATCAGAGAAGTTTTAGTGTCTGTTTGTGTTGGCAACAAAGAAAACTCACAACAATGTTTAGAAGAAATGCTAGGCTAGTTCCATCAACTGAGAAAAATGGACTAGCTAGCCCTTTATGGACAGACAGAGAGTTCAAGTCATTGTTAGGAGAGAAAATTGATTCCATAGTGACTGAGTCAATTAGATTGGATTTGACAAAGAAATTTGGTATTGATCCAGACAAAGTTTGGTCTATTGAAGAATGCAAGAAGGTGTTAGGTGCATGTATCAGAAAGAAAAACATGAAAGGCATAATCTGTTGCCATAGAGAATATAGCTTATCCATTGCACAAGAACAAACTAGGTGTATTGATAAGTTAAATGAACAAAACAAACAATTGCAGACTCAAGTGTCCTGTTTCAAGACAAAGGTGAGCCATAATCAGGCCTCAACCAAATGTGACTCTGAAGACCAACAGTCAGATGAAAGCTATCCTGATTTACAGTCTTTCTGTAGACTAGAAAACACTAGAAATTCTGGTTTGATAGATAAAGATGTAAATGCATTTGAAGTGTTCGGAGCAAGACAAAAGGCTCAGACTAGGGCAAAAGGGATTGACTCTGATCAATCTGTAACCCCCATACTGCAGCTACAAGCAGTCAAATTATCTTTAGGTCCTAAAGAAATCGAGAGAGTCGCTGAAAATTTGCCATCAGTGCAAAGAAATTTTTCGGAGTTTAGGAGAGAATTGTCCAGAAAGATGCGGCTCTACGATATGTCTCTAGCTGAAGTCAGCCAGCTAATATCACAAATTCTAACTGAATCTGAATTCAACAGTTTTGAGTCTGCTGTTACTTCTGAACTACAACATGCCAGAAAAGATAAACTGAGAGAGGGAGTTCTGAAAGCGTTGAAAAACATTGTTGGACCAAACATGGACTGGTCAAAAATCACTAGTTGTGTACAGAAGAAACATGAGAATGTTAGTGAGTACACTCAAATAAAGAGAGAGTGAACATTGCAGCAGCATCCTTTAAGGTCAACACAGAGAACCCACAGAAACGTAAATGTCCTAAGAGAGAGGGCAGTTGTTATTACTGTGGTAAGCCTGGACATTGGAGAAAAGAATGTAGGAAAAGCAAAAAGAACTTTAGAGAAGTTAACAATGTTGCTCAGCTCCTACTCAGTCTGCTTGCTACTCTGAAGCAGCCATTCCCCACGTCATTAAACGGGTGGGGCAGCTTGTTGAGGTGTTAACCATTTGGGCTCTGAGCGCTTAATTAAAAGTAACTTACAACAGAGATAAAAGACTTATTCTTATGTTTAAAAGAACAAAAGGAAAAGTGACTGTCTCAGTTTTCCTTTGTGGGGACAATGGTTAAGTAGACTCACAGCCTTAAATGTTGTCTACAGCACAGGCCCTTCATTAGTAATGAGCTGGGTCAGGCTGTAAACTTAAAATGCCCTCAATGTAATGTCCGCATTAATGAATCAAGCAAAAGTCACTTCTGTCACTTCCTCTCGCTGGGCAAATTGGTTAACTACCCCCACAGCCCCGAATATTGTCTTACAGCGTGCCCCTGTCACAAATCCGTCCTCATGTATGATGTCTGCTATGACTGAAGTTTTGTTAGAGGATGAAGGAGAAATGACACACGATTGTGTTACGCTTACATATACACTATGAGTGAAGTAAAAGAAACTGCCATAGAGAATTCAGAATTTCAGTTGTTTGTTGACGGTTCAGCTCAAGTCATTGAAGGTAACAGACGAGCAGGTTATGCAGTAACGTCCACCACGGAAGTGTTAGCTTCAGGACGTCTTCCAGATCATTTTTCAGCTCAAGCTGCAGAACTAGTAGCCCTAACAAGAGCATGCACGCTAGCTTCAGGATCAGTTGCTAATATCTACACAGATTCCAGATATGCTTTTGGGGTAATTCATGATTTTTGTGTCATTTGGCAAACCAGACAGTTTCTAACTTCTGCTGGATCCCCCATTAAGCATGCTGAATTAGTGAAAGATCTAATGTTTTCCTTGAAACTTCCAAAGAAATTAGCAGTGATCAAAGTGAAAGCACATTTCACAACTAATACTACGGAAGCTAAAGGTAATGCTCTTGCTGATATGGCAGCTAAACAGGCTTGTTTCTATGCAACTGTACAAGTGTGTTCAGGTAGTGCAACACAGAAGACAATTATGCCTCCTGAATCAATAATTGATCCGTACAAAGACGTTCCTCTGTATGAAGCATGGACATGGTTAGACAAAGGAGCCATTGTGTATTCATCCGGTTGCTGGACTAAAGGGGGAAAGTATGTTGCTCCCGAATCACTGTTGCCATATTTGGCTGAACAAATACACAATTTGGGTCACAGTGGTCCAGCAACGATGAATCACAGGTTCTCAAATCGGTGGTGGAATCCAAAATTCAGAAAATCACAGTTCCAAGAGGTGTGTTATGTGTCAGAAAAATAATGTTGTACCAGCAGCCACTACACCAGCAGCACATACCCCAGCCCCACCAGGACCATTTCGTCACCTGCAAGTTGATTACATATCATTGCCTCGTTGTAAGGGAAAAACTGATGTTTTGGTAGTAATAGATAAGTTCTCAAGATGGGTAGAAGCTTATCCAACAGGGCGTGCTACAGCTGCACATACTGCTAAATGTCTTGTCACTGATTTCATTCCCAGATGGGGATTACCAGATTGCATTGACTCAGATCAAAGTACACACTTCACAGGACAGGTAGTCAAGGAAGTGTCTAGAATTTTGAAGATTAAGTGGAATCTTCACTGCCCATACAGGCCACAAGCATCAGGACAGGTTGAACGATCGAACAGAACAATCAAAACCAGACTAAGCAAAATGCATCAGGAAGGGGTACCATGGGTCGAAGCACTGCCAGCAGTACTGTGTAGTATGAGAGTATCACCTAACAGAACAGTAGGACTGAGCCCTCATGAGATTATTACTGGACGCCCCATGCAGATGCCAGGTGTGATTGATCTTAGAAATGCTGATGTACACATTGCCTCAGATGCCCTGATTGCTTACTGTGAAAACCTAACAAAGGCGGTACAGAGTGCCAGAGGGAGAGTTGAGTCATGTTGGCAGACTCCACCAGAAGGTGGACACACAATCATCCCAGGTCAATGGGTCATGATAAAGTCATTCAGAAATAAGCCAATTAGAACCAAAGTGGCATGGGCCACATCAAGTGATGTTGATTACAGCAGCTGCAGTATTGTGTCAGGGAAGGAAAACCTGGACTCATTGTACACACTGTAAGGTTGTTCCCCCACCTACAGGGATAGGTTAGGACACGGAACCAGTGAGGAGCCCCGGGAAGAACCGAACGCAACAGGCTTCGGGGGTTAACCCTGGGGTGAAGACTTCCCTTATAGGCCCTATCCTAGTCCATCCTTACCTCACTGTTCCTTAGGTGTCAAAGGTTTAAGAAATAGGGAAAGAGGGAACAACAATAGCAGACTCAGAAAAGTTTACAACCCTAGTGTTTGAACAAATACTGCTCCACTGTCTAGCAGACTCAGAAAAAGTTCACAATCCTAGTGTTTGAACAAATACTGCTCTACTGTCTTTTGTTTTTCTTTCTTACTCTGTGCAGACCCCACTTGATGACAGTCCGGGACCCATACGCACCAACCTCCTCACCTGCGTATGAAGCCACAACCTCCAGAAAACAACTAGACCCACTGCCAAACCAACTATCACGAAAGAAAAAAATACACAACGCAGAGACTCACATACGAAACCTTCAGTCATCCATCAACATGATCAAGATTGTCGTTCTACTAAGCATCATGGACATTGCATAAAGTGTGAACTCCAGAAACAACATATTCTTAGAGCTGATGAATCCAACAGAGAACTTGAACAAAAATCCAACAAGACATTCTTGATCTTTCAGCAAAATTACACCAGTTGACTGAAGATAATTCTTCATGGTTCGGAAACTTGATTGGTAAACCCTGGCTGTGGATAAAGGAAATAGCAATTATGTTGTTGTTTGTTCTACTGGCGTACTATCTATGCATCCACAGTATCAAGTGTTTCATTCAACATATGAATCACGCCTCTCTCGAGAAAATCACAGTTCCTACCAGAAAAGACTATTACCCGTAGGGACTTCACGGACCCTAAAATTGCATGTTTGTTTAAGTGTTTAAATTTGTATTTTGTGAGAGTTATTTAGAACTCTCAAAGGGGGAAATGTAGGATTACAAATTTTATTTAAATGTTTAATTTAGATTTCCAATACAATAGTATTTTATATTGAGAAAGTTATACATGATGAGACCAGGAAATCTCTGCAGACGGTAGAGGTTCCCAGCAGGATATTCCTGACTGTCCCATCTCAGTACGAGAAGGCTAGGCCTTTCCTGTTCTCATGTCTCAGCTCATTTACATGCTTTGTTCATCACAATGTAATCCCTCCCCCTTGAAATGTATATAAACTACAATGTAAAGTTCCCTTAGTTAGACTTGACTTGGGTACGAAGCAGACTACAGCAAATAAAGAATCCTGCTTAAATAAGTCTCCTGGTTTTCGCTTCTGAGTTTTTCTACACTGAAAAAGGAAGAAGTTTACAACAGTTGGTAGGTGATTTTGTTTTGGAACCTTCAGAAAACTAATTTGATTTCACCTCAAAATTGACTACTGAGTCTGCCAAATTCATTCACTTTATTTATGATTAATATTGCATTGCATAATGTGTGCTTATACAAACTAATAACCACAAGTGAATCGCATTCAATTATTTAATATAAATGGAAGTTGTTTATTTGCAATTTCAAGTATTTACATTAGGGATGTGCACATAGACTAATTTGACAGTCATTTTGACAAAGAAAGCAAAGAGCAAAATTTAAATCTACCACGTCAATTTTCACATTTTCAAACGAGACAATGGAACTTTTTAATCCATAAGTAACTAACGTGCTAGTTTTCATACAAAATAAATGTAACATAATTAGGTACTTTATTTGTTATTAACACAATAACGTAACATGTAGGCTACGTTTCTCAATACTGAAGATGAATAAATAAACGCCAGTTCTCTTACGAGAGTACTCTCGTGTTGCGTAAGCTAGCTTACGCTACGGGAAAACCTCTTTTCTCGAGAATACTGAAGCCAAAAATTATCCATAATTTTGCATTAATTTAAAACGCATTGCTGCATAGAGCAGACCTAGGCGAGATGGCTCGCGCGCCTATTGGTTGCTCTGCGGCAACTGCTGCAGCCTATCGATGGACTACTCATGACGTCGGCGCCCTCGCGCGTCACGTCCCGCCAGAATAGGCATGGCTTATGTCTATATAAGCTCAGTCCAGATAGGGTGTTCTTTGATTTTTCATCTCTTCAGCGAACTCTCTGCTTCGCTGACTCTCTGGAGAAGCCTGCGCCGTCGAAGAGCTCTACAACGGGATGAGCCATCTGCTTCGCAGAAGAGAAGACGGCCATTTCCTCGCCTCTTCACCGCCGTTCCTGCTGCGCTATCCGGCACTCATATCCTTTTCTTGCATTCTTACAGCTTATGAGCTGTGTGTTCGCCACGCGAACTCACTTCTCCTAAAATAGCCGAGGCGTTGTTGAAATGCCTTGCTTCACGAAATGCGACTCTTGCCGAGCCCCTCTCAGCGACGGGGACCGCCACATCATGTGCGTTTCCTGCCTGGGACAGAACCACACCGACCTCACGCTTTCCCAAGGCGGCTGCCCGGAATGCGGCGACATGTCCATTTCAACCCTGCGGGCTCGTTTAGCCACCTTTGATGTGGACCCCACTCCTCCACTTCTCTCGTCTGGGCCGCGCCGTAAAAAGCACCGCTCGCAGAGGGCTCCGGAGACCATTCCTGTGAGCGATTGCACACCGGCCGAGTCTCCGCGTGCATCGCTTTCTGGTTCCTCTGCCTCGATCACGGCCGGCCAGCCTCCGTCTGCTTCCGCCGTGCATCTGGACTCCAACAGGGACAACGCGAAAGAGGACTGCTGTTCTCTTGCCGCCTCACAGAGCGAAGGATGGTCAGGCTCCAACCCGGACCCCGCCCCTTCCCTGCAAGAGTTGAGTCACGTACGGGCTAGCGTCGACGCCAAGCTTCTTCGCCTCATCACCAAAGCCGTGGAAAGCTTCTGTCTCAAGTGGTCGCTGCCCGAGGAACCTGCACCCAGTAGGGTTGACAGCTGCTTCCTGCCCAGTCGTCGCTCGACCCCTCACACGAGGCCCGCTCCCTTCCTGCCGAAACTCTACTAGGAGCTATCCAAGAGCTGGAAGGCGCCAGGCTGTGGTCTTCGGTCTCTTCGACGGCACGAAAGACAAGGGCTACCTATCTATCCCTCCGGTCGAGGAAGCGGTGGCCACGCACTTGTGCCCGCCCTCCGCTGGATGGCGGTCCAAACCCGCTCTGCCCTCGAAAGCCTGCAGGACTACGTCAGCTCTCATTGGTCGCGCTTATGCCGCCGCCGGTCAGGCCGCTTCGGCGCTTCTCTCCATGGCTGTGCTACAAATCTATCAGGCCGACCTTCTCCGCACCATGGACGAGGCGGGCCCGAATCCTCAGAAATTCACTGATCTCAGGAGTGCCACGGATTTAGCTCTACGAGCCACCAAGTCCGCTGCACAGGCCATTGGGAGAAACATGGCATCTCTCTCCGTCACCGAGAGACACTTGTGAGTCTGACAGGGCCACTTTTCTGGACGCGCCCATCTCCCCATCCGGTCTCTTCGGCCCGGCGGTCAAGGGCTTCACGGAACGCTTTTCTGAGGTACAGAAAACAATCGCAAGCCATGCGACACTTTATTCCTAGGCGTTCTAGTTTCGCGACGGGTCGCTCGAAAAGCAGCCACCCAACCGGAACACAGCGCCGTTGCCGCCTCCGCCGCCAGCCTCACAGCGCCGTTTTCAGAGCGACCCTCAGCAGCACTCGCGCTCAACAAGCCGCCACAGGTCATCTCCCCCCCGGGGGCCAAGGCCCAAGATTGCGCTGAAACCCGGGCCCCCAAAGTCTTCCTGATAGCACAGAGAAGACGAAGATGGCTGAGTCCCGCCACGGCCGGACCACCATCAAAGACACCGCGCTTCGCTCTCAGTTCCCTCAACAGAGGTGACTGGAGAAGTGTATTCTACAGCCAACGAGCCTGTCACACGACCCACTCGCCTGTATACAAAGGCCGTTTTCAGGGCTACCCAGATATGTCTCAAAAAGAGCATTATTTCTGTTTGTCCGGCTCTCGCCGAAGGTGTTATAAATGTAGGAAATGTGCCCACTTCCCAGTGCTCCCCCCTACACATAAGCACGGCCCGTTCAGTGTCACACACTCAGTCATCAATGAGACCGGCTCGGGCCGCGTGTGTTCTAAATGCAGTAAAGGTGCCCACTATGCAGTGCCCACCCCACTCACAAACACGGTATGCCATATAACACACCATCCGGCTCACGCCGAGAGTGCTTTAAAGCTAGGAAAGGTAAGCACTGGGAAGTGGGCCCCTTTCCTAGCTTTAAAGCACTCTCGGCGTGAGCCGGATGGTGTGTTATATGGCATACCGTGTTTGTATGGCATACCCCACACATAAGCACATGTCACACACATGTCACACATGTCACATAAGCACGTCACACACACACTGAAAGCCCGTGAATTGGGTTCAGTGTGCGGAGAGCGTGCAACCTGCATGCAAACTCGGCGTGCTGTGTGTTACACGCATGCAGCGGCCAGAGCCCAGATGCCATTCTCCCTCTAGCTTTAAGTTTGAAAGCATGGGAAAATATCCCAGGCGTGTCACAATGGGTACTAAACACTAAAAAGCGAGGCTACTCGCTGCAGTTCGCTCGCAAACCTCCACGCTTTCGAGCCAGGGTCAAAACTATGGTGAAAGACGAAGTAGCACACCTACTTCGTGCCGAGATAGCGAAACTGCTGGAAAAATGGGCTATAGAAACCGTCCCTCTAATACAGAGCGGATCAGGCTTCTACAGCAGATATTTCCTTGTCCCCAAAAAGGATGGCGGTCTCAGACCCATCCTAGATCTCAGGCGCTTGAACAGAGCCCTCATGCAGAGATCGTTCAGAATGCTCACGACCAGACGAATCCTCGCGCAAATTCGCCCGAGGGACTGGTTTATCTCAGTGGATCTGAAGGATGCTTATTTTCAGATTCAGATAGCAGCCCATCACAGGCCTTTCTTACGATTCGCCTTCGAGGGCCAAAGCTATCAGTACACCGTCCTGCCGTTCGGTCTATCTTTAGCACCTCGTACATTCACAAAGTGCATGGACGCGGCGCTCGCCCCCCTGAGAATGCGGGGGATGCAAATACTGAACTATTTGGATTACTGGCTGGTTCTAGCACAGTCAGAGACAGAGCTGTTAGCACACATAGCTTTATTGCTCAGCCATTTACAGGACTTGGGCCTCAAAGTCAACTGGACCAAGAGCTTGCTGTCTCCCAGCCAGAAAATTTCCTTTCTGGGAACAGACTTAGACTCGGTGTCAATGACAAGGTCGGCAGTTTTCTCCCTCTCAAAAGTTTTCAGAGGATGCTAGGCCTTATGGCCTCGGCGGTGCTTCGACTGGGCTTGCTTTACATGCGCCCGCTCCAGCACTGGCTAAAGACGCGGGTCCAGCTTCGAGCATGGACCTCCGACCGTATTCGCCTCAAGGTAACCCAGAACTGTGTTACAGCGCTGCAGCCTTGGAAGGTGACAGACTGGTACCAGTCAGGCGTCGATCTGGGCACGTTCTCGAAACAAAAAGTGATCTCGACAGATGCCTCCAACTCAGGATGGGGCGCCCTCTACGAGGGCAGGCCGGTTATCGGCCTGTGGGCAGCCCAGGAAGGGCGCTTACACAAACTGTCTGGAGATGAAAGCGGTCGAGAACGCATTGGGGCATTTCCTCCTCTTCCTAAAGGGTCACAATGTCCTAGTCCGCACGGACAACATGGCGGTGGTATCCTACATAAACCGTCAGGGCGGTCTCAGATCAAAGAAGCTCCATGCGTTGGCAGAACGCCTCCTAGTGTGGTCTCAGCAAAATCTGCGCTCGCTAACGGCGGCGCACGTGCCGGGCTGTCAAAACAATGGTCCAGACATGCTGTCTAGGAGCAACGTTCCTCCAGGGGAATGGTCCCTGCACCCTCGAGTGGTCCAGTTACTATGGGACACGTTCAGCAGAGCCGAAGTCGATCTCTTCGCGTCATCAGTTATTAGTATCTTTGCTCTATTGTATTTTTTTTCCTTTTGCTTGCGGTTAGATTATTTGTTCATATTTTCTTTATTTTATTTGATCTATTTGAACTGTTGAACCCATTGGTTAAAGTGGGATTTGGCAGGTGGGGGAACCCTCAAATTTTGTGTAGGTGCAACAAGGAAACATGACTCACCATGGGACAACATATTGAGTATCATGGTATAGCAATACTTTTTGGGACAAGAGTGTCACTGTGGCACCAAGTATCACAATACTTATTTACTTGATATTTAAATGGTTTTAGTTTGGTCCATGAACACTGACATGATGACGATACTATGTTAAAATTGCTGAACACTGGGACAAAAATTGAGCCCTGGCACTTGGCCACACCAGCCCACATTACCACTCACAGACATGTGCATTTAACCCTCTGGGGTCGGCGGTATCGCAGGCGATACCAGCTCACTTTTTTTCTTATCAGTGCAAAAGAGACTCAAAATACTCTGTTGATTTTGATCTTACATATAAGTCTTTTACATCATTCAATCCTACTAAGTGTCTATTTTTGTGTATTCTCACAATAAAAACAAAGTGTTGTGCTTTTTGTCAAATAAAGAAAAATAAACATGATGCGAGTTTTGCCTTCTCTCTGTCAGTGAAGTCCTTTCTGAAACGCGTCCGAAAAACAACATTTACCTCAGAAGTGCTGGTAGTTTCATTTCGAAGAGCAACGGATCCAGCTGATGTAGTAAGTTATTTATTCTTAAGTGCTTTGTTCTAATCGCGATATTGAATAGTGTCTGTAAACCCCAAAAAGACTGTTTAAATATGAATTGTGTGTCTGTGTGTGAATGTATGAATGAATGGCACATTGCGCGCTGTTTGTTTACTACAGCTGTTGTAACAGTCTCTCTCTGGGCAACATCTCCACTTTGCGTTACACTGTACAAAGCGCAGTAAACATGATTTTTACATGAACACATCCAAACTATATTGCTATAGGCTACTGAGATGAGTACAAATAGACTGAAATATGTTGAAATAAAACGTATTTGTATAAGCAACAAACTGCAAATTAACATTTATATGCTAATATATCATAAACACAGACTAAATATGTATGTTTGGACAAGATTTCGTTGTTTAGTTTCGGATAGATTATAAAGTTTTTACTGTAAAAAAAAGACTACTGCCACATTTCTGCTCATATGTTAAATATAGGCTGTAGTATGGGGTGTTTTGTCAAAAATAAAGTAGGTATATTGAATTATCAACTAAGATGTTATTATAGTGTTTGTTCAAATATTCAGACTAATGAATCCTTACTAGTGGTCGACCGATATATCGCCACGGCCGATATTTGGCTTTTTTAAAATATTGGCCGATAAGTTTTTCTGATTGGCCGATGTGTTGGAAGCGGGACTTTTATTTTGACGGCGCTGCAGATTTTTATTTTGACGGGCGGCGCTGAGAACACCAGCACCTGAGAAGAGAACGGCAGCGCCTGAATCTGATCACACAGCACTCACTCACATTCTCCGTCTCTCTGTCAGTCATATCTAATACTTTGTTAGACAGAAACGGTGGCTACAGAACTGGTAATCAAATAAATTAAATGGTATGCGAAAAAGTAATGCGTTTGCTTTTATATTATTTGTAACCGAAAAGGCAAACAATCTGGCTAAAATACTTTCTCATTTACCGTCAACATTCAGCAAATGCGCATCTACATATTTTAAACAAATCTCTGAATATCTAATAAACATTTAATTTCACAAACCTTGCAGATTTAATCGAATCCAGCTGTGATATCTTGTGAAATGTGTATTTGCACCCGGTATTAAACGTGTTACTGCGAGTGAAGTGAGTGAATGCGAACAGAAGATCAGCTTCACAGGAGACACGATCGAAAAACTTTAAATCCTTCATTTTAAAATGTACTGTCCTATATCCAGTTGCCCACTGTGTCATATTCATGTCGTTTTCACTGTGTGCTGTATGTAAAATTAGCGTTACCTTGTCAAAAGTCAAAGTAAAAAAAATATGATTATCAGTGCGCATGAAATTACCAGATTACTGAGTGCCCTGTTACAGTGTTTCCTTCCTTTTTATTCACATATTCATATATTTTTAAACAATTACTTTGTGAAAAATACTGTAATAGGATTGCAGATTCAAGAAGTTGCCATCTAAAGTATAGGACCTAACCATGTTTATTTAAAATATTTATTACATGTATCTAATTTATTAAATATTGATTTATATAAATATAAAGTGTGTGTGTGTGTGTGTGTGTGTGTGTGTGTGTATGTATGTATGTATGCATGTATGTATGTATGTATTTATGTATGTATGTATATATATATATGTTTGATATATAAATATAAATATCGGCTTTATATCGGCCATCGGCCACCCTGCTCTCTAAGATATCGGCATCGGCCATCAAAAAACCCATATCGGTCGACCACTAATCCTTACCTTTGAAATGCGTATGATAAAATGTATACTTTTTACAAAGCAAGATTACACTTGAAATTGTAATTGTTGTTGTAATTTTAACCTATTTGTAAGTGGTAACAATTTTTAATTGTAACATATATATATTTCTTTTGTACTCGCATTCTTTGGTACCCAGTGACACACCTGTGTGAAAGGCTCATTATGCGGCTCATTATGCGGCTCATTGTCTTCTCAGGTGTGAATCAGCATTATTCATGCCCAATCGCATATTGCCTTTCCAAACAAAAAGTGTCTTACAAAATTTAAATCAATGTATTGTTTTATGTGAATGATTAGGCAGGATGAATTTCAGATCATTTTGAAGCAAAAACTCTAGGTGACAACACCCATTAGTCAAAAGTCTTGTGGACACATTTAGTATGTGTTTTGTGGCCTTATTTCAGAAACTTTAATTTTAGTTTTTTCAATAACCATGCATAACAATATTCTCTCAAAAATACAAACATTTACATACATGTTGTTCACATATTATGGTAGCCCTGTTTGTGCTAAATAGAGTGTAATGACACCTTTTCCATTAATATGTTTATAAGCAACTGAAAAAAGCACAAATGTCAGGGCATGTCAAAACATCTCAAGGACCCCAAAAACACCTTAGACCCCAGAGGTAGTTAGGGGGTTTCGGGGGCATGCTCCGCCGAGAAAATGTTGATTTCTCTGACCTACATATGTGCAATTTAAGACTTTTGAAGGCCAAAAAAATGGATAATAAATAGCTTTAAAACCATGTCAGTGGGCATTAGATTATTTGTCAATACCTGCTCTCTCCTCATCTTCATCTTTCTTTTTCTCTCAGCCTCCTTATCCTGCCCTATTTCTTCCCCTCCTAAAGCTGAACTTTGACTGATAGTCTTTTCATTTTCGTCTGTGTCAGTGAACAAAGTAAACATAGGCTCAACTGATAAGTTTTATGAATCATTTACTTATATAGGTTAATTTACTCAAGGCTACCAGGTCAGTATTGCCAATAGGAGCCTTCTACAAGCTTTGGAATTTGAAAAGTAATTTTAAATAATAGCCTACAAATTATAGGCTACGTTTAACGCATTTAGTGGATTTTTCTTATCAGTGCAAAAGAGACTCAAAATACTCTGTTGATTTTGATCTTAAATATAAGTCTTATACATCATTCAATCCTGTTAGGTGTCTATTTTTGTGTATTCTCACAATAAAAACAAAGTGTTGTGCTTTTTGTCAAATAACGAAAAATAAACATGATGCGAGTTTTGCCTTCTCTCTGTCAGTGAAGTCCTTTCTGAAACGCGTCCGAAAAACAACATTTACCTCAGAAGTGCTGGTAGTTTCATTTCGAAGAGCAACGGATCCAGCTGATGTAGTCAGTTATTTATTCTTAAGTGCTTTGTTCTAATCGCGATATTGAATAGTGTCTGTAAACCGCAAAAAGACTGTTTAAATATGAATTGTGTGTCTGTGTGTGAATGTATGAATGAATGGCACATTGCGCGCTGTTCGTTTACTACAGCTGTTGTAACGGTCTCTCTCTGGGCAACATCTCAACTTTGCGTTACACTGTACAAAGCGCAGTAAACATGATTTTTACATGAACACATGAAAAAGGCTACACAAGGGTACCAGGTCAGTATTGCCAATAGGAGGCTTCTACAAGCTTTGGAATTTGAAAAGTAATTTTAAATAATAGCCTACAAATTATAGGCTACGTTTAAGGCATTTGGTGTATTTGGCAGACATTGCCCTAGGCATCATTCGTTGTGGAAATGCGTCAAAGCATTCTCAGGTATAAATATGCAGCATTAATGCATGTTGGTGATTTTGAACGAATATTAAATATATACATAATGTTAAAACTAATCCTGCTATTGATATCTTTGTAAGACTGCCGACCCTATAGAACAGTGTCAAGGGAAAACAAATGTCCGGCGGTTCAAGTATTGTAAAGGATGATCTCATCATGATACTTCACTTCAGATTCAAATGTTGTGTTCATTCACAGAACGAGTAATTCATTCAACAATCTTGTGGTGCATAATTTTTTGTATGGAAAATGAATTCTTGGCATTGATAAGTGAATGGGCTTTTACAGCTGTAGAACTAAATGACAAAAGACGGCACATCCAATCAGAGAAATCCAAAGCCATTTGGGATGTGGCCATCTACTACTGATAATTACTGTGGATCACATCATTGCTTGGCCAAGCACTGGAGTCTAGCTGCTCTGAGGTTTGGTGAGGAGGAGATTGTATACTGCACTTACCAGGGCTGACTTGCCCACACCACCAGAGCCCAACACCACAAGCTTGTATTCACGCATGGCAGGGTCTCTTCACCAGACTCCTCAGTGCTCTAAAAACAAGATAAGAAGAGAATGAGTAGGTCACTGCATATGGATATATGTTAGTTTGTGTGTGTGGGGTAGAGAGCACCCTGGATCGTTGCCTATGGGTGGGGGATAATACAAGCGAGACTTCTAAGTGTGCGTTCACACCAGACGCGAATTGAGCGTCAAATTCGCACCTGCCGCGTCTAGTTATACGCGTGTACACTTTGAATCCATTCGCGTGTCAAGAGCGAAATCTGTTGGCGGCCATCTTTTTACAAGACTGCTCATGTTGATCGAGCATTCATCGAGAGAGTCACCGCTCTGAATTTGCTCTGGAAGGCAGAACAGCGGTGTAGGGATCATCGTCTCCGTATTTGGGGCCACCAGACCCTTCGGATGTGAACCCAGTTTGGCGAGTTTCACCATTTGCTCCAGGAGCTGCGCCTGGATGACGGCCGCTTTCAGCGGTACTTCCGCCTGTCCCGCGCCCAGTTTGACGTCCTGTTGTCCCGCATCGTTGCGAGGATCACCCTCGCCCACCTAATCTGTAATTTATTTTTGTTTTGATGATAAATGGTGATTTTTTTTCCCCTCACACAACACTGTCCAGACACAAACTATGTTCTTGCACTAAAGTATGTTGGTTCTCTTTACATCAGAATAATAATAATAATAATAATAATGTTTCATATAATCTAGATTAGATATGGAATAAATAGCATACAAAATTAATGTGTCATATATTAAAATCAAGTTTTTAATGTGATAAAATATTTACTTCACCACGTGACAGCAGCAAGCAGGCTCCTGATTGGTTATCGCGGCGCGAATTGACGCAGAAGTTCAGATTTTTCAACTCGGGCGGCAGAAACGAATTCGCGTGAATGCACAAAAAGCACTAAATAAATCATTCGCACGTAACGCGCCAGTCACGAAAACTTGACGCTCGAATGAGGCGAATTCGCGTCTACCGCGCCGTGCTCTACGCCTCATTCGCGCCGCAGGAATTTTTTACGCGCATAACGCGTCTTTGCATTGACTTAACATTGAAATCACTCACGCTAGACGCTCTATTCGCTTCCAGTGTGAACGCACCATTACACACAAAGCAGCTGTGGGTTCTAAATGGAAGTGTGCAGTCTGGAGTCAGGATTGAGGACTGCTAAGCCTCTGGGGCCTATATGGATTTAAACATTTAATATCAGCAGGCCCACGCTAATTTGGATAAATGTTTTATTTTACTCGTCAGACTTTTTTCACGGAATGCAAAAAGAATAAAAATAAAAATATAGACCACTTGAAATATAAAACACTTGAATGAGTTGTTTTCAACCAGGTATCATCTTTCCTCTCACAGAATAACCACCTGGACGTCAACCAATCTGGTTTTAAGAACGGCCATTCAACCGAGACTGTCGGTCACTGAAGCCCTATGGATGGCGAAAGCTGATTCCAAATTTTCAGTTCTCATTCTCCTGGATCTATCTCCTTACTTTGTGAATCATCAGATCCTTTCCACCCTCTCATCACTGGGCATCACAGGAACTCCACTTCACTGGTTTGAATCCCATGTCACGGGTAGGTCTTTCAGGGTTGCCTGAAGAGGGGAGGCACATCAACTGACCACCAGGGTTCCTCAGGGTTCAGTTCTTGGACCCTTCCTCTTCTCCATACACTACATCACTGGGACCCATCAAAGAGGCACATGATTTCTCCTAACATTGCTATGCTGATGAGTAGGGTTGGGTACCGAAACGCGGTGCCAATAGGGAACCGGTTCTGACGTAAACGGTAGTAACCAGACCGAATAAGAACGAAAATTTCGGTGCCTGACTCTCTGTGTCATGAGGCGCACACACGCAAGGTCTCGCGCGCGCTCTCTCTCCGCCGTGCGCGCACAATACTGTTTGAAGCACAGTCTGTTCTGTCTCTCATGCGAGCTCTTCTATTCCAGGAGATTTTAACTAATTTGCGGGCATCAGGGAGCCGTTATCAATATGCGGGAGACTACCGGAACGTCTGCTGATTGCGAGGGGATTAATGAAGATGCCAAAGACAAAACGCTCCAAGGTTTGGCTGCATTTCACGTGTAAAATTACGCGTCAGAATGCCCCCTGGGTGTGCCGATTGTCTGAAGCACATATAGAGTCAAGCCAATCCATTGGCTGATGGCGCGGGCGCCGCCTCGACGCTCATGTCGTCTTATTATATTGGCACGCGCATCATCTGCTCCTCAGATTTCTCTGCCGAAAAAGGAAGCTTGTCAGCAGCGCGAGGAGTTTGGCAGCGAACGCAGCGTATTCAGAGAACATAGGTTACACCAGTAACCAGAGACGTTCTCTTTCATAGGTTCACTCAACGCTGCGTAGCTAAGACGCAGTGAGAATGAAATACCAAACTCGCCAAGTGCTGCCGTTCTAGTGCATTAAGTGCAACGACCAGATAACTTACATGACTGGTTCAAGCAGACAAAACATGGGAACCTGGAGCCATGTCGAGATTAGATTACCCTGGTAGTAATCTCTATTAATCTCCAGTATTATTACATTGTTTGATACAATATTGTTTTATTTGATATTATGTAAATGTAAATTTTTATTTTATATTGGTTTATTTATTATAACCATATATGTTACTTGTATTTATATTGTTTAAAGATTTAAGTTAATATTGTGTCCAGTTTGGCCCTGTAAATAAAAGGGTATTAGTTTTTGACAAAGTGTGTGCGGTTTCGTTTTCTTAAAGTGATAGTTCACCCAAAAATGAAAATTCTGTCAGTAATTACTCACCCTCATGTTGTTCAACCCCGTAAGACCTTCGTATCTTAATTTGTGTTCCGAAGATGAACGAAGGTCTTACGGGGTTGAACAACATGAGGGTGAGTAATTACTGACAGAATTTTCATTTTTGGGTGAACTATCCCTTTAAGTACCGTTTCAAGAACCGTTTAAGCACCGGAACCGTTTAAAAAATACAGAGTAGGTACTGGTATCGGATAAAACCCAACTGATACCCAACCCTACTGATGAGACACAGCTCTACCTTTCAATTTAACCAGATGATCCCACAGTAGCTGCACGAATCTCAAGCTGTCTGACGGACATATGTTCAAGTTGTCATATATACAAATGTCAAAGACAATATGTACGCTGAAATGCATTTGGTTGAGGCTTAGCCATTCAACAGTAGTGCAATATATACAATTCAATCCAATTTAGAGATGAGAAAAAAAAAAAAGAAAAAAAAAACTATGGATGAAGGATCATCACCTGCAGCTCAACCTGGCAAAGACTGAGCTTCTCGTCATCCCTGCCAATCCAACTCTACATCACGATTACACTATCCAGCTTAGGGGTGGGAATCTCTAGGCACCTCACGATTCGATTACGATTCAGAGTGCTGCGATGCTAAAGCGATTATCGATGCATCTTTTTTTGTGTGTGACTATTTGGTACTTTTAAGGCAAAGTATTTAAAATGACCAATAAAGAATTTACTTCCAATATTTTTTATTAATAAAACAAATGGAAGTGATTTGGCAAGTCAAAGCTGCCCAATAAATAATGAGTATAAGACTTATGACTTGAAATTGTTGCTGTATACCACAATCAAAACAGCTTATACAAAAAAAAAAAAAAGTAAAAAAAAAAGTACATGATCATTGGTAGAGAGCACAGTCAAAATGTAGCTTTTTGTGACTGGCATTGCACTGATACATACTGTGGCTGTGGAGGGCAGTACAGTAAACCTACGTATAACATTTTTACAGCATATTGATGTGAAAACTAAACTATAAAAAAAAGCAGCTCTCATTAAAAAAAAAAAAAAAAAAAAAAAGGGGCCACAATGAAATTATGCCAATTTTACATACGTTAGCTTTTAACAAAGAGGGTGCAGTCTGGATTTCGCAGACTGGCCGAATGCTGCACTTCCGCGCTTCAGAGTTCCGCCAATATTACATATATATATTTTTTTTTTGTAAATCGATTTTTGACATTTGTGAATTGATTTAGAATCGTCCATGTCCGCATCGCGATGCATCTAAGAATCAATTTTTCCCCCACCCCAATCAAGCTAGGTTCATCATCAACTAGCGGCTAGCCCATCAAGGTCGGCCAGAAATCTCTGAGTAATCTTTGAGGACCAGCTGACCTTCAAAGACCACATTTCAAAGGCAGCTGAGTCATGCAGGTTTGCAATACACAACATCAGAAAGATCAGGCCTTTCTTAACTGAGCGTGCAACAACTTCTCATCCAGGCCCTGGTCATTCCAGGCTTGATTACTGCAATGCTCTACCCAAAAGGGCCCACGTCACACTTCTCTTCATCTCTCTGCACTGGCTACCACTTGCTGCTCACATCAAGTTCAAGGCATTGACGCTTGCTTACAGATTTACCACAGGCTCAGCTCCCTCCTGCTTCCATTCGCTCTCACGAGACTACATTCCTACCAGAAGCCTATGATCGGCAAATGAGCGGCGGCTGGTGGTATCATCACAGAGAGGCACAAGATCACTTTCCGGAACATTTTCGCTCACTGTTCCTTGCTGGTGGAAATGCAGAATCCCAGACAATATCCACAAGACAGCTGAAAACTCATCTCTTCCGGGAGCACTTACCTCATCATAAAAAAAAAAAAAAAAATGAATTCCATGCTTTCATTTTCCTTTAATCCCTTCCTATTCTAGCTTATGCTACTCTAAGCAGTGTCTGAAACTTTGTATTCTAAGCACTTCCTGTGTTTATTCTCCTCTTTACAATGAATTTGCTTGTTGTATTCCTCATTTGTAAGTCGATTTGGATAAAAGCGTCTGCAAAATGAATAAATGTAAATGTATATATATAATATACATTTATAACAGTAATAAAGTAAACAGTCTGTAATAAAATAAGAACAAATAATCAAGCCAATAGCAAAAATAAACATAATAGAACAAATATACAAATGAAATGATAGAGATTAGGTACAGAAATTGAATTAAGAACTCGAATGTAAAAACAATGCATAGGCTAGTATTTATTGAATAAATTAAATATAGATGAATCACCCTGTTGTCTGTTTGGGTCCCAATGCCTCAGTATAGTGATGGGGACTTTATACTGTCAAAGAGCACCATCCTTCGGATGAGACGTTAAACCGAGTTCCTCTGTCCTCGAGTTCTCTGTGGTCATTAAAGGGTAACTAAACCCTAAAACAACTTTTTTTAGTTAATGAGCTGTAATACTGGGGCTTTATTAATGCTGTTCATTGATTCGAGTACATTTTTTGACATTTGGGTATAAAGTGTTTTAATTCTGCAATATATGGTGTAAAAACGTCTGAGTGCTGCCCTCTTCAGGTTGAACGGTGGCTACTGCAGTTGAATTTTCCTATTGGATGTTGTGGTACTGCGTGACGTAAGCAGGCACCAGCTCACCACGCCCTTGCCTACAAAGAAACGCACTCTGCCCACTTTTCCAGCATTTTTCAAATATTGCCAGTGGGTGGAGTCAGGCTCTGACCAGGGGTTGAGTTACCCTTTAAAGTAATCTAAAGAAACAAAACGCGGAGCTTTTTGTGATGATTGGTGGTTAGGCTACAATGCTGCATTCGTCTTGTACACACAAGCCACACAAAAATTTGCGGGACGAATACGTGTACCGTTACACCCCTAATTACTATTTAAACAAATGTCAAGGGAAAAAAAATTGTTTTGTGACAAGGTAAAGTGAGGTCAACCTCAACAATGGGCTAGAGCTGGGCAGGCAGCAGATTGCGGGGCGCATTTGGTACGCCATGAGTGTATCGCGATACGTACCGTGCTGGTGTATCGTGGCTTTTCGGTTCGGTTTAAATATCGTTACACCCCTTGTATCTATATATCAGCACACGTATCTGTCAGAGCATCTGAAAGGGCAAGTCGCTTTAAACTGTATGTGTTCTATTAACTATATCTTACCAGTTATTTTGAAGCCATTTATATACAGCATGGCTCATGTTTAGGACAAAGTAAATCATGTACTTATCCCCGCAGCAGCTCACTCCACATCCTCCGTTATTTTTCAAACTACTGTATATAGATATAAACAGTATTGCCTCATTCCATATCGTTAATAAAAAGAAAAACAATTACTACAAAAATAAAAAATATATAAAAATAACTATATATACAGGTCCTTCTCAAAAAATTAGCATATTGTGATAAAGTTCATTATTTTCCATAATGTAATGATAAAAATTAAACTTTCATATATTTTAGATTCATTGCACACCAACTGAAATATTTCAGGTCTTTTATTGTTTAAATACTGATGATTTTGGCATACAGCTCATGAAAACCCAAAATTCCTTTCTCAAAAAATTTGCATATTTCATCCGACCAATCAAAGAAGTGTTTTTAATACAAAAAAAAAAAAGTCAACCTTCAAATAATTATGTTCAGTTATGCACTCAATACTTGGTCGGGAATCCTTTTGCAGAAATGACTGCTTCAATGCGGCGTGGCATGGAGGCAATCAGCCTGTGGCACTGCTGAGGTGTTATGGAGGCCCAGGATGCTTCGATAGCGGCCTTAAGCTCATCCAGAGTGTTGGGTCTTGCGTCTCTCAACTTTCTCTTCACAATATCCCACACATTCTCTATGGGGTTCAGGTCAGGAGAGTTGGCAGGCCAATTGAGCACAGTAATGCCATGGTCAGTAAACCATTTACCAGTGGTTTTGGCACTGTGAGCAGGTGCCAGGTCGTGCTGAAAAATGAAATCTTCATCTCCATAAAGCTTTTCAGCAGATCATTCAGGCATTTTGGCATTTCCTTCTCCCCAGTCTTCCTCCAGACTCTGGCACCTTGATTTCCGAATGACATGCAAAACTGAGCAACAGTCCAGTGCTGCTTCTCTGTAGCCCAGGTCAGGCGCTTCTGCCGCTGTTTCTGGTTCAAAAGTGGCTTGACCTGGGGAATGCGGCACCTGTAGCCCATTTCCTGCACACCCCTGTGCACGGTGGCTCTGGATGTTTCTACTCCAGACTCAGTCCACTGCTTCCGCAGGTCCCCCAAGGTCTGGAATCGGTCCTTCTCCACAATCTTCCTCAGGGTCAGTGTTGTGCAGCGTTTTTTGCCACACTTTTTCCTTCCCACAGACTTCCCACTGAGGTGCCTTGATACAGCACTCTGGGAACAGCCTATTTGTTCAGAAATTTCTTTCTGTGTCTTACCCTCTTGCTTGAGGGTGTCAATGATGGCCTTCTGGACAGCAGTCTTACCCATGATTGCGGTTTTGAGTAATGAAACAGGCTTGGAGTTTTTAAAAGCCTCAGGAATCTTTTGCAGGTGTTTAGAGTTAATTAGTTGATTCAGATGATTAGGTTAATAGCTCGTTTAGAGAACCTTTTCATGATATGCTAATTTTTTGAGACAGGAATTTGGGGTTTTCATGAGCTGTATGCCAAAATCATCAGTATTAAAACAATAAAAGACCTGAAATATTTCAGTTGGTGTGCAATGAATCTAAAATATATGAAAGTTTAATTTTTATCATTACATTATGGAAAATAATTAACTTTATCACAATATGCTAATTTTTTGAGAAGGACCTGTATATATATCGTACAAACTCGATATATACCGCCCAGCCCTATGTTACACATGCATTGTCTTTCTCCATTGCTGGCGCTCACTTAAGACATAACCAACTATGTTTAGGATACTCTCCAAGACAGGCATTTTGACAATTTTGTGTAAAGTTATCGGTTCAAGGGCAAGAAAACGTGAAAAAGATCTCAATTCAGTATTCGTGTGCTGTCAGACTAGAGTACCGAATTGATTTCTCTTTTGAGTCTTCTTGCGCTTGAATGTTTAAATTGGCAAGGCTTAAAAACTCATGCAAATTGATAAACTTTAATTCAGCACTGGCCCGATCGGGACAGTAAGTTCCATCTAGAGATGCACCAATATTACATTTCCCAGCCTACACAGATAGCCGATTATTTGTTTTTTCTTAAAAAAAAAAAAAAATAAATAAAATTCTCTCCCAAATTATGCTGCAAACTATACAAAGAACCCTCTCATTTGGTACACTATAATATTGGTTGCAATTAACAACAGATGTATTATATTAAACTACTATTTATTTTCAGATATACTAATTAAAACTAAAGAAAAACTGGAATGTTTGTATACAACTCAGTTGCACATGAAGCTGAGCAATTTGGCGATTCTGTGATATAAATCGATATTGTTTTTCCCAAGAAAGTATTGATTTTTAAGCCTCGAGTATCGATATTTAAGTCACATTCAAATCCCCAGTGTTTACCCCGTTAGTGTTGCAGGAAGAGCGATTTGGTCAGCCAGCCGCTAGTGTCGCTGTAGAGCAAGTTACCCGTACTAACTTTACACAGACGCCAACGTCTACCTCTTCCTGTTTACGGAGTCAGAGCGAGGAGATTCAAGAAAATGGCGGCGAATATAAATCCAGCACCTTCATGCTTAAAAGCAGATGTGTGGGAGCACTTTGGGTTTAAAAAGACGGAAAGCGACGACTTGGACTAAAGTATTGGGGTTTGCAAGCTGTGTGACACAAACGTGAAATACCAATGTACAATGAAAATATCAAATACACAATACTCTGGAAATACCACCAACCTACGAGCCCACCTAAAACGTTGTAAGAACTCGTCTAGTATTCACACCTAGAATAATTGCCACAAGATTTATATTAGGGAGAGAACCACCGGCTATGCTCTGTGTTAGTCTGAATACTCAGTAAGACGAGAAATTGATGCAAAAGTGAGTATTATTCACAAAAGAAAGAGGTAAAGAATACATATGACCATCAATACATGATAGGAAATCACACATATAAAAACTCAAGTCAAAGCATTTCAAAATAGAAGAAAACAAAGTCACACATCAACAACACTATTTAGGCCGACATGACAAAGTCCTTTCTGCTTTATTTAAGTGTACGAAAGTCTGAAAACGAAATAGCTGGAATCAGTCCGATAAAATCCATCATAATCCATGCGAGCAACTAGACTTTTCTCCTTGTACACCGACCCAGAGGAGAACGAGGAGAATAGAAGTAAGGTGTCCTGGGGTTAAACAGTCCTTTTGTTGAACAATCCTCCTGGATATTATCAGGAAGGACTAAAGAGTCTTTGACTGAGCAGAAAATCCCATAGATTCCCAGTCTGGACTCTAAGAGTGGCATGCAGACACCATGCTGTTAGTCCCCAAACAACTCTAACTCCTTCCATCATTGACTTGCTGATATCCCAGATCAATAAGCACACTACCTCCCCCTAGTGTCAGGTAGAAGCCTTGCATACCAAAGGGCAACTAATGTGACAGGTCAAGACTGTTACAACTAGAGATGCACCGATTGATCGGCTGGTGACCGGAATTGGCCGATTTTCACGTGATCGGCCATGATCGGCGACCGCCGGTCAGTCTGACATAATCCGATTTTATGCCGGTCAAATGCACTCGGGCGCCGCATGATTAACATCGCGCAACATCAGCATCACACGTGCACACGGAACGCGCACATGTAGGAAACCTCGTGAATTACGGCCGTTTCACACAGCAAGGTGCAGCGCGTTTTTTTTTGTTCGCCGTGCATGTTAATCAATGAGTGCATTCACACCGGGAGCCGGATCAGCGCGTGAGCGTCGAGCAGGAGCGTCGCGTGAGCAACAGTGAAGGGTGGGTTTCGGCGCCGAATCTATTTTTGCTGCGCTCAATTTAAGTGAAAGCACACTTTTGATGGACAAAATAAATGTGATTTCATACAAAAAGTGCCCAAAATGCAAAGAATTTGCATGTCTGGTGTGTTTTAACAAGAACTGAAGTAGGCTAGGCTATGTAAGAAAGAAAATGAAGACTCAAAAATATTTATAGAAAATTTACCCATTTAAACTTGTCTTTATTATTTCCCAATCGTTTCCCTGCACATGCTCCACTTGTCCTGTTTAGCTTGGCTGGACATGTGTCAGATGAGAGAAGAACTGTTTGAGAAATATAACTTGCCATTGATATGCAACAAGTGATTGCAATAGGCCTGTGTGTGTGTGTGAGAGAGAGATAAATATCTTTATACTGCAAGGCTATATTTATTTAAATTTTATTTGTTATTTATATATTATTTTATTGCCATTACCTGTTTTCATACAGAAGTTTAGTTTGCTAAATATATCAAAAAATTTTAATTGGATATTGGATGGGAAAAGGAAATGGTTCTTCCATAACACTGCACTTTAGATGTGTGTGAATTTCCCACACTAGGAGTCATTTATATAGTTCTATTTTATAGCGATTATCTGTTCAAAAAATTTTCTATGCAAAATGTTCTATTAAAGAGAAGATAGAAAATAAATATTTGTGTGTGCTGTAAAGTGGTTTGAAAAAATAAAATCGGAATCGGCTAAAATCGGTATCAGCAGGTCAAACTCAAGGAAAAATCGGAATCGGGATCGGCCTAGAAAATTGTAATCGGTGCATCTCTAGTTACAACGTCACCACCTGGACAAGGTAATGCTAACCGAGGACCCCAAGAAGCTGCAGCCGCATGACCCAAAACAAACCATGCTGGAAATCGATGGCGGTTGTTCCCACAAGTTTCCATCTGCTTCACCAAGGTCGCAGAAAATTACAAAGTCCATTGCCTACTTTATTTGTCAGGATTTGAGACCGTATTCGGTGGTGGAAAACGTCGGCTTTAGGCGCATGGTGAATGCGATGGAGCCCCGCCATCCTATTCAGGGTTTCTGCAGGTTTCAGTAAGTCAAATTTAAGACCTTTTTAAGACATTTTAAGACCATTAAGATTGAAATTTAAGACCTAGACGACGCATTATCCAAGTTAGATAGATAGTTACCTCGGGATCATTAGAGTATCTATCTATCTATCTATCTATCTATCTATCTATCTATCTATCTATCTATCTATGTGTGTGTGTGTGTGAGAGAAGGAGAGGTAGATATTTTTTTTATATAAAATTGTACTTTTGCATATTATACTGTAAAAACACAATTATTGTTGATTTTAGTTGATCATAACTAGAGAGGAAATGATGAGATGATTAAAGTGACCAAAATTATCAAGGTTATCACAGAATCCTGTTCAAAAAGTACTAATACTACAGAATGAAGTCAATTCAACTAGTTTTATGTCGAAAAACAGCAAATAAATTTATTAGCATCAATATGCACTTTTTGTTTACATAAACATTAAAATACCATTAAAAATGATGGCTAGATTTTAAAAGAGTGTCTTGCAACATGTCATCTACTAACATGTACAAGTTCAAATAAAGTTTTGACAAAAAAAGGTTTTATACAAAGATAAACCTCATATTTCAGCCTTTAAATATTTTTTTATAAAAAGAATGAGTCAAAAAGATAAATTACTGACATTTACACATTAGCTTATATTTATTAGTAGTGTTTGGGTGAACCCCCCATCCTTCATGTTGACGGAGCTTTCAATGTTGTTATGGAAAGGGGTGATTGGTTGGTTCCTGTCACATGACCTGCATTTGCGGCATTCTGAAAAGTTTAGATTTTTTCCATCTCGTTGCGCCTGGTAAAAAAATTAACGCGTCGCTTCAATTATGCTTGCCGCGCGCCTACACTTGAACAAACTTGAGCGCGGAAAAGACGCAATATGTGAACGGCCTCTGGCGGGCTAGCTCATATCAAGCCACGAGCTACTGGAGCACGCGAACGACGTGTTGGAGACCCCTGCTCTAGAGCTCCACTTTGTAGGCTACAACTCGATACTTTTTTGCTACTTTGTAATAACTTTCTGCGGCCAGCGTTTCTGGAAATGAACGAGGGAAAACACTTTTTTAGACCTGCCTAAATGAAATTTAAGACCTAGGATGAAAATCTGGCCGTTTTTAAGACTTTTTAAGGCCTTAAATTTAAAGTCCAGAATTTTAGACTTTTTAAGACCCCGCGGAAACCCTGCTATTCCAACCCGCGAACACCTCACCATGGTTTGCATTCGCAGCAGGGGCGGTTCTAGGGTGAGTGGATATCCGGGGCTTAGCCCAGAGAAATCCATGTATGTGTCAGGATACAAGGAATACACTTTAAATAAAATGTTTAATATTTGTTTTTTTTGTTTTTCTTTAATTGTTTTTTTGTTTTTTAACAAGGTAAATCTTTCTGGCTTACTAAAATTAAAAGTCACAATGTCACACAGAGTTAAACTGAAACATCAATCCACCCTCATCAACAAAAATGCAATAATGCATTCCATAGAATACCAAACATTCCAAGATGCTAATTTACAAACAAAGGGAACAGAACAGGTCAAGTCAAGTGGTCAAGTGCATCAGGTCAAGTGCAATTCAATAGCAATTGATACCAATTACACAGCACTTACAATTTGCATAAATAATCGTATGAGGCTAATGTATCAAATTTGGAATACAGAAATATGAAATATTGAAAAAATTAGAATGGTACTTTGCCACTAGATGGCGGCAAGCCACTGCCTTAATTAGGGAGTCGGTTTATTCAATCGATTCGTTCAAAACAGATGATTCATTTAGAAAAAAAGTAAGAAATGTTTTTTGAATAGCGGGGTCAGTGAATCGTTTACAAGCAAATTCATTCAGTAAACACCGTGATGCTTTGTTTGAAACCATTTTCGTTAGCGAAATATTTTCTTTACTTTTATTACCTTTTTTATTTAATTGTTGCCCTGACACAGGCAGGCCATGCTAACCAAACATATAACGCTCTAATTGTGTGTGTGTGTGTGTGTGTGTGTGTGTGTGTGTGATTGCGTGCGTTTGTTATGGCCAGTTTTGTCCAAAACCTACTTTTGCGAACTAGTCCCTGATTTTTCGCCCGATCGGAACCAAACCAGTCTAGGCCTATTCTCTGGACTCTCTCTAGATCAGAGGTCTTCAATCCTGCTCCTGGAGGGCCGGTGTCCTGCAAGAGTTTAGTTCCAACCCTAATCAAACACACCTGAATCAGCTCATCAAGCTCTTCAGGATCGCTTGAATATATACAAAGGCAGGTGTGCTGAAGCAGGTTGGAACTAAACTCTGCAGGACAGCGGCCCTCCAGGAGCAGGATTGAAGACCTCTGTTCTAGATCAATAATTATCGAAAAAAGTAGAAATTTTGCATTTGGGTGGCTGTAACAGGGTAATTTAGAAAAGGGTCGGGGCTAAATACAGTAAAAAGCCTATAAATCCTAAACGAAAAGTCAAAACTTCACAAAAAATGATGAGCATATGTGTCATAACATGGTGAAGAAGCATGCAAAGTTTCATGGAGATCGGACCATAGGTGGCGCTATAACTGTCAAAAAGGTCTCATTATTATTAGGTGTTCAAGCACTTTAGTGCTGAAAACCTATTGTATTTGCTATTTGAAAAAAAAAATTGCCCTAAAACGCATCGTGCAGCCCAAACCGTAAGGCCTAGAGACTTGAAACTCGGCCAGATGGTAGGCCACACTTTTGGGGAGAACCTATCAGAGTATGACCCCGATTGGCCCATAGGTGGCGCTACAGAAACCAAAAGTACTAAATTACCCATAACTCCTCGACCGTTTGACCTAGAATCAAGATTTTTACATCACTGTGATCCCTGGCTCAAGACGGACAAGATGTATTTGGGTGGGTGTAACAGGGTCATTTAGAAAAGGGGCGGGGCTAAATACAGTAAAAAGCCTATAAATCCTAAACAAAAAGTCAAAACTTCACAAAAATTGATGAGCATGTGTCATAACATGGTGAAGAAGCATGCAAAGTTTCATGGAGATCGGACCATAGGTGGCGCTATAACTGTTAAAAAGCTTTAAAACCATATTTTTCCTATGGTAAATTGCCTATATTGGCTGTAAATGGTTTTTTCCATCTATTATGTCAGTGTTTAAATGTATGCTAAATAAAACTTCATGGGGTACCAAACGGTCCAAGGTCCAAATGACAGTTTCAGTGCAGCTTCAAATGGCTTTAAACGACATGGCTTTGTGATGTACGTTCGTGACTCTCCTGTTGGAACTCGTTCATCAAAATGAACGAATCTTTTTTCGAGTCATTTCGTTCATTCAACGAACGAAATGACTCGAAAAAAGATTTGTTCATTTTGATGAACGAGTTCGAACAGGAGAGTCACGAACGTACATTACAGAACAGAGCTAGGCGAGCATTTGTGCTTATTGAACTTAAACTTTTTTATTTATTTTTGAAATGACCGATCGTTTCACAAGATAAGACCCTTATGCATCGTCTGGTGTCGTTCAAAGCCATTTGAAGCTGCACTGAAACTGTCATTTGGACCTTGGACCGTTTGGTAGCCCATGAAGTCCATTATATGGAGAAAAATCCTAGAATGTTTTCATCAAAAACCTTAATTTCTTTTCGACTGAAGAAAGAAAGACATGGACATCTTGGATGACATGGGGGTGAGTAAATTATCAGCAAAAGTTTTTTAAAAAGTGAACTAATCCTTTAAGAACGCCAACTCACAGCTGCAGGTTCTGTTGCTTTAGAGCACCGCAGCGCATATATCTTCAAGTTTAGCCTAACCGAACGTCCAGTTTAACTGCCACAAGTTGATCATCTTGTAATAAAGATCTCATCGAGGAAAAACACGCTGTATTTTTGTATTTTCATTGCATTTTTAATTTATAAAAAGTTAAATAATGAATTTTAATATAAAAATATTAATGATTAATCGATAGTCGATCGTTAATTCTCCCGACGATCGACTAAGAAAATTTAATCGAACGCCCATCCCTACATGCAACATAAAAATATAATTAACAGTAAGCTCCTTTTATAGCGAACTAACAAACGGATGACTTTCCTGAGGTAAATGCAACGTTAAGTGACATCTTTCCACGGTTGAAATACTGATTGAGAGATTTTATGAGACATGATACAGATTTCGGTAAGTTGTACTGTCTCTTTCAACATACCTTCTGATAAAATCAGATAGATTTGTATTAAAGTGGAAACGAAAAGACTCGCGCAGCTGCTTGAGCTGAGGCGCTACAGTGATCTGTTACGTCACATTTAAGAGCGTCAAAACGCTATTTATTGTTTGAATTGAATGAATTTCAGAATTTGAAAGATGACACTTTCTTTTTAAAGGCAACAAAGCTATTTGCAATTATAATAATATTATAATAAAAAATGCTTTAACATAAAAACCAAGTCTGTTAGATAACAGCACTTAAAGTGCATTCACATAACTGTGTCAGTGCACCGAGTTAACAGTTAACCACCACTGGCTTTTAAAGCGAATAAACCAGTTGCGTTCTGAACAGCTTTACATTCAATGCAGACCAACATTGATCAGCAAAAACCATTTACTCTGCCCATCCTTGAATGAACACATTCTTTACATGACCTTCTCAGACCGCTGCTGCAACCATGTGGGATCTATTCAGAATAAATAATACACACAGGCTAATATTTTTAGTGCAAAAAGGAGTCACAGAAAACCATTCAGCTGGGTTTCATATAGCAAACACACGTGCAGCCAAACACAAGTCTTATGAAGTTATGAGTCCTTGGTGAGGGGCCAAATCTAAACATTGTCCAGGCGGTGTACACTCAAGGAACACTAAACTCATCCAGTGTTATTTGGAGAGGTTCATGAGTGCCGTCGCTCGAATGCCTTAGTCTGATTCTGGTTTTAAAGGAATGGTTGGCATGCACAGATAATTTTCTTCCTTTAATGGTAAAGGCAGTGTAGAAAAGGCAATGAGATTGCAAAGGTAAGGGCTAAAGCCATCGAGAGAGAAAATGACCAGATGTAAAAACGTAAAATGTGATTAGGAACTAGGGATGGCTCGATACCACAATTTTGGCTTCGGTACGATACCAGAATTTAATACCTCGGTATCGATACTAAATCGATACCACAGGTTAAAAAAAAAAAGTCTCAATTTAAGTGATACTTAAAAAAGAAAACACTGCTTGAAACTCTCCCCTACCAAATGTGCAAAGAAAAGGTATCAAAATGTACATTTAAAAAAAAAAAAATCAGTCAGGGAACATACAGTAGGTTAAATTTTGATTTAGAAAAAAAAAAATACCCCTGAAATTATACAATTAAAATAGGTTAATATCTATAATAATAGATTCACATATGGGCTAATAATAATAATAGAATAATGAAATGACATGTAAACCATAGCTGTCATGCATCAACAGAGAATTATCAACATTTATTGCATTTATTCATCTTGGTTTGGTTACTGTTTGGGTTCATATTAGTTTAATGCATTGCATAAAGTAATGTTAACATGCTAAACATGTATTAGTATATGTAATTTTTTAGGTCATTTAATTACTGATTGATATAGATGAATAAATGCTATAATACTGTTAGGTCAGGTTACCTAATGAATGTTGACAAATGTAGCTTAATTGTAACATTAGTAATATTCATATTACTACTATCTCTCTCTCTCTCTCCCTCTCTCTCTCTCTGCTTTGGTCGCCACAGCGGCACTAATATGCCATTCATTTGTCCATCACTAATACTAAAATTAATATTATTCAATTTTTTATTCTTTATTCATTCAAATTCAATTAGTTTTGTTTGAAAGTATAACAATGATGAGACCTAAACTGAATTGGTTCTAGCGTGTCATGCAAGGAGATTTTAGCTTTTGTGTTTACCGTATCATATAATTGATAAGCTCTTACGTATGTGCGCAGTTCAGTGTTCAATAAAAGTCTAAATTAAATCAGTTGAATGATGGACTAACCTGTCGATCTCTGAACTCTTTGAACAAGTCAAGATGAGCAACTGACGAGTCAAGTGAGGCAGAATTGTTGTGTTGCCTCCGCGTTTGCAGAGTGGTTCATTGAGATCTGTTTCTTTACTTTTCTCATGACTTTTGTAGGCAAAGTAATGCCTTATATTTCACTCATACTGCTCTCTCTATTTATTAATTTCGGGCGTGAAGAAATTCGAATGAGCTTCGTTTGATCCGGTTTGATCCATCGTGTTCCTTTGTTGTCACCGTTTGCCGGTTTGGCATGACCCACGTCAGTTTAGATAGCGCACTGCCGCCTAGTGGTGAACTTCGAAACAGCAGCGCATCAAATACCGAATTGAACAAAATTATGATATTGTACCGTTTGACATATAATATATACCGGTATTTTTGCAGTACCAGTATACCGCGCATCCCTACTAGGAACATTTAAGAAGCAAACAACTTCCAGCCATTAGTCACACATGATATATGGAGAAAACACTAACAGACATACACATGGACAGATATAGTGCAAGAACACATCTGCAACTCCAAATAGCCTAATTCAAATTATGTTCAAAAGCAAGCAAATTCATGCAAGTGAAGTCAATTCATAGCTAGTTTAAAAACTTTAATTCTCTTTTTTCTCCTTTCTTTCTATAGGACACAAAAAGACATTCAAACAAAAAATAAACATATCCACCTTCCTCACTCAAGTATGGCATCATTACTGAAGTCTTTCCATGTTGGAAGGAGAGGCTGCTTTCGCCACACAGCTAAACTTCCCTGATCTTCATCTAAGGCAGACTGAATGGTCTATGAACCAAAAGAACTGCTCTGCTAAACGTCTTCTGAAATCATAGCAGGGCTCAATGCTAAGGATTTTTTCTACTGGCAAATTGTGGTTAAATTTTTTACTTGGCCTGGCAAAAAAAAAAAAAAAAAAAAAAAAAAAAAAAAAGTTTTCTACTAAATAACGGCCCTCTCATACTGAGCGTAACGCGATAAAGCTAAGCGCAGAGGAACGGAGCTTTCACACCAAACATGAAATGGTTGATCGTCTTCAGCTAATTCACGCCTGAACGATAGGTGGCGCTGAGCCAGAATACATTTTTCCTCATGTATGCATCTAGTAGGTTTTCCCATTTGGATTTAATCTCATCCACAACACAACATACAACAGTATAGATAAATTAAGTTTGGTACTACACCAGAAACACAAACCATCTATGATGACATAATATGATTGACAGCTCTGAAGCTCTGACTCAACACACGTAAGAAAATGGCACGCTGTACGCTGTTTCAAGCTCTTCAGACCAAATAATTCAGTGGAAAATTAATAGAAATGATATTCTGTATAAACTAGGGGTCGACCGATTATCGGCGCCGATGTTAAGCATTTTTATGGTTATCGCATCGGCCATTTTCAAAACCGATTTGCCGATAAAATAATTAAATTTTGAAATGCGCTATATTTGGCTCTGACGCAGCCGCCTCTGTCGGAACTCACCACTCTGTAGACAAGACTAATGTCCCCGCACATCTGATTTGTTGGGAGTCAAGAGTCCGGCCAATCAACGCGGAAAGCTGAAGGCACTGAAAGTTTTGCACTCTCACACCAAAAGCACTTGCAGACTGAAGCTGCTTCACTGATCACGCATCAGTTGTCTCTCAGAGTTAAGGCACCAGCAGACTTTGCTGAAAAAGCAATAAATTACTACACTGAAGTTGCAAAACACCTCAATATAATAGGGCCCTGTGATTTCCGCGACGCAGAAAACACCGACGGAATCGCCGAATCCAGTCATAAAAATGGAATTTACTGTATAAAGCGGAATGTCTGAATTTGTCGAATTAATAAAAAGCAGGTCAGTACAAATCAAATCGAATTTAAAACCGCGTTCATGAATCCTGCGTATCTCTAAATGAATGGCGCAGACGCGTGATTTCATTTAACACACACACACACACACACACACACACACACACAGGAGCACGCGTGACGCTTGCGCTGTTTTCAGCCTCAGCCACATCATTATATGAGGACATGATTGCATAAACATCATCTCCAGAGCCGCTTAGTCACTTCATGAGCTTTTTAATGCTTCAACTGAGAAATGCTATCGTCATATCATAAACACACAGAAACTCAAAGATCTCCACGGCAACCCGTCAAAATAAAAGTTCGTCTTTTCATAGGGCCCTAACAATTACATTTTTGTTAAACTGTAATTAAATTGATTACGTTTGATGATTTCAATTAATTAGGTGTTCAAGCACGAAGTGCTGAAAACCTATTGTATTTGTAAGGATTTTTATTAGGTGTTCAAGCACTTTAGTGCTGAAAACCTATTTAAATCTGCTATTTGAAAAAAAAAATTGCCCTAAAACGCATCGTGCAGCCCAAACCGTAAGGCCTAGAGACTTGAAACTTGGCCAGATGGTAGGCCACACTTTTGGGGAGAACCTATCAGAGTATGACCCCGATTGGCCCATAGGTGGCGCTACAGCAACCAAAAGTACTAAATTACCCATAACTCCTCGGCCGTTTGACCTAGAATCATGGCCCAAGAGGTCTGTAAGAGTTTTGAAAGAAATCGGCCACTAGTTGGCGCTAACGAGTTTTACGGCTCTGTAATCACATGGTGTTGCACACATCCCCTCAATATGCATATCAGTCGATAGTTCTCCTCATGCTGAACAACTTTGCCTCTAGAACCATTGCTGTCAATCAAACCGTTCATTAAATATTCACGAATATGTTAAAAACCTACTTTTGCGAACTAGTCCCTGGTTTTTCGCCCGATCAGAACCAGACCAGTCTAGGACAATTCTCTGGACTCTCTAGATCAATAATTATCGAAAAAAAGTTGAACTTTGCCCTTTGGTCTGCTATAACAGGATCATTTATAAAAAGGGGCGTGTCAAAACACACTCAAAAGCCTATAAATCATAAATAAAAACTCGGAACTTCACAAAAATTGGTGAGCATATGTGACATAACATCATTAACAAGCATGCAAAGTTTCATGGAGATCGGACAATAGGTGGCGCTATAACTGTTAAAAATCTTAAAAACCATGTATTCCCTATGGTAAATTGCCAGTATTGACTGTAAATGGTTTGTTCCATCTAAGATCATATAATTTTCATATAATAACGTTCAAAACCAGTGCAGTACAATTCTCTGGACTCTCTAGAGCAATAATTATCAGAAAAGGTTGAACTTCTGCATTTTGATGGTTATAATAGGGTCACTTCAATGTGTAGCCTTGACCGAGTGTGCTCGAAAGCCTATATCTCTTCGATGAATGCTCAGATCTTATTAAAAACAAGTCTGAACATGTGGGCCATGACTCCAAATAATCATGAAAATTTTCGGACAGATTGGACAAAATAGGCCTGTATAACCGTTAATAAGGTGAAAATGATATGAACATAATGGCCTATTAAGCCAATAAGTGGTATTTTACTGCCCCCTGCTGTTTAAAAAAAGTCCTTTTGTCACACTACTCAACTATAATTAATATTTAGACTTTATAAATTCACTATTTTAACATTTACAATAACATTTAGTCAAAATTCATCTATTGAAGTGACAATTGAGTCACATTGGATCCTGAAGTTCCAAATGTCTCTATCTACAACAGAATGAGTGTGTGTAGATTAAATGATATGAAAAACATGGCATATTGTATAAGTAGGCTGTAATAGCACTGTTGTCCACTAGATGGAGCAGCAGCATTAGACATTTTTAATCTTTTTATCAGCTTTCAGCATTGGCTAACAAACAAATGCTTAAAGCATTAATTAGTTTTATATTATTACATTGCAAAGAAATATGTGAAATGCTCATATACCATTAAAACAGATTTTCACAATAACATATCCCAAAAATGTGTGTGTGTGTGTAAGCATGCATTATGGACTTAACATGATAAAAATGGTTTGCTTCAGCGAAGAATACTGGAGAAATAAAGTAGTTGAAAATGAAAGTGAGCCAATAAGTGGTCTTCTACTGCCCTCTGCTGGCCACTCTTCTTATTAATAGTCTTTTCACATGTATATAGACACTATAAAATCACTTATATAACAATTACTATTAAAACACATTCATATTCTGTCAGAGTGTATCAGTTCAATTGTTCTGATGCTTCAAATAATTGCTATCAACATGGTAAATCATGGTAAATAACGCCAGAAACATGGTAAATCATAGTAAAAAAGGTAAATCATGCTAGAATCCTGGTAAATTATTCTAGAATGTGCTATATCATGGTAAATCATCCTATAACATGGTATATCAAGGTAAACTATGGAAAATCATGTTAGATTCATGGTAAATCATACTGGAACATGGTAAATCATGAAAAATCACACTGAAATGTAGTATATCATGGTAAATCATGCTTGCTACATACAACTAAATGTCTTTTGATGCTTTTGTGCTTAACGGCCTTAAAGGCCTTAACTGCTTGAACACCGCTAAATGCTGCTTGCAGCTTTAATTTTTATTATTAGGTGTTCAAGCACGAAGTGCTGAAAACCTATTGTAATTGTACTGATTTTTATTAGGTGTTCAAGCACGAAGTGCTGAAAACCTATTGTAATTGTACTGATTTTTATTAGGTGTTCAAGCACGAAGTGCTGAAAACCTATTGTAATTGTACTGATTTTTATTATTATTATTTCCCCCTAAAACGCATCGTGCAGCCCAAACCGTAAGTGCTAGAGACTTGATATTTGGGATTAAGGTAGCACAGAAATCGAGGAGAGGTTGAGAGACTATGAGCCTGATTGGCCCATAGGTGGCGCTATACCAATCAATTGCGCGAAACTGGTCATAACTCCTAGACCGTAAGTCGTAGAGTCAAGTGTCTTATATCACTGGAAAGCTGAACTCATGACTTAAAAAACGGATATCTCCGATTTCATTTCCGGTATGCAAAATTTTCCGCCATTTTGAATTTTGTAAAAAAACTACTTTTGCGAACTAGTCCCTGTTTTTTTGCCCGATCGGAACCAAACTAGTGCATAAATGTTCTCTGGAGTCTGAATATCAATAATTATCGGAAAAAAGTTGAAATTTCGATTTCCGGTCGCTAGGGGGCGCAAAATGAACGTTGTGGGAGGAGCCTATTTTACTAAAATGGCTATAACTCAAGAAGTAAATGAGATATCTTCACCAAACTTGACACACATGTGTATGAGGACATTCTGGGGTCACAGTAAAAAACCGCGTCGATCTAACACTAGGTGGCGCTATAAGATTAAAAAAACATAAAAGGGGGTGTGGCCACCTGACCGTTAGTCCGATTGACTTGAAAATTGGTATGCAGTGTCTTGGTCCAAGGTGCCATGTATGTGTAAAAGGATATTGGCATATCTCAAAAAACATGGCTGCCATCGGCCAATGAAGTTTGAGCACCTTTTAAACAAGGTTAACGGAGGCCGATCAGAACGAAACTCAATGGGCATGTTCAACTCATGGCCCAAGAGGTCTGTAAGAGTTTTGAAAGAAATCGGCCACTAGTTGGTGCTAACGAGTTTTACGGCTCTGTAATCACGTGGTGTTGCACACATCCCCTCAATATGCATATCAGTTGATAGATCTCCTCATGTTGAACAACTTTGCCTCTAGAACCATTGCTGTCAATCAAACCGTTCATTAAATATTCACAAATATGTTAAAAACCTACTTTTGCGAACTAGTCCCTGGTTTTTCGCCCGATCGGAACCAGACCAGTCTAGGACAATTCTCTGGACTCTCTAGATCAATAATTATCGAAAAAAAGTTGAACTTTGCCCTTTGGTCTGCTATAACAGGATCATTTATAAAAAGGGGCGTGTCAAAACACACTCAAAAGCCTATAAATCATAAATAAAAACTCGGAACTTCACAAAAATTGGTGAGCATATGTGACATAACATCATTAACAAGCATGCAAAGTTTCATGGAGATCGGACAATAGGTGGCGCTATAACTGTTAAAAATCTTAAAAACCATGTATTCCCTATGGTAAATTGCCAGTATTGACTGTAAATGGTTTGTTCCATCTAAGATCATATAATTTTCATATAATAACGTTCAAAACCAGTGCAATACAATTCTCTGGACTCTCTAGAGCAATAATTATCAGAAAAGGTTGAACTTCTGCATTTTGATGGCTATAATAGGGTCACTTCAATGTGTAGCCTTGACCGAGTGTGCTCGAAAGCCTATATCTCTTCGATGAATGTTCAGATCTTATTAAAAACAAGTCTGAACATGTGGGCCATGACTCCAAATAATCATGAAAATTTTCGGACAGATTGGACAAAATAGGCCTGTATAACAGTTAAAAAGGTGAAAATGATATGAACATAATGGCCTATTAAGCCAATAAGTGGTATTTTACTGCCCCCTGCTGTTTAAAAAAAGTCATTTTGTCACACTACTCAACTATAATTAATATTTAGACTTTATAAATTCACTATTTTAACATTTACAATAACATTTAGTCAAAATTCATCTATTGAAGTGACAATTGAGTCACATTGGATCCTGAAGTTCCAAATGTCTCTATCTACAACAGAATGAGTGTGTGTAGATTAAATGATATGAAAAACATGGCATATTGTATAAGTAGGCTGTAATAGCACTGTTGTCCACTAGATGGAGCAGCAGCATTAGACATTTTTAATCTTTTTATCAGCTTTCAGCATTGGCTAACAAACAAATGCTTAAAGCATTTTCTTTAATTAGTTTTATATTATTACATTGCAAAGAAATATGTGAAATGCTCATATACCATTAAAACAGATTTTCACAATAACATATCCCAAAAATGTGTGTGTGTGTGTGTAAGCATGCATTATGGACTTAACATGATAAAAATGGTTTGCTTCAGTGAAGAATACTGGAGAAATAAAGTAGTTGAAAATGAAAGTGAGCCAATAAGTGGTCTTCTACTGCCCTCTGCTGGCCACTCTTCTTATTAATAGTCTTTTCACATGTGCTTTTGCATTCATATGTATATAGACACTATAAAATCACTTGTATAACAATTACTATTAAAACACATTCATATTCTGTCAGAGTGTATCAGTTCATTTGCACTGACACTTCACATCAATGCTAGCAATGTGGTAAATCATGGTGAATTGTGGTAGAACATGATTTTTCACAATAACATAACCCAAACGTGTACGTGTGTGTGCACGTGTGTGTGTGTGTGTGTGTGTGTGTGTGTGTGTGTGTGTGTGTGTGTGTGTGTGTGTGAGAGAGAGCATGCATTATGGAGTTAACATGAAAAAAAAATGGTTTGCTTTAGTGCAGAATACTGGAGAAACAAAGTAGTTTAAAATTAAAGTGAGCCAATAAGTGGTCTTCTACTGCCCTCTGCTGGCCAGTCTTCTTTTTAATAGTCTTTTCACATGTGCTTTTGCATTCATATGTATATAGACACTATAAAATCACTTATATAACAATTACTATTATAACATTCATATTCTGTCAGAGTGTATCAGTTCAATTGTTCTGATGCTTCAAATAATTGCTATCAACGTGGTAAATCATGGTAAATAACGCCAGAAACATGGTAAATCATAGTAAAAAAGGTAAATCATGCTAGAATCCTGGTAAATTATTCTAGAATATGCTATATCATGGTAAATCATCCTATAACATGGTATATCAAGGTAAACTATGGAAAATCATGTTAGATTCATGGTAAATCATACTGGAACATGGCAAATCATGAAAAATCACACTGAAATGTAGTATATCATGGTAAATCATGCTTGCTACATGCAACTTAATGTCTTTTGATGCTTTTGTGCTTAACGGCCTTAAAGGCCTTAACTGCTTGAACACCGCTAAATGCTGCTTGCAGCTTTAATTATTAGGTGTTCAAGCACGAAGTGCTGAAAACCTATTGTATTTGTGCTGATTTTTATTATTATTATTATTATTCTGCCGTAAAACGCATCGTGCAGACCAAACCGTAAGTGCTAGAGACTTGAAACTTTGTCAGATGGTAGTACAAAAATCGAGGAGAGGTTATCAAATTATGAGCCCGATTGGCCCATAGGTGGCGCTATAGCAACCAATTGCGCAAAACTGCTCATAACTCCTAGACCGTATGTCGTAGACTCAAGTGTCTTATATCTCTGGAAAGCTGGAAACCTGAAGTAAAAAACGTATATCTCCGATTTCATTTCCGCCATGATAGATTTTCCGCCATTTTGAATTTTGTCGAAAAACTACTTTTGCGAACTAGTCCCTGGTTTTTCGCCCGATCGGAACCAAACCAGTGCCAAAATGTTTTCTGGAGTCTGAATATCAATAATTATCGAAAAAAAGTTGAAATTTTGATTCACGGTCGCTAGGGGGCGCAAAATGAACGTTGTGGGCGGAGCCTATTTTACTAAAATGGCTATAACTCAAGAAGTAAATGAGATAGCTTCACCAAACTCGGTACACATGTGAATAAGTTCATTCTGAGGTCACAGTAAAAAAATCGCGACGATTGGGCACTAGGTGGCGCTATAACATTAAAAAAACATAAATAGGGCTGTGACCACCTGACCATTGGTCCGATTGACTTGAAAATTGGTATGCAGTGTCTTGGTCCAAGGCCCCATGTATGTATAAAAGGACATTGGCGTATCTCAAAAAACATGGCCGCCATCGGCCAATGAAGTTTGAGCACCTGTGAGACGAGGTTAACGGAGGCCGATCGGAACGAAACTCGATGGGCATGTTCGACTCATGGCCCAAGAGGTCTGTAAGAGTTTTGAAAGAAATCGGCCACTAGTTGGCGCTAACAAGTTTTACGGCTCTGTAATCACGTGGTGTGGCACACATCCCCACAAAATGCATATCATTTGATAGATCTCCTCATGCTGAACAACTTTGCCTCTAGAACCATTGCTGTCAATCAAATCGTTCATTAAATATTCACAAATATGTTTAAAACCTACTTTTGCGAACTAGTCCTAGGATTTTCGCCCGATCGGAACCAGACCAGTCTAGGACAATTCTCTGGACTCTCTAGATCAATAATTATCAAAAAAAAGTTGAAATTTGGCATTTGGTTGGCTATAACAGGGTCATTTATAAAATGGGCGTGGCAAAATATAGTCAAAAGCCTATAAATCCTATACGAAAACTCAGAACTTCACAAAAATTGGTGAGCATATGTGACATAACATCCTTAAAAAGCATGCCAAATTTTATGGAGATCGGACCATAGGTGGCGCTATAACTGTTAAAAAGCTTTGAAACAATGTATTTCCTATGGTAAATTGCCTGTATTTGCTGTAAATGGTGTTTTGCATTTATTATCATGTAATGTTCATATCATAATGTTCAAAACCAGTGCAGTACAATTCTCTGGACTCTCTAGATCAATAATTATCAGAAAAAGTTGAACAACTTCATTTGGATGGCTATAATAGGGTCACTTCACAATGTAGCCATGACCTAGTGTCCCCAAAAGCTTATATCTCTTCAATGAATGCTCAGATCTTCTTAAAAACAAGTCAGAACATGTGCCATATGACTCCAAACAATCATGAAAAATTTCAGACAGATCGGACAAAATTTGCCTCTATAACAGTTAAAAATGGGAAAATTAAATGAATATAATGGCATATTAAGCCAATAAGTAGTATTTTACTGCCCCCTGCTGTTTAAAATATGAATTATACTTGAGTAGTGTGACAAAATTACTATTTAGACTTTATAAAATTACTATTTTAACATTTACAATCACATTAAGTCAAATTTCATCTATTGAAGTATCACTATTGACAATTCTGTCACATTGACAAATGTGAATCCTGAATGAGACATAGTTCAAATCTCTGTATCTACAACAGAATGTGTGTGTAGTCCTATGTTTCTGAATAAATTCTGAATAATCTGATTAATAGTTTGCAAAGACATGTATGAAATAACATTCAAATATATTTTCATAATGATTTTGTGTGTGTGTGTGTGTGTGTGTGTGTGTGTAAGCTTGCATAAAGGAGTTAAAATGGAAAAACTGTCAAAATGAAAGTGGCCTGCAGAGGGCAGTAGAAGACCACTTATTGGCTCATTCTACTTATTAATGAAGTCTTTTAACAGGTGCATTCATATTTAGACACTATAAAATCACTTGTATAACAATTACTATTATAACACAATCATATTTTCTCAGAGTTTATCACTTCATTTGTTCTGACACTTCACATCAATGCTAGCAATGTGGTAAATCATGATAAACTATGGTAAATCATGCTAGAATCACAGTACTCTATGGCAGTGTTGGGAACCCTAATCAAACACACCTGATTCAACTCATCAGCTCATAATCACATAGGTTAATGAGCTGATGAGTTGAATCAGGTGTGATTGATTAGAGAGACAGAGAAAACGGGTCCTTCAGGACAGGTTTGGGAACCACTGCTCTATGGTAAATCATCCTAGAACGTAGTAAATCATACTAGAACTTGGTAAATCATGGTAAATCATGCTAGATTCATGGTAAATCATACTGGAACATGGTAAATCATGAAAAATCACACTAAAATGTGGTATATCATGGTAAATCATGCTAAAACATGGTCTATTCCATCTATGATATCAGTGGTTAAATGCTTGCTACATAAAACGTAATGTCTTTTGATGCTTGTGTGGTTAAAAATCTTAAATGCCTTAACTGCTTGAACACCGCTAAATGCTGCTTGCAGCTTTAATTATTATTATTATTATTATTCCGCCGTAAAACGCATCGTGCAGCCCAAACCGTAAGAGCTGGAGCTTTGAAACTTTGCCAGATGGTAGTACAAAAATCGAGGAGAGGTTATCAAAGTATGAGCCCGATTGGCCCATAGGTGGCGCTATAGCAATCAATTGCGCGTAACTGCTCATAACTCCTAGACCGTAAGTCGTAGACTCAAGTGTCTTATATCATTGGAAAGCTGGACGCCTGTAGGACAAAATGTATATCTCCGATTTTATTTTTGGTATGCAAATTTGTCCGCCATTTTGAATTTTGTTAAAAACCTACTTTTGCGAACTAGTCCCTGGTTTTTCGCCCGATCGGAACCAAACTAGTGCAGAAATGTTCTCTGGAGTCTGAATATCAATAATTATCGAAAAAAAGTTGAATTTTCGATTCAAGGTCGCTAGGGGGCGCCAAATGAACGTTGTGGGAGGAGGCTATTTTACTAAAATGCCTATAACTCGTCAACAGAATGAGATATCTTAACCAAATTTGGACCACATATGTTTGAGCTTATTCTTTAGTCACTTGCAAAACATCGTGGAGATTGGCCAGTAGGTGGCGCTATAAAATGAAAAAAACATAAAAAGGGCTATGACCACCTGACCGTTAGTCCGATTGACTTGAAAATTGGTATGCAGTGTCTTGGTCCAAGGCCCCATGTATGTGTATGAGGACATTGGCGTATCTCAAAAAACATGGCCGACACCGGCCAATGAATTTCGAGCACCTATGAGACAAGGTTACCGGAGGCCAATCGGAACGAAACTCAATGGGCATGTTCGACTCATGGCCCAAGAGGTCTGTAAGAGTTTTGAAAGAAATCGGCCACTAGTTGGCGCTAACGAGTTTAACGGCTCTTTAATCACGTGGTGTTGCACACATCCCCAAAATATGCATATCATTTGATAGATCTTCTCATGCTGAACAACTTTGCCTCTAGAAACATTGCTGTCAATCGAACCGTTCATTAAATATTCACAAATATGTTGAAAACCTACTTTTGCGAACTAGTCCCTGGTTTTTCGCCCGATCGGAACCAGACCAGTCTAGAACAATTCTCTGGACTCTCTAGATCAATAATTATCGAAAAAAAGTTGTAATTTTGCATTTGGGTGGCTGTAACAGGGTCATTTAGAAAAGGGGCATGGCAAAATACAGTCAAAAGCCTATAAATCATAAATAAAAACTAAGAACTTCACAAAAATTGATGAGCATATGTGTCATAACATGGTGAAGAAGCATGCAAAGTTTCATGGAGATCGGACCATAGGTGGCGCTATAACTGTTAAAAAGCTTCAAAACCATGTATTTCCTATGGTAAATTGCCTGTATTGGCTGTAAATGGTCTTTTCCATCTACGATCATATAATGTTCATATCATAATGTTCAAAACCATCATAAATCATTCTAGAATGTTGTATATCATGGTAAATCATCCTATAACATGGTAAATCTTGCTAGAATCATATTAAATCATACTAGAATGTGTTTAATTGTGGTAAACCATGCTAGAGCAGGGTAAATCATGGTGAATCATACTAGAACTTGGTATATCATGATAAACTATGGTAAAACAAGGTCTATTCCATCTATGATGTCAGTGGTTAAATGCTTGCTACATGAAACTTAATGTCTTTTGATGCTTTTGAGCTTAACTGCCTTAACTGCTTGAACACCGATAAATGCTGCTTGCAGCTTTAATTAGGTGTTCAAGCACGAAGTGCTGAAAACCTATTGTAATTGTACTGATTTTTATTAGGTGTTCAAGCACGAACTGCTCATAACTCCTAGATCGTAAGTCGTAGACTCAAGTGTCTTATATCACTGGAAAGCTGGTCACCTGACGAAAAAAACGTATATCTCCGATTTAATTTCCGCCAATATAGATTTTCCGCCATTTAGAATTTTGTCAAAAAACTACTTTTGCGAACTAGTCCCTGGTTTTTCGTCCGATCGGAACCAAACCAGTGCAGAAATGTTCTTTGGAGTCTGAATGTGAATAATTATTGAAAAAAAGTTGAAATTTCGATTTTCGGTCGCTAGGGGGCGCAAAATGAACATTGTGGGAGGAGCCTATTTTACTAAAATGGCTATAACTCGATAAGGAAATGAGATAGCTTCACCAAACTTGGTACACATGTGAATGAGTTCGATTTGAGGTCACAGTAAAAATATTGCGACGATCGAACACTAGGTGGCACTATAACATGAAAAAAACATATAAAGGGCTGATCGTTAGTCCGATTGACCTGAAAATTGGTATGCAGTGTCTTGGTCCAAGGCCCCATGTATGTCTATGAGGACATTGGCATATCTCAAAAAACATGGCCGCCATCGGCCAATTAAGTTTGAGCCCCTATGAGACGAGGTTAACGGAGGCCAATCGGAACGAAACTCGATGGGCATGTTCGAATCATGTCCCAAGAGGTCTGTAAGAGTTTTGAAAGAAATCGGCCACTAGTTGGCGCTAACGAGTTTTACGGCTCTCTAATCACGTGGTGTTCCACACATCCCCACAAAATGCATATCATATGATAGTTCTCCTCATGTTGAACAACTTTGCCTCTAGAACCATTGCTGTCAATCAAACTGTTCATTAAATATTCACGAATATGTTAAAAACCTACTTTTGCAAACTAGTCCCTGGTTTTTCGCCCGATCGGAACCAGACCAGTCTAGGGAAATTCTCTGGACTCTCTAGATCAATAATTATTGAAAAAAAGTTGAACTTTGCCCTTTGGTCTGCTATAACAGGATCATTTATAAAAAGGGGCGTGTCAAAACACACTCAAAACCCTATAAATCATAAATAAAAACTCGGAACTTCACAAAAATTGGTGAGCATATGTGACATAACATCATTAACAAGCATGCAAAGTTTCATGGAGATCGGACAATAGGTGGCGCTATAACTGTTAAAAATCTTAAAAACCATGTATTCCCTATGGTAAATTGCCAGTATTGACTGTAAATGGTTTGTTCCATCTAAGATCATATAATTTTCATGTAATAACGTTCAAAACCAGTGCGGTACAATTCTGTGGACTCTCTAGAGCAATAATTATCAGAAAAGGTTGAACTTCTGCATTTTGATGGCTATAATAGGGTCACTTCAATGTGTAGCCTTGACCGAGTGTGGTCGAAAGCCTATATCTCTTCGATGAATGCTCAGATCTTATTAAAAACAAGTCTGAACATGTGGGTCATCCAAATAATCATGAACATTTCGGACAGATTGGACAAAATAGGCCTGTATAACAGTTAAAAAGGTGAAAATGATATGAACATAAGTGGTATTTTACTGCCCCCTGCTGTTTAAAAAAAGTCATTTTGTCACACTACTCAACTATAATTAATATTTAGACTTTATAAATTCACTCTTTTAACATTTACAATAACATTTAGTCAAAATTCATCTATTGAAGTGACAATTGAGTCACATTGGATCCTGAAGTTCCAAATGTCTCTATCTACAACAGAATGAGTGTGTGTAGATTAAATGATATGAAAAACATGGCATATTGTATATGTAGGCTGTAATAGCACTGTTGTCCACTAGATGGAGCAGCAGCATTAGACATTTTTAATCTTTTTATCAGCTTTCAGCATTGGCTAACAAACAAATGCTTAAAGCATTTTCTTTAATTAGTTTTATATTATTACATTGCAAAGAAATATGTGAAATGCTCATATACCTCATATACCGAAGAAGCATGCAAAATTTCATGGAGATCAGACCATAGGTGGCGCTATAACTGTTAAAAAGCTTTAAAACCATATATTTCCTATGGTAAATTGCCTATATTGGCTGTAAATGGTTTTTTCCATCTATTATGTCAGTGTTTAAATGTATGCTAAATAAAATTTAATGTCTTTTGATGCTTTTGTGCTTAACGGCCTGAAAGGCCTTAACTGCTTGAACACCGCTAAATGCTGCTTGCAGCTTTAATTATTATTATTATTTTCCCCTAAAACGCATCGTGCAGCCCAAACCGTAAGTGCTAGAGACTTGATATTTGGGATTAAGGTAGCACAGAAATCGAGGAGAGGTTGAGAGACTATGAGCCCGATTGGCCCATAGGTGGCGCTATAGCAATCAATTGCGCGAAACTGGTCATAACTCCTAGACCGTAAGTCGTAGAGTCAAGTGTCTTATATCACTGGAAAGCTGAACTCATGACTTAAAAAACGTACATCTCCGATTTCATTTCCGGTATGCAAAATTTTACGCCATTTTGAATTTTGTAAAAAAACTACTTTTGCGAACTAGTCCCTGGTTTTTTGCCCGATCGGAACCAAACCAGTGCATAAATGTTCTCTGGAGTCTGAATATCAATAATTATCGAAAAAAAGTTGAAATTTCGATTTCCGGTCGCTAGGGGGCGCAAAATGAACGTTGTGGGAGGAGCCTATTTTACTAAAATGGCTATAACTCAAGAAGTAAATGAGATATCTTCACCAAACTTGACACACATGTGTATGAGGACATTCTGGGGTCACAGTAAAAAAACCGCGTCGATCTAACACTAGGTGGCGCTATAAGATTAAAAAAACATAAAAGGGGGTGTGGCCACCTGACCGTTAGTCCGATTGACTTGAAAATTTGTATGCAGTGTCTTGGTCCAAGGTGCCATGTATGTGTAAAAGGATATTGGCATATCTCAAAAAACATGGCTGCCATCGGCCAATGAAGTTTGAGCACCTTTTAAACAAGGTTAACGGAGGCCGATCAGAACGAAACTCAATGGGCATGTTCAACTCATGGCCCAAGAGGTCTGTAAGAGTTTTGAAAGAAATCGGCCACTAGTTGGCGCTAACGAGTTTTACGGCTCTGTAATCACGTGGTGTTGCACACATCCCCTCAATATGCATATCAGTTGATAGATCTCCTCATGTTGAACAACTTTGCCTCTAGAACCATTGCTGTCAATCAAACCGTTCATTAAATATTCACAAATATGTTAAAAACCTACTTTTGCGAACTAGTCCCTGGTTTTTCGCCCGATCGGAACCAGACCAGTCTAGGACAATTCTCTGGACTCTCTAGATCAATAATTATCGAAAAAAAGTTGAACTTTGCCCTTTGGTCTGCTATAACAGGATCATTTATAAAAAGGGGCGTGTCAAAACACACTCAAAAGCCTATAAATCATAAATAAAAACTCGGAACTTCACAAAAATTGGTGAGCATATGTGACATAACATCATTAACAAGCATGCAAAGTTTCATGGAGATCGGACAATAGGTGGCGCTATAACTGTTAAAAATCTTAAAAACCATGTATTCCCTATGGTAAATTGCCAGTATTGACTGTAAATGGTTTGTTCCATCTAAGATCATATAATTTTCATATAATAACGTTCAAAACCAGTGCAATACAATTCTCTGGACTCTCTAGAGCAATAATTATCAGAAAAGGTTGAACTTCTGCATTTTGATGGCTATAATAGGGTCACTTCAATGTGTAGCCTTGACCGAGTGTGCTCGAAAGCCTATATCTCTTCGATGAATGTTCAGATCTTATTAAAAACAAGTCTGAACATGTGGGCCATGACTCCAAATAATCATGAAAATTTTCGGACAGATTGGACAAAATAGGCCTGTATAACAGTTAAAAAGGTGAAAATGATATGAACATAATGGCCTATTAAGCCAATAAGTGGTATTTTACTGCCCCCTGCTGTTTAAAAAAAGTCATTTTGTCACACTACTCAACTATAATTAATATTTAGACTTTATAAATTCACTATTTTAACATTTACAATAACATTTAGTCAAAATTCATCTATTGAAGTGACAATTGAGTCACATTGGATCCTGAAGTTCCAAATGTCTCTATCTACAACAGAATGAGTGTGTGTAGATTAAATGATATGAAAAACATGGCATATTGTATAAGTAGGCTGTAATAGCACTGTTGTCCACTAGATGGAGCAGCAGCATTAGACATTTTTAATCTTTTTATCAGCTTTCAGCATTGGCTAACAAACAAATGCTTAAAGCATTTTCTTTAATTAGTTTTATATTATTACATTGCAAAGAAATATGTGAAATGCTCATATACCATTAAAACAGATTTTCACAATAACATATCCCAAAAATGTGTGTGTGTGTGTGTAAGCATGCATTATGGACTTAACATGATAAAAATGGTTTGCTTCAGTGAAGAATACTGGAGAAATAAAGTAGTTGAAAATGAAAGTGAGCCAATAAGTGGTCTTCTACTGCCCTCTGCTGGCCACTCTTCTTAATAGTCTGTTCACATGTGCTTTTGCATTCATATGTATATAGACACTATAAAATCACTTATATAACAATTACTATTAAAACACATTCATATTCTGTCAGAGTGTATCAGTTCATTTGCACTGACACTTCACATCAATGCTAGCAATGTGGTAAATCATGGTGAATTGTGGTAGAACATGATTTTTCACAATAACATAACCCAAACGTGTACGTGTGTGTGCACGTGTGTGTGTGTGTGTGTGTGTGTGTGTGTGTGTGTGAGAGAGAGAGAGAGAGAGCATGCATTATGGAGTTAACATGAAAAAAAAATGGTTTGCTTTAGTGCAGAATACTGGAGAAACAAAGAAGTTTAAAATTAAAGTGAGCCAATAAGTGGTCTTCTACTGCCCTCTGCTGGCCACTCTTCTTTTTAATAGTCTTTTCACATGTGCTTTTGCATTCATATGTATATAGACACTATAAAATCACTTATATAACAATTACTATTATAACATTCATATTCTGTCAGAGTGTATCAGTTCAATTGTTCTGATGCTTCAAATAATTGCTATCAACGTGGTAAATCATGGTAAATAACGCCAGAAACATGGTAAATCATAGTAAAAAAGGTAAATCATGCTAGAATCCTGGTAAATTATTCTAGAATATGCTATATCATGGTAAATCATCCTATAACATGGTATATCAAGGTAAACTATGGAAAATCATGTTAGATTCATGGTAAATCATACTGGAACATGGCAAATCATGAAAAATCACACTGAAATGTAGTATATTATGGTAAATCATGCTTGCTACATGCAACTTAATGTCTTTTGATGCTTTTGTGCTTAACGGCCTTAAAGGCCTTAACTGCTTGAACACCGCTAAATGCTGCTTGCAGCTTTAATTATTATTATTATTATTATTCCGCCGTAAAACGCATCGTGCAGCCCAAACCGTAAGAGCTGGAGCTTGAGGTTATCAAAGTATGAGCCCGATTGGCCCATAGGTGGCGCTATAGCAATCAATTGCGCGTAACTGCTCATAACTCCTAGACCGTAAGTCGTAGACTCAAGTGTCTTATATCATTGGAAAGCTGGACGCCTGAAGGACAAAATGTATATCTCCGATTTTATTTTTGGTATGCAAATTTGTCCGCCATTTTGAATTATGTTAAAAACCTACTTTTGCGAACTAGTCCCTGGTTTTTTGCCCGATTGGAACCAAACCAGTGCAGAAATGTTCTCTGGAGTCTGAATATCAATAATTATCGAAAAAAAGTTGAATTTTCAAATTCCGGTCGCTAGGGGGAGTAAAATTAACGTTGTGGGAGGAGCCAATTTTACTAAAATGGCTATAACTCGAGAAGTAAATGAGGTATCTTCACCAAACTTGGTACTCATATTTATGAGTTCAATTTGAGGTCACAGTCAAAAAACTGCGTCGATCGGCCACATGGTGGCGCTGTAACATTAAAAAAACATAAAAAGGGGTGTGGCCACCTGACCGTTAGTCCGATTGACTTGAAAATTGGTATGCAGTGTCTTGGTCCAAGGCCCCATGTATGTGTAAAAGGATATTGGCGTATCTCAAAAAACATGGCCGCCATCGACCAATGAAGTTTGAGCACCTATGAGACGAGGTTAACGGAGGCCGATCGGAACGAAACTCGATGGGCATGTTCGACTCATGGCCCTAGAGGCCTGTAAGAATTTTAAAACAAATCGGCCACTAGTTGGCGCTAACGAGTTTTACGGCTCTGTAATCACGTGGTGTTGCACACATCCCCACAATATACATACCATTTGATAGATCTCCTCATGCTGAACAACTTTGCCTCTAGAACCATTGCTGTCAATCAAACCGTTCATTAAATATTCACGAATATGTTAAAAACCTACTTTTGCGAACTAGTCCCTGGTTTTTCGCCCGATCGGAACCAGACCAGTCTAGGACAATTCTCTGGACTCTCTAGATCAATAATTATCGAAAAAAAATTTAACTTTGCCCTTTGGTTTGCTATAACAGGATCATTTATAAAAAAGGGCGTGTCAAAACACACTCAAAAGCCTATAAATCATAAATAAAAACTCGGAACTTCACAAAAATTGGTGAGCATGTGTGACATAACATCATTAACAAGCATGCAAAGTTTCATGGAGATCGGACAATAGGTGGCGCTATAACTGTTAAAAATCTTAAAAACCATGTAGGCCTATTCCCTATGGTAAATTGCCAGTATTGACTGTAAATGGTTTGTTCCATCTAAGATCATATAATTTTCATATAATAACGTTCAAAACCAGTGCAGTACAATTCTCTGGACTCTCTAGAGCAATAATTTTCAGAAAAGGTTGAATTTCTGCATTTTTATGGTTATAATAGGGTCACTTCAATGTGTAGCCTTGACCGAGTGTGCTCGAAAGCCTATATCTCTTCGTTGAATGCTCAGATCTTATTAAAAACAAGTCTGAACATGTGGGCCATGACTCCAAATAATCATGAAAATTTTCGGACAGATTGGACAAAATAGGCCTGTATAACAGTTAATAAGGTGAAAATGATATGAACATAATGGCCTATTAAGCCAATAAGTGGTATTTTACTGCCCCCTGCTGTTTAAAAAAAGTCCTTTTGTCACACTACTCAACTATAATTTATATTTAGACTTTATAAATTCACTACTTTAACATTTACAATAACATTTAGTCAAAAATCATCTATTGAAGTGACAATTGAGTCACATTGGACCCTGAAGTTCCAAATGTCTCTATCTACAACAGAATGAGTGTGTGTAGATTAAATGATATGAAAAACATGGCATATTGTATAAGTAGGCTGTAATAGCACTGTTGTCCACTAGTTGGAGCAACAGCATTAGACATTTTTAATCTTTTTATCAGCTTTCAGCATTGGCTAACAAACAAATGCTTAAAGCATTAATTAGTTTTATATTATTACATTGCAAAGAAATATGTGAAATGCTCATATACCATTAAAACAGATTTTCACAATAACATATCCCAAAAATGTGTGTGTGTGTGTGTGTGTGTGTGTGTAAGCATGCATTATGGACTTAACATGATAAAAATGGTTTGCTTCAGTGAAGAATACTGGAGAAATAAAGTAGTTGAAAATGAAAGTGAGCCAATAAGTGGTCTTCTACTGCCCTCTGCTGGCCACTCTTCTTATTAATAGTCTTTTCACATGTATATAGACACTATAAAATCACTTATATAACAATAACTATTAAAACACATTCATATTCTGTCAGAGTGTATCAGTTCAATTGTTCTGATGCTTCAAATAATTGCTATCAACATGGTAAATCATGGTAAATAACACCAGAAACATGGTAAATTATAGTAAAAAAGGTAAATCATGCTAGAATCCTGGTAAATTATTCTAGAATGTGCTATATCATGGTAAATCATCCTATAACATTATTTAAATATTAAAATAGAGTTTTACAAAATATTTACAGAATGCTGCTGGGTGCTCCCTGCACTTTTTAAGTTATTATTATCATTAGGTGTTCAAGCAGTTTAGTGCTGAAAACCTATTGTATTTGCTATTTGAAAAAAAAATCCCCTAAAACGCATCGTGCATTCCAAACCGTATGGCCTAGAGACTTGAAACTCGGCCGGATGGTAGGCCACACTTTTGGGGAGAACCTATCAGAGTATGACCCCGATTGGCCCATAGGTGGCGCTACAGCAACCAAAAGTACTTTTTTTACACCACTGTGATCCTTGGCTCAAGACGAACAAGATGTTTATCTCAGATTTCAATTTGGGCCTAAAAAATTTTTTACGTCCAATTTTGTACAAAACCTACTTTTGCGAACTACTCCCTGGTTTCTCGCCCGATCGGAACCAAACCAGTCTAGGCCTATTCTCTGGACTCTCTAGATCAATAATTATCGGGAAAAAAATTGAAATTTTGCATTTGGGTGGCTGTAACAGGGTCATTTAAAAAAGGGGCGGGGCAAAATACAGTCAAAAGCCTATAAATCCTAAACGAAAAGTCAAAACTTCACAAAAATGTATGAGCATATGTGTCATAACATGGTGAAGAAGCATGCAAAGTTTCATGGAGATCGGACCATAGGTGGCGCTATAACTGTCAAAAAGGTCTCATTCTTATTAGGTGTTCAAGCACTTTAGTGCTGAAAACCTATTGTATTTGCTATTTGAAAAAAAAAATCCCCTAAAACGCATCGTGCAGCCCAAACCGTAAGGCCTAGAGACTAGAAACTCGGCCAGATGGTAGGCCACACTTTTGGGGAGAACCTATCAGAGTATGACCCCGATTGGCCCATAGGTGGCGCTACAGCAACCAAAAGTACTAAATTGCTCATAACTCCTAGACCGTTGGTCCTAGCATGGTGCCCATAACATGGTGAAGCCTGCAAAGTTTCATGGAGATCGGACCATAGGTGGCGCTATAACTGTTAAAAAGCTTCAAAACCATGTATTTCCAATGGTAAATTGCCTGTATTAGCAGTAAATGGTCTTTTCCATCTATGATCATATAATGTTCATTATCATAATGTTCAAAACCATCATAAATCATTCTAGAATGTGGTATATCATGGTAAATCATCCTATAACATGGTAAATCATGCTAGAATCATATTAAATCATACTAGAATGTGTTCAATTGTGGTAAACCATGCTAGAGCAGGGTAAATCATGGTGAATCATACTAGAACTTGGTATATCATGGTAAACTATGGTAAATCATGCTAGATTCATGGTAAATCATACTGGAACATGGTAAATCATGAAAAATCACACTAAAATTTGGTATATCATGGTAAATCATGCTAAAACAAGGTCTATTCCATCTATGATGTCAGTGTTTAAATACTTGCTACATGAAACTTAATGTCTTTTGATGCTTTTGAGCTTAACTGCCTTAACTGCTTGCCTTGAACACCGATAAATGCTGCTTGCAGCTTTAATTAATAATAATAATAATAATAACAGTTCTCAGATTCAAAGATATGTTTTAAATCATTTAAAGAAAGTATTTGTCAAAACCCTTTGTTATTCTTAATTCTGACATTAATATACATTTTTACACCAGACACAGGCTATATATCGGTTCAAAATATCGGTTATCGGTCTACTTGATCTGTAATAATCGGTATCGGCCCTGAAAATCACATATCGGTCGACCCCTAGTATAAACTAAACATGTGGAAAATAAATCTGTCCTAAGACACCAATGAATTAAGACCCCCTGTGGTGAAAATCAAGTTTGATATGTTATGTCTAGGTGGTGTTTTTTATATGCTTTAAGACAAACCAAGTGCAAATTCATAGACAACACCATTGCTGATTATTTTCTCCCAAAAACTGCAGTGAACCAAAGAAAGTCTCAAAAACGCAGTTTGAAACCCCTGGTGTTTCTGACGTCACAAACTACCTTGGCTTGTAACCAATCACATCAATGTGCAGGCGGGCTTTAGCATAACTGCAAAGCAGGGGGTCTCAAGAGAAGCCAGGTTATCCTGATATATTTTTCTGTTGATATGAAAAATGGTGTAAAGCAACATAGTGGGTGAATTATGTACATGATTAGGACTGTGGCGGTATGGGTAGTGATGCACGATATATCGGCCACCGATATAATGTCAGCCGATATGGTAAATTTTTTACACATCGGTATCGTTCCGATGTCAAAATAGGGCCGATGTGAACAGGCCGATAATCATTTCTGTGTATTTGAAGTGTGTGTAGGCTTAGATGTAAGTTTGGGGGCGGGGATGTTTGTTTTTGCACGAGCGCATACATTACACGTCACATAATGTGCTGAAGCAGGTGCTGGAGGCGGCAAGTTACGGCACTCTGCCTTGTTCTGACCGACCATCAAAGTATTGCCGCGCTGGAGTTACAGGGTTATGATGTAGCAATTAAATCACCTCAGACACACACGTAAGTTACATGTTTCTCAGTGATTGCTTTTGTTAGATTATTGAATAATGGCATACTCTCGGGGGAAAATGATGGTGGAAATGGCTTTGAAACGTAAACACCAAGATCAAGGTAAGAATGCCACACGACACGGGTGCATAAAAAAGATCATCTTTAAAATGCAGTAATAGCTAGTGGTAGCCTTTAGCTAGCGATGCTACTTCACAAGCTAGACAAACACGTTTCGAGCCATAATCAACAACTTATCCAGTAAAAAGCGCTGCATTAGAGCAGGCTTGTAGGATATCTTAATTCACAGCCCGTAATACAAGGCTACATGTAGGCTACAACTGAAATAAAATGCTAGCTCTCGCCTGCCAATGACAGTCCACTGACTGAAAACTACACAAGTTGGTTGGTTGGAGCCGCAACGACACACCCATTATACACCAGCAGCAGGAATGTAGTAATTTAGAGCCTACCTTTTGTTGAACCCTGGTTAAAATCCATGTCAAACAACCGACGAGAAAGCAAATCCATTACAATGCGGAACTACTAGATACAGTACTTTAGGGACACCTAATCTGTAGCCCCGCCTTAGCTCTGAAGCTCTGTGACTATTATGAAAAGGCTGCAATGTCAAGATTGCAATGCTGGAATATGGTGTGTGTGTGTGTGAGAGAGAGAGAGAGAGAAAGGGGCGCGGGCGCGATCGAACAGTGGAAACATAAAAACATACTCCGTCATTTTGTTCATACAGGACATTCCAACTATTCTCACTACTTCAACTTCTTGTTTATACATGTAAAGCCATTTTTATCATAGTGAGTCTAGTAGGGTTAATATTGCTTACATTTTAAGTGTTATCATAACATTGTGCTATAAAATAGAAGTTAAGGTCTTTTGCCTTTGTACAACAGTTCAAACTTTAAAGTACAGTACTGCCCTACTATGTTCACAGAATACAGTGACTTGGTCTCAAGCGAGTTAGATGTTTATTGAGAATACTCAGGGTTGGCTTATTCCTAGTGTGAATTCAGGACACACTTGTATCCTTTACAAAAAATTATTTTTTCTTCTGAATTCTGATTACATATTTTGCACACAGGTAAAGGTGCCCAATATCAGTCATTTCTGAAAATAAATTACAAAAGTAAAAAAAAAAAAAAAAGAGTGTTTTGGAAAATAGCTCTTATTTTGATTATCATAAAAATGTGTTTTCTATAGAAATATCGACATTGGTAAATATCGGTATCGGCCATAACATCTATATTAATATCGGTTATCGGCCACAATTTTCACATCGGTGCATCACTAGGTATGGGATTTTTTTTCTTACCGCGGTGAAGAAGCAACAAATCACGTGGTTTGGCGGTTAACTAGCGAATTTTACTAATAGACCTACCAATCTCAGTGTACAAATAAAATAATGATTATGCCATCTTTCTAAAGTCATTTTTACACCCCTCTAACTTCACCTGAAACCCCTCAGGTGAAAATTGTCATTTTGACCCCCCCTCTACAAAATACTGGATTATACATCTGTGACATTAAATAGTTTAGCTTTCATCACTATTTATGTTTGTCTTTCTATAGAAACAAATATTATTAAAATTTAAACATTTGGTTGAGTTGACACGGAATGACCCTGATTCACGTTTTACCTACGCTGAAGCATAATGCGTCATGATGAGAAACTGATAAACTTGCATTTCCCAATACTCCTCTTCTCATTACTAAAAAGACACCATATCTGGAAATGTGGTCGGTCTTCCGTTCTTTCAAGCTTAGGAGATGAGCAATATGCTGATATTATTTTTGCTGCTAAATAACTAATTTAATGCAGGGTTCACATTAATATTATAAAATTTGCATAATCTCTGCCTTTAACAAATTCAGCTTTATCAACAAAAAAAAGTAACCTTTATCAAAGTCTACTTGTAGAAAATGATAATTATTAAATTATATAAAATATCAGTTCTATATTAAGTTCTATCAATATGCATTTAGTTTTTAGGATTTAGCAGTCTTTAATTGCAGCTATGGATTTCAATTTGTGAACTACAGGTACATTATTTACAGGTACAATTTTATATATGACCATCTATTCATTTGATTTTTATTGTTGTAATTAACTATTTAATTAAAATATAAACCAATTATTAAAATCACCAGTTCAGCATATTGTTTATCAGACAAACAAAAATAACCATTTTGTTGTACAAAACAACAATACTAGAAAACCCCTACAACAAAAGCATCATAACAAACTAAATTTTAAAAAGTGCAATATTACTCAAAAGCATTAGTGGTTAGAAAAAAAAAAAAAAAACTTTGGTTTCTGAAAAAGTCCCCGGCAAGGTTTGACACAAATCACAACCTCTTGACAAACTAATCAGACAAATTGGTTTAAAGAATGCAATTTACTTTCATAAGTAACTTTATCTGGTTAAAACCACTAAGGATATCTTCACAAAAGAAGCTTGACTCTGATGTAGAACAGGTGTAACAAAACATGATAGTCATATCAAAAGTTTGTAAACTCATGACCATGACTAAATTCGTGGAAAAGAAAAAGGAAGCCTCACTCACACTTTACTCCACAGTAAAACCAGCAACGAGAACTGAAAACTGATTTGCTAAACATTCTTGTCAGGAAAAAAAAGAAAGAAAAAAGCCCAATGCCTACTCTTGTAAAATCAGCTAATCACTTGATCCATCCTAGTCATCTAGGTATTCTAAACTCAGCTTCAGGCTACAAAATTTATTAAACCAAAATCAGCTCGAGTTAGGATCCTCATCTATATGAAGAAAGTGTGAAAAGTCAACAGGATTCACTCAATCTGTATTAGCGTGCTGTTTTGATTGAAAGAATGTGGATAAAAACCCTAAACCATTGGACAAAATTTTTAATTTAATGTTGGAGAACAACACACTTTAACTAACGTTATAACTGTTAGACGAATGATATAACGTTACACATTTATTTCATGGTGAGAATCTTTTTGTTTAAGAAACTAACTTACCTAGGTTATATGGAAAAGCGTTATTGAGTGCGTTATAACAACAATAATAAGAGTTTATTTTGATCAGATGTTGACGTGGTTAAATTCAGTCAGTGGTTAAATTGTGCTAACATGCTAAGACTGCTGGAGCCGGAAAAAAACTAAGTTACTATATCATTTCCTATTTAGGGAATAAAACATTGTTAGTACAATTACGGACTGCAAGTGAATAAAACACACCATACCACACAATATATCTGGTTTAAAAGCTCTTCATGATGTTCTGGTTCATGATTAAAATGGTCTGTTAGCGCGCTCGTTTAGCCGCCTACCTTCACACACCCGCCAGAATAGACCCAACAAACTTAAGCGTGTTCGGCTGCAGTTAGACAACCTCAATCCCTTTCCTCCTCAGCAAACTGGGTCATTCCACGAAACAACACTTGCGGCTCACACGAAACAAGCTTTGGGAGCGGAAAAAGACGACTGTGTTGCCCTCAATGCGACCTCGCGAGCCGCTCACATAACGCGCCTGTCACTCACCTACTCTGCGCTCCAGCGCGAAATAGCAGCACCTCGATTTTAGCGTTGATTCTAACAGCTTCCGGTGTCGGGCGGAATCATGGGTCGCCACCCGACAAAACAAAGGTCATGATGAGACATTTGTTCTCGTGTTATACAATTAAACTGAGGTTGAATTACTTAACCTAATCTCAATCTTAATCTAAATATGGATCCTTGACTTTAGGATTCACCGCACAAGAGTCCCTCAGATAATTTACATCTTCCACACTAACACAAACATGAACACTACGAACATGACCATTCACTTTCAATTAACTTTCAGAAATTAGCCGACATGAAATCTAACGTTTTCAATATTACGGTTGCAAGACAAATTACAAGGCAAAAAATACAAGGCAAAGCTCTGCATTTACTGTAATTTCAGAATATCACAATACGCTCTAAAGGTCCATATGCAATCTGATTAGCCTTTTCAGCAGACAGATGACAGCATGTTTATGGTTAAGTGTTTCCCTTTCGAGGGTGGTAACTTCTACATTGCGTCAGCTGACGCTGCGGGAACTCCTCCCTTCTCCACTTTTGTTGAAACTTATGGGCTAACGCCAGCTTGGAGCTGCTGGCCAATTGTTGCAAAGTATGCAAATACTGACAGGCTCGCGGGCAGTATAAAATGCATGGGTTCGACAATTGCGTTAGAATCTCTTTCTTCACACTGTCATCGTTGACGTTGCACCTGAGGACTAGTTACGTTTTCTTCCTCGCATACGATGGCTAACCTTTGCCCTACACCTACGAGTACTGCGCCGCCTACCTGGGCCTGGCCCACGCCGAGGCGGCCTTCTTGGGCCCTGTCCCAAATGGCGCACTTCATGCGGACTTTCGGTCTTGTGGACTTAAATTGCGCGTGCTCGCCGAGTCTACGAGTCCGTAGGCCGTCCCATTTAGCATTTTAACGCTCTGAAGTGTGCTCAGCAGCGCCCCCTTTGTACCCTTGAAGCGGTCTTCCGCGAAGCCGCATAGGCCCTGTCCCAAATGGCACACTCCGGACTTGTGGACTTCCTCAGAGTCCACACTTCGGTGACGTCATGTCGTGCAGACCTATAGGGCCCTTAGCGCGAGTCCGCGAGGGCGCATTGAGAGGTATTTTTGGGACAGACTCGATCGTCACGCCGGAAACAGGAAGAAGGTCTCAGCTCAGACGTCGAAGCTGAATAAACTTAAAGGTCATCTCATCAGTCCCTTTATTGGAAAAATATCACAAATATCATTAAAAAAATTACAGTCTTTAGCATCGAGAACAGGATTTATTTTCCCAAATCTTATGTCCATATGAACTACACAGCCTGCTTTTACAGTTCTATAATTGTATATGCCACCTGGGCATTAGAATAGATGTCATGGTTATGTAAATGATCAATACAGTTGTACATAATAATACATAATGTTCAATTTTAACACAAAATTAAAATGTAAATGAGTTTAAGAAAAATGTATAGGTTTCAATATTCATACTACGTTTATATGACTCAGTAAAGCCATGACATTCGGTTCTATTTATGTAGTGAATCATAATGCGATCGTATTATTTAACACGCTATTATTATGTTTGATATATCAACCACTGGTCGATAATGTTTGTATAAACTGTAAGTAACAACTGGTAAAATGTACGCCTATATCATAAAGCCATGTTAACAGTCTGTGAGCGAAATCTCCTCCCATCCGTTTTCTGATTGGCATTTCGCAAGGATTCCTGGGCAGTTAAAGTGCGTGGACGATCGAGTCTGTGGCTGGCTGCGTTCGGAATCGCATACTCAATGAGTAGGTACTTAATTTCAATGAGTACTTACTTAACGAGCGCTAAAAGAGTAGGTACTTAATGGCCAAATCTCGTTAAGTATGAATGCGATCCGGACATCATTCGCCATGTTGACGTTACATGTGACCTATGACGTTTTCACAAGCGCAACAATTTAAAAGTCATGAGCGACAGGTGCACTAACAGCTGATTGCATCAGTAACTCGACAACTTTACTAGAACGGTTTAGTTCAGCGTTTGAAATGGTTGGCATGTCTGCAATTGTTAGATTAAGGTGTGCACAAAGGAGATGTTGGGCAGCTGCTCGACGATCTCGCCTTTGGAGAAGACTGATGATTTTATTCTCAAACAAAGCGAGTATTACTACTTAAACAATTAAGATTACCCCAGAAAGAATTTCATTACTAGCCCATCCCAACACTTATGCACAATAATTATGACAAATGCTGTGACCAACAGTTAATTATATAACATTATTATAATATATATACATTATTAATTATGTAGTTTTGTAAAACAAGCAAACTTTTGTATTATCATATGACATAGCTATGCATGAATACACGCTAGACAAATGCAGATGATGTAAATACATTTTTATTCATGAAATTCATATTTTATTTACTGACAACAATATGAAACATGAATAAAAATAAGTGAATGAATAAAATAAATCATCACAATAAATAAATACATATACAAGTCAATACCACATGAAACATTGTTTTTGATTGTTTTGTTCTAACAAACTATGATGTATTTATTGCAGGCAGTGAACCCCACATCATACTGCCATCTCAATAGAGCTGTTCCCATTTTGCGGCTTTATCTTGATGAGGCAGCTGACCACCGTGCCCACCTTCGCCTGTATATGCCGTCCATCAGGTCCCTGATTGCTGCAGTCAGACCTGGATCTGACCTTGGATGGGAATGGGAGATTGAGGTCCTTGTGTTCCTGCACTGGCTGGCCCATGCAGCATCCTACAGGGTGGTGTCGCAGACCTTCGATATCCCAAAACCTCTGTGCATGACATTGTGCACAGAGTGAGCAAGGCCATCATGGGAATTTTGAGGAGGGTGATCTTCTTTCCGACCGGAGATGACCTGGAGGCAGTGGGAGCAGGATTTGCACAGCTGTCTGGGTCACCAGCTTTCAGCAGAGTAGTTGGTGCAATAGACGGCTGTCATATCCGTATCAAACCTCCAGCAAATAACTCCCACTGTTACTTCAACAGGAAGCTGTTTCACTCCATCCAACTCCAGGCCATCTCTGATCACCGGGGGAAATTCCTTGATGTCTTTGTGGGATATCCTGGGTCTGTGCACGATGCCAGGGTGCTGAGGAACAGCCCTGTGTATGCTGGCAACCTTTACCCACCTGCAGGCAAGTGCATCCTTGGGGATGGAGGCTATCCTTGCCTGAGTGCACCCATCTGCCTCATCACCCCTTACAGAGAGCCTGTACAGAACCCTGTGCAGGCTCGTTTCAACAGCAAGCACTCCCGTGCCCGCAACATCGTGGAGAGAGCTTTTGGGATGCTGAAGACACGCTGGCGCTGCATTTTCTTCAAGGCCTTGGAGGTGAGCCCTGCCTTCGTGCCTGAGATTGTTGCGTGCTGCGCTGTGCTTCACAATCTCGCTCTAGCCAATGGGGACATCGTTGAGCCAGAGGATGAGGAAGACCATGATGACGGCCCCCCTGATCCCCACAACCTTGCAGCAAGAGTGGGAGAACAAGTGCGGGACAATCTGGCTGCTGCAGTGTCTCCTCCAAACATCCCTGTGCCGGCTCTCCATGAGCATGACTACCTTTAAAACATTAAGAAAGATAAAAATGTTTTAAAATTCATGTTGTCAGCATTCAGTTTCTTGACAAATGTCATTTTATAGGTTTACAATTACATGCAAATATTTGTTAGAGCTTTAAAACCTTTTGTAGTGTAGAGGGATAAACCAATGAACTGGTTAGAAGAAGATTGCTGGTCAATCAGCAAGGCTCTTTACTCCAGGTTTGTCCAGGGTCATTGTCCCTGTAAATAAATGGAGTTAATCACTTTTGATAAAAAATATGTCAAATGCATAAATGTGATTGACATTTGTAAAGCATTTTTTGAACCAGTCATGGGCATAAACAGTCAAAGCTGCTTAGTTTGTCAAGGAATTACTATAATGCAAAATGCATACATAAATTTACTACAATTTATATTTGGTGGGTTAAAGGGTTAGTTCACCTCAACATATAAATACAGCAATTATTTACGGTTTACTATTTACTTATTTAATGTTTTTTTATTGTTTAAATACAAAAGGGAATTTTTGTCAAGTTTGTTCTGCTGGTTTCATACAATATCAGTCAATGGAGCCCAACTTTCAGAAGCTTCATGGCATTATTTAATGACACTTTTGAAGCTTCTGAAAGTCCATTGACTGATATTGTATTAAACCAAACAGTACAAACCTGACCAAAATCTCCTTTTGTGTTCAGGAAAACAAAAAACAGAGGGATCGAACAACATCAAGGCGAGTAAATAATGACTATTGAATTATTACTATTATGATTTATTTGCTTGGGTTAAGTAACCCTTTAGTCACTATTTTACTGTGTGTAATTTGTGTAAACAGTCTCAAGTTCAGCTTTGGTCATGGAGGGCTATTATCCAGCAGAGTTTTTCCAACCCTAATTATACACCCCTGAATCAATTTAAACCAATTAATAACTGACTACTTGAAATTTACTGACAGGTGTGCTGGAACTTAACCCTCCATGACCTGCCTTTAAGATCCTTGCATGAACTCTGTAAACCTTTAAAAGTCATATAATACACTCCAGTAAAACCAGTGTTTTAAAGTGTTTTTTTCTTCTTACATTACACCATACATTCACTAATTATTAATCAACGTTTCATAAATATTTAATTTATGAATTTGATTACAATCTTAAAGTATCACTAAATTTCTAGAAGTCTATAATGTACTGTGAATGCCTAGGAATAGTTTGTTTTATATACATATTATTGTACAAAATTCTTAGGCCACCATTTGTAGTTGTTGCACAGTACTGTGTGTGTATATATATATATATATATATATATATATAGATTCCCATTTTTATTCACAAATTTAATTCACATCAACCCAAATGTGCAAAAGATCAGAAGATGTTTTTTGTCAAATAATTTATTTTTTGGCGAGCATCTGAAGAACAGAAAGGAACCTTTCATCCCTTTCGTTGGTTTCTCTTTCTCTCCTTTCCTCTCTCTCGACTGCCTCTCGGTGCCATCTCTCTTCTCTTTCTCTTACTTCTCTTTCTTGTCTTTCCTCTCTCTCTCGTCTCTCCCGTTCTCTTCTGTCCTCCTTCTCCTCCATTTCTCTCCACAGCCTCTCCTCCCTCTCAGCTGCCTTCCGCTCTCTCTCCTCTTCTCGCTCCTCCATGTCCCGGATCAGCTCCTCCACATCTATAGCCCTTTTCCTGGCTCTTGCTGGCTCTGGCCTCACTGAAGATGAAGAGACCACAGCAGCATCCGGCCCACATGAGGCAACGAGGGCAGGAGGAGAGATGGAGGGTCTGCCCCCAATTGCCTCATCCATGGCAGTGTACCACTTCCAGGATGCTGCTGTGGCCTCTCCATCCTCAGTGCTCACCCCCGTCTGCGGACATTTCAGATCCTGCAAAAATGCACAAGCATGATACAAAAGCAGTCATTTAACAGCACAATATTTAATCATTTAATTTATGTATTAGAAGTAACAAAATGATCTTACTTTGTATTTTTAATTCAGGTTTTCCCATTTTTTTTTAACAAACGCCGCCGTCACCCTGCCTTGCGGGATCTGCTCCTCCACAAAAGATTTGCAGCAAGAGAGAAATCAAGAATGAAAAAGTTATATCTCTGTTTGAAAATACAATAATTGAAATGTACTGCAAATAAAGTATTCAATTGATTTTTAAATATTTCTGTATACTCACTCAAAGCCTTTGATGCCAGCATTACGCTTTCCGGTGAAGAGCGCTTCATGAGCCACTCTCCACCGGATAAGCAGCCGCGTGTGCTCATCCGTCCCTGTAACATCCAGACAAGACTCACGTTACCTCTGTGATTTATGAGCTCAATACTACATTTACATGTTGAGGTTGTTGCTAACAAATAGCTTTTTATCCATCATAAATGTTCAACAATTTTTCAACAGTACTAATGGATAAATGAAATAGATTACTTATGTTTAGTTACTTTATGTAAAATGCATTAAACTAACAAAAACAGTGTTAACAACAGTGAATTCTCCTAAACAATAGTACACACACGTCACTCAGATGTCTATTTCATATCAGTTACACGTAGTAATCTTGCCAGATTTTGAATAAATATTTAGTAATGGTATTTCAGATGTATACGGTTTAAAATGTATGCAAATACAGTTTAAAGACGTATGTGTCCTTATGGAGCTCCTCTATCCAATAAAATGTGATTTACGGCAAAATCACAAATTGACCATATTATATAGCGTCTTTGCACCTTCAACAGTTCAACAATTTACTGTACAGAAAGTTAGTTCAACACATGCGATTTGGTTTGTATTTGTAATACTCACATTTGAAAACACTTTCGTCCACCCTTTCCGTCATGTTTGAGTATGAAATATCTACTTCTTCTTGTTCTTTTTTATATCGTATCCTCTCACGTGGCCTCCTGGGATAGATGAGTAAAAGCTGAAAAACACTCAAATGTCTGGGCGAAAGCAGGAGATCATCCGGGAACTTCTCGCCTACTCTTTTAGGAATACTGATGTTTCGAACGTACTGCTTCCCTCACGTACTGTTTTCGCCTACTATATAGTAGGAAAGTAGGCATATTCGAACGCACTATTGTCCAAATCTCGCGATAATTAGTACGTCAACCAGGTAATTCTCGCCTACTCTTTTATGAATACTGAGGATTCGAACGTACTTTTTCGCTCGCCTACTCTTTTCGCCTACTATATAGTAGGGAAGTATGCGATTACGAACGCAGCCTCTCCCAAAAATACCTCTCAATGCGCCCTCGCGGTAGGGGTGGGCGATACTGAAAATTTCGATATCGATACGATACCAAGTAAATACAGGGCCAGTATCGCCGATATCGATACCGATACCAATACTTTTCATTTTAAAAGCAAGCACTTGAACTTGTATGCACTTTCCTGTGCTAGAGCAGTGTGTCATGATTTATGAGGTGATGCATCATTAATATGCTAAATCTGAATACGTTTTCAAGACTATTTATAAAATATTTTGTGATTTGTGCTCTCAACTCACCTGTAATTAGTCAGTGATTTTTACAAAACTACCCTAATTATAGTAAATGTACTATTGTACACTAGCCTACTGTTCAAAAGTTTGGGGTCTGTAAGATTTTTAATTCTCTTCTGCATTTATTTAATCAAAAATACATACATAGGCTATCTGTTTTCTTTGCCATAGTAAACTGTAATTTATTCATGTGATCAAAGCTGAATTTTCGGCATCATTACTCCAGTCATGATGATAATTCATTTTAATATGCTGATTTGCTGCTCAGGAAACATTTCATATTATTATCAATGTTGAAAACAGTTTCATATTTTTGTGGAAACCATGATACATTTTATGCAGAATTATTTGATGAACAAAGTTGAAAGAACAGCATTTATATGAAGTATATATTTTTTTAACAGTGTAAACCCCTTTGATCAATTTAATGCATCGATCCTTGTTGAATAAAAATATTAATTTCATTAAAAAAATCTTACTGACGTCAACATTTTGAACCGTTATGTACACTTGTGGTTTGTTTATTGCGAAATAACTCCCGATTGTTTCTCTGTCATCTAAGCAAGGCTTCGTTTCCCAAACGCACTGGGCCTGTGAGCTCAGCGAAGCACCAGCATCGAACGCTCTCTGTGATTGATTGGTTTCGTCTTGTATACAGATGACTAGGAGAAAAAGTTCTATCCTACACAATTACCCACTAACATTTGCTTATTTTTCCACTTTGAAGCTTATTTAACGCACTGAATTGCGTGCTAAATTAATAAAAATTACTGGTAAAAAAAATACACATATGGATCGATATTTTTATGTGAGGATCGATCCTTTTCGATACCACGTCAGTATCGAAGTATCGATACTTCAGGATCGATCCGCCCACCTCTACCTCGCGGACTCGCGCTAAGGGCCCTATAGGTCTGCACTACATGACGTCACCGAAGTGTGGACTCTGTGGAAGTCCACAAGTCCGGAGTGTGCCATTTGGGACAGGGCCGGACTCCACGTCACGCACGAATGAATGTTGCCCCGAACGAATGTTGCCCCTTCGCTCGTTCCAGCCCTCTTCGAGGTCTCTCTCTTCGTCAGCTCCTCGTCCCACCTAAGATCGGCTGAGCAGCCCACTGCTGCGGCTCTCCGCCCTGCCGGATGTTCGCCGCAGGCAGTGGGCGGGACCGGGAATGTAGCATCACGGACCACGGAGAAGCCTGCAACGCTACGGCGCGCAGCCCTGTCCCAAATGGCAAACTCCGGACTTGTGGACTTCCTCAGAGTCCACACTTCGGTGACGTCATGTAGTGCAGACCTATAGGGCCCTTAGCGCGAGTCCGCATTGAGAGGTATTTTTGGGACAGACTCGATCGTCACGCCGGAAACAGGAAGAAGGTCTCAGCTCAGACGTCGAAGCTGAATAAACGTAAAGGTCATCTCATCAGTCCCTTTATTAGAAAAATATCACAAATATCATTAAAAAAAATTACAGTCTTTAGCATCGAGAACAGGATTTATTTTTTATTTTCCCAAATCTTATGTCCCTGTGAATTACACAGCCTGCTTTTACAGTTCTATAATTGTATATGCCACCTGGGCATTAGAATAGATGTCATGGTTATGTAAATGATCAATACAGTTGTACATAATAATACATAATGTTCAATTTTAACACAAAATTAAAATGTAAACGAGTTTAAGAAAAATGTATAGGTTGCAATATTAATACTATGTTTATATGACTCAGTAAAGCCATGACATTCGGTTCTATTTATGTAATGAATCATAATGCGATCGTATTATTTAACACGCTATTATTATGTTTGATATATCAACCACTGGTCGATAATGTTTGTATAAACTGTAAGTAACAACTGGTAAAATGTACGCCTATATCCAGGGCTCTCAAGTTTTAGCAAAAGTTTAGAGTGAGATCTGTTAGGGGAGGAGCCACCCAAATATTTGCAGCAGCGGTCCCTCGACCCAACCAAATTCGCTTCAATTTTTGCTAGCAGTTCAATCTTGCCTATGTTCATAATTGACCAGCACAAATGGAAATTATAACAATTGGTAAATCTGATAAAAGACAAATTCATCCAAATAAAATAAAGTTATATTTAAAAAAATACAAATTTATTGAAAAATAAAAATAAATTTGACCCCAAACAAGCCAACTGAACATCAGTGCTCAATGTACATAATATTGTGTCATAACTTGCCCTGAGCATGCATGTCAAGACCCAAACCGGTCACCTTTACAGGGGTCATCGGATGCCCATTTTCCACAAGTTGGTATGATTCTTTGGGGTGTTCATGTAAAGTTTGTAACATACTTTGGTTAAAATTTATCAATGGTAGTGTAAAACAACACCCTTTTTACCTCCTCAAAAACAGCTCTGTTCACAGTGACCCGTTTCGGTGCATGTCTCTTTAAATTATAATGAGCAACAACTTTTTGTTTTTTTGAGGATTAAAAAAAAGTGAATTGATTTTTTTCATTGCATGGTGGTTGTGTCCACACACTACAAAGATACATTTATATGCAAACACCATAAAAAAGTGTATTTTGCATTCGATGACCCCTTTAAAGGCAGTCGGAGAGTTTTTGAATGCATCAAAAATAATTTAGCACGAATTTGGCTATACTCCTCAACATCAGCTCTCACTGTCTTTGATCACAGGCAAGAGATTTCGTCCAGGAATCGTAAAATCAAAATGCTAAAAAAATTAAAAATAAAATGAATGAAGAGGTCCGCAAACCGCATTTATTCATCTGGGGCCTCATTTATAACCATTGCGTACGCACAAAACAGGCCCTGAAAGAGGCGTACGCCACTTACGACGCACAAGTTGTGATTTATAAAAACAAACTTGACGGAAAAATGTGCGCACCTGCACGCAAACTCTGACCCATGCGTACGAACATTTTGGAGATGGAGCAGTTTGGCGACAACGATGGTGAGCTGGAGTTAAATGTCTTTTTGGTCACTTTTAGACAGAAAATCTAAAGAAAATTATACATATACAGAAAGATAATACAAATATAATTTCACTCACCAAGCCTATCACATGAAGCAAATATCCATCCCTTCTTAAATGTCCGCGCCAGCGAGCGCGTTGAGCCGTTTAGTGAAACTGACGCATAGCCTTAAATCTTCATTATAAGTCCTAATCATAAATACAGTGCATGTTCACAATAGCAGTTTAAATAAATAAAAGAATGATTTAAACTAATGTTTTACTTCTGATGTAAACATTTAGATTAAATATGCCATTCTGATTAATGATGCCATTCTGATTAATGGAGTTAAACACTTAAATTACATGAAATCATTACTGAGAAGTTACAACATTTTTTATATAATTTATAAATTTAATACATAGAAATATTTTTTGTGGATGCAATGCTTTCGAACACTTTTCCTCTGGCATGCTGTGTTTTAATGTTTTACCTACAGAGATAATTGATTATAATGATAATAGCAGATTGTCTGAGAAAATAGTTTTGTGCAAATAATGCACAATAAGATCTATCTGTTTCCATTAAAAATATAAATCAATTAAAAATACTCTTTGGCCAGTGGAAAAGATAGTGTAAAATAGATTTCAGAGAGTTTTTCTCAATTTATTTATTCAAAAACAAGGCAAGGATAGGCTACTAAATGATTTTTCTATTAATGTAACTAATATGACAGCACATCCGCATTTCATATTTTCCTAATGTCTGTGCCGTTAAACATGTTATCACGTGGATGAATAATCATATGCAAATGGTATGCAGATGAAGATATGCATAGTAAAACTAGGCGTTGTAAGCTCCATATATGGTTGTTTCGGGGAGGAGACGCATGTGCGCACAATCTTCCGCTAACTGGGATTTATAAAGTGAATTCTGCGCAGGTTCTGGCGTACGCACGGTTTTATAAGTCTGAATATTTTTTTGCGTACGACATTTTTGGCTTTCTGGCGCACGTACACCTTTAGTAAGGATCCTACGCACAGTTTTATAAATGAGGCCCCAGATCTTGCTCGTTCAACTTCCACTCCGTGTGTGCACGTGTTGTCTAGTAACGAACGTGCTTGCAGCGGGAACACATAATTTACCCGGAAACAACTAATTCTAATTTCTGATTGGCTGGTAGCTGGCATTAAACTCTGTATAACTCGAGAACATCGAGACAGATGCTATGAACTCGGCAGAGAACTTCCCTCCCTTTGTCTGCGCCTCGTCCATGAATTGTATAGCGGGACAAGTTCCCTTACTCCTCAGGGTGAGAAATACAAGGTATGGCGTGTGAGCGTGTGAACGGGTTGAAATGCGTGTGTCTCACGCCCAATATAAAGCCATGTTAACAGTCCGTGAGCGAAATCTCCTCCCATCCGTTTTCTGATTGGCATTTCGCAAGGATTCCTGGGTAGTTAAAGTGCGTGGAGCCTGCATCTATGCGGGCTTCGCGGAAGACCGCTTCAAGTGTACAAAGGGGGCGCTGCTGAGCACACTTCAGAGCGTTAAAATGCTAAATGGGACGGCCTACGGACTCGTAGACTCGGCGAGCACGCGCAATTTAAGTCCACGAGACCGAAAGTCCGCATGAAGTGCGCCATTTGGGACAGGGCCCTCGGCTGCCAAGCCTTCGCCCTATGGACCATCCAAAAGGAGGAGAGAGTTCGTTTGAGGGCCCGCCCCCAAGTGCCGTGTTCTGCATCATGTCCCCTCTGTTCCTGCAGGCGACATTTGCAATGTTTGTGTAAATGCTGTGTCTGTTTGTGTGAGCTCCACAATAAGAGCACATATCCCTTCACACAAAGGACCTTTTCCTCCTCATCTTTTTCAATCACTGTCACTCGCCCTGCACCAGAGCAGCGCGGAGTCGCAGTCCGTGCCTAGTGGCCTCCCGACGGAAAAACGTGTGAGTGCCAATGTTCCCCCACTGTGCACGACACCGCTCGTGCCCGATAGGCAGCCAGCCTGCCATCCACGAGCGGCATATATATATATATATATATATATATATATATATATATATATATATATATATATATATATATATATATATATAAACAAATGTCCACCTAAATTTTTTTTTCTAAAGATTTATTAAAGTAATTCTGGGAAATGGAGTCATGTTTCTATCATGTTCCACAAAATTACAATAACAATAAATCAAACTTAATTATTTGTTCTGTGACTAGAGCTTTTCACATTCATTGCTGGGGGAAAATATTTCCTGTTAATGTAATTTGTACAAGTAGTTCAAACTAATATCATTTATAGAATATGTAATGCAATCATATCTGACATTTACTGTAAAACTTCATTGTTAAACACTTCACTTAAAATATCTATATTAATTTCTTAGAATTTGTTTTGAATTGCAATTCTGCTTCCTTTAATTCAAATTCGAATTGTAATTCTAGATCCTGTTTTTGACATCAATTCAAATTCAATTCAAATTCAAGAATTAAATTGGAATTCAGGAGTCATTCTCAATCTAATTCTGTATTGTGCACAAGCCTGCTAGATAGCACCACAATGTATTTTTTAATCTAATTAAATGTAATATTATGCAATTGCTTACATTGATATGCTGTTAAAATAATTATTATTGATGAGTCATATATGTTTGTACATAACATTTACATTTACAAAGCAAAAACTAGCTTTGGTGGAAGTTAACTTAATGTTGTTTATAACAATTAGTTTAAGAAATCAGAAAATAATTGGCAGACACCTCGTGCCACAGACAGACCCCCTATGGGTCAAGAACTCCTGTTGAAGACCTTAGGTCTATGCTGTAAATAACAAGTGAAACTATCATATTATAGAAGTATACTGAAATATTAAGAACATATGTTATGTCTTTCATTATGAGATTGATAATGACCAGTTTATGGTCTTGGCTTGCAGTTTGGTTCAGTAGTTTGTGAAATGAATTTGTCATTTAACTTCAATTACCCAGACAACATTTTGTTTAAAAAAATTTGATCAGCAGATTGTGCATCCTCAAATTAAACTATACTACAGTTGTTGACTGGCATGTTATAAAATTGTTAATAAATGGAAATATATAGGAATCTGAATGATCATTTTAATGTTAATTGTGGATTAGTTAAATTACCCATCTTTATTCTCAGATTAATGGAGGTATGATGCTGGCAATTGTATTGTTTCAGATTGAAAAGGAAATAGTTCTATTCTATTCTATTCTATTCTATTCTATTCTATTCTATTCTATTCTATTCTATTCTGCGCATGGGACTTTTACTGTAAAATTTCGCCATAATTCTGCGTCGCTCACGTTGCGTCGCAGTTGGCAAAAATATTCGCAGTAAGATGGCGCTGTCTGGAGGGGTGGATAGAGGATCTCACAGCATGGATAAGAGCATAACACTCCCTCCGGATGAAATCTTCCGCAATTTGGAGAACGCCAAGAGGTTCGCTATAGATATAGGTATCATCACATGCAAACTTCCACCCTTTTTCTGTTCTTGTTCGCAGTACAGTCACTTGTGGAGTTTGGACGTGGCAGAGTTTGTTGGGAAGGGCTGTGCTCAAACCTGTTAGCGCGTGCTGCTAATCTGACAGTTCATTCAATGTATGTGAGAAACATCATCAAACGTTTATAATGGAGACGTCGAGGCTGTAGATATCAACTGAATAATGTTGATTTTAGAAATAAACCCGAACGATGAGGTGTTTATTTGTTCTTCTGGACTGCAAAGTGCAATCATCATAATTATATCAGATTTTTTGATGGACTCTAGCAACCCCTGGTGTAATGTGTTAATAACATAATTATCGAATATGATAAGGTTAAGTGTATATAAATATAGAATAAAGAAACGATTTGACCTCATCTTATCTGACAGGTGGCTCTTTGACAAAACTGGCCTATTATTCCACTGTTCAGCACAAAGTTGCCAAAGTCAGGTCATTTGATCATTCAGCAAAGGTAAGCTTGCAGGTAAGATTTTCTCATTTAACCCCATGACATTAGGGTCCTTGTTTGGAGACAAGGGAGGCAGTATCAGAAATTTGGATGAGAAATTAATAGACTTAAAAAAAGTAAAACAAAAAAAATATTAATTAATGTTAGATTGAATAATATTATATAAATCAGTCATTTATATCAGCCATAGAAAAGCTTCATTGATCAAGTGTACTAACAAACAAGGTCTCTGAGCACTTGCATCAAATATATACAATATCATGAATAAAGAAGAGTAAATGTAAGAATTTTTAAAAAAAAGAAAATGGAACTGTATAAATGTATGTTTGCATTATGTACTTTTTCAACATAATATTTCAAGAGTAAACTGTAAAAGAGAATTGTGGCTGTTAAATGTCTGTTATAGATATGTATGGCTTCAGGGAAGGACCTGTTTTTGTTTCTGGATGTTTTGGGGCTCAGTGCTCTATACTGCTTACCAAATGGCAGGAGTGCAAAGATAGTACCAACTATTCTTTTAGTTGCACTGACTGTCTGATGTAGTCTACTATTGTCTGATTTGGTGGCCAAGGATATGCTGACACCGCTGTCCCTTTGTCTAAAAAGGTTTACGTTCATCTCCACTGTTTTAAGTGTGTTCAGCTGCAATAGATAGCCTAGCTATCACCACTGTCAGTTATGTTCCTGCTTGATGGTGTAACAAATTAGCTCAAAGAGGAGATATTAATAATTAACCATAATAACTTGGTGTTGAAAGTAGACAAAGTTGACTGTCTACAAATAGTAACCTTGAAATATAGCTGCAAGCAGCGATTACGGGGCCAAGCCGGTGGCACCGCAACCCCGGTGCCTTTAGTTACCTAAAGGCACCGGGGGTGGCGGTGCCGCCAGCTTTGGCCCTTCATCGCTGCTCGCAGCTATATTTATATATATATATATATATAAAAGTATATATACACAAAAGTAACCCTGCTTTGACTGTCGAAAAGAAGTGTGCTGTAGAGCTTGCATCAGTGTGGGCATCGTGGGCACATATCAACCACAAAGTATGCGTGAGCAAACTTCTGAAACCTAAAATGAAAAATGAGACACCCTATGGTCTCATGGATTTAACGAACACATGAAATAAGTACACAAGACTGAAAATTCAGATGAAGTGTGCCATTTGGGACAGGGCCTATAATCGTGAACCACAATAGCCACTTATGGATTTTGCCCGCCCATCATTTCCCATGTTTGATTTCTGTATTTGACCGATTGTTTACCGTTGCTGACTACTTTCTGCCTGCCTCGATCTGGATTGTTTATTGGACTCTGATTCTTGCTGCATGCCTCGGCCCTTTATTTATAATTCAGATGAGAATAAAGTTAGTGTTGATTAAAATGAAGGAAAACAAATATATTGATCTGAAATATGTAAGGGATAATGTATAGCGAGGCGGTTATAGCGAATACCACCCCGACAGGCTGACTCTTAATCAGCCTGAAGGGGTGGTATTCGCTATAACAACCGCCTCGCTATACATGATCCCGCTTATTACATGGCTACCTACCAAATAAATCAATAATTTGACTCAAAATATTGATTTAAAAAGGAGTTTATTGATTTAAAAACGATTGTATTGTTTCCGCTAAAGAAAATAGTCCGTTCCGTCTCTGAACTGCGTCCATGGCAACGCAGTTGATCAGCGACCGGAGTAAAATTTCATTAATCACGAGAGTGAAGAGCTGACTGAAAAGATGATGACGGAATATTTTGTGTAAAAGCGCCTATTTAAGCAACTCTGTCATTGTACTCTTTTGTTGTTGTGTTTTCTGTGAAAAATAAAAGGCTATTGAACTCACAATTCAAGCAATCGGCCCCCGATATTGCGCTAATTTTAAAGTGACACTAAAAAGTTCACGGCTGCATGTGCATTCATAACGGTGCGCATCCATAGCGAGGAGCGAGCAGAACAGAGCGAACTTTTTTTCATTTCTACTTCCATCGGAATTCATTTGAGCGCTCTACGAGCGCCATTATCAATGTCCGTGCGGACGTCAGTACTTTACTTTCACTTTTATATTAGCGATTTAAAAGCCCTCGCTGGTGTCACACGTCGATTAACCGGTGGGAAAATATCCTCACAGCCATTTATATATAAATACAATAGGCATACCTGATAAAAAAGTTTTATGTACTATGTTGATATCATTTTGGACACAAGACGGCAGTATAGCCCTATGTATGATTTTTTGTTTAACCAAATAGCACTAAATAGCCTGTTTTAAACTTTTTCATTCTTCTTGAATTTTAAAAAACAGAATAAAATGAGTTTAGTTCTAATATTTGTATAATTTTATATAAAAATAAATGGTGTATAATTACATTTTTAGAAGATATGAGACGTTTCCTGATTCTTTTTTTGACATAATCCCTCGCATAGCAAAACCGTTTGAAATATTCAATATACGTTCAGAATTTAGCATCTTTAATGTATTTTTATCATGTTGAAAAAGTTTGGTGGGAATAAAATAAACCACTTAAGAGGAGTGAGTAAAAATGTAGAGGCTGGTTTTGCAAAACATCCACATTCAGACCAAAATAGCCCACTTCCTGTTGGGCTGGCTTAAAGTTGTTCGGCCTGATGAGATCTATATGTGTACCGAGTTTCATATTATTACATGCAAGTGTTTTTGATTTATGGACCAAATTTTCAGACCAAGTTTATAGACCAAGTTAATTTAATTAATAAACTAATTATATAAAACTATTGTCAATGCACTACAATTAAACTAGTTATATGCCTTTACTTTATTAATAAAACTTATTTTAAAAATACAAGGGGTAAGACATTTATTTTCCTTTTTAACCCTCTGAGGTCTAAGGTGTTTTCTGGGTCCTGGAGGTGTTCTGACATGCTCTGACATTTGTGCTTTTTTCAGTTATTTATAAACATGTTAATGGAAAAGGTGTAAATTCACTCTATATAGCACAAACGGGGCTACCGTAATATGTGAGCAACATGCATGTACGTGTTTGTATTTTTAAGATAATAATGTTTAAGCGTGGTTTGTGAAAAAACATAAAACAAATGTCACTGAAATAAGGTAATAAAACCCATAGTGATTATTTCTTCACAAGACTTTTGAAAATTGTATCACGTAGCGTAGAATATTTGCTCCAAAACTATGTGAAAATCATCCTGCATGCTCATTTAGATAAGACAATATATTGATTTAAAATTTGTATGACGTGTTTTGTGTGAGAAAGCTTTATGCAAAGGGGCGTGGATCTCTCATTAATATGAATGCATTTTACACCTGAGAAAGACAAAGACCCTCCCCTAATGGCCCTATTAGGGGCTATCAGGCCCTATCATCATGAGAAGCCTTGCACAAAGAATGAGGAGAAATTAAAAAAAGAATGGCTTTTAGATTGTCTGGATTTATTTACAACACAACATAATCCAAAGATACACAACAAAGGACAAAAAGCACATTAGTAAACACACTGATGTGAAGACAAAGACTTAAACAGTCACACACCTTTGTGCCATTCCTGAAACATAGTAGCCTACATTCCTGTCATGTCCAAGGTGTTTGACTTTTCATTTTCATGTTCATGTACAGAGACTCATGTGAATGTTGAAGTCAGCAGGACTCATCCAGTGGCATCTGGTCCCTTTCTAAAAAATAAATAAATAAACACCTGTAAACATGTTGATATCAAGACAAACTATAGGGCTGCACGATTCTGGGAATACATTTTAGATTTTTCACTCACACACACACATATACATATATATATACACACAATATATATATATACACACAATATATATATATATATATATATATGTATATATATATATATATATATATATATATATATATATATATATATATATATACACACACACACACACTGCCGTTCAAAAGTTTGGGGTCGGTATGATTTTTAATGTTTTTAAAAGAAGTCACGTATGCTCACAAAGGCTGCATTTATTTGAGTAAAAATACAAAACAAACCCAGTAATATTGTGAAATAATATTTCAATGTTAATCAGCTGTTTTCTATGTAAATAGTAAAGTATATAGTAAAGTGTAATTTATTCCTGTGATCATTACTCCAGTCTTCAGTGTCACATGATCCTTCAGAAATCAGTATTATATGATGATTTGATGCTCAAGAAACATTTTTCATTATCATCAATGTTGAAAACAGTTATTTACATTTTTATTTCAGGATTCTTTGTTGAATAGAAAGTTCAAAAGAACAGTATTTATCTGAAAATTTATCTAATCATAAGTGACTTCTTTTAAAAACATAAAATCTTACCGACCCCAAAATTTTGAACGGCAGTGTATATATGTATATGTATTTTGTAAATATATATAGGAACATCTAGTTTGTTGTGCCTTGTATATAGGCATGTGTAGGGCAGCATAAAATAATAACAATAGCCTAGATAGCAGGCAGCCTATAAATCGTTAAAAATGAACACTTTTCAGTAACACTACACTAGACAAACATATATTGTTTATCATACGTTACTTCAAATATTTCTATTCGTTATGAAATGAGATGAGTTTGTCGTGAAGCCTAATGTGTGGCGTGTTTTGCTTTTCAAACACACAGCGCGACTCAGACCCAAACTCAGCGCGTGCAGCGATCGAGCCGCTCCAAACTATGAAACATTGTTGTTAAATTATACATCTACGTTTGAGCAGATATCCACAAACACAGTATTTAACAGTAAACACAGGTCTAAACATTAAAATATTCACCATATTAGAATAAACACTCATACTAGCATAGGCCTACTTGTATCTCATTTCACAACATTTTAGGCTGCACCAGTTTGAGTTTAGTGGCTACAATGTAAAGTTTATGCAACAATAAAACACTTACGATTATGTCTCTTACCTTAAAAATTGTTCTCATAATAAAAATGTGTCGTCCTTAGGTAAATCCAAGGTAAATCCACAGCACAAACAGTCTTCCAAACTGATGAAAAGTAGAGACATACTGGAGTCGCTGATTCTTTGTTTAGAGCTGATGAGGGCGTTAACAGCTCTGCGTTCCTTCACGTGGATCATTTGAATGAGAACAGCTGCGCGCGTGGGGGTGTGGTCAAATTAAAGTTAATGAGCTCGGGCTGGAGAAACTGTACATGTCGTTGCTTTCATACGGATTTCTTAAACCGAGAATATTTGTTTTTGATATGATTTACTTCATTTAAAAAAGGAGACTTCGAACTTTGTAAAGACATTACTTTCATGTGTGGGTGGCAAGTATTGGCTGAGTTACAGATCAGTTTCTGTCGCGTTTCAGAATGAACTTCACATCGAGAGAGAAGACAGAACGTGCATCATGTTTTTTTTCTTTATTTTACGAAAAACACAACTTTTTCATCAAGATCAGTTAATGTATGCAGAAGTTATAACACACTTCCTGTTTCCATTATTCACCATAAATTCGTTTCCTCGCCACGGCCACACCGTTCGAGATATCAAAAATCCCCTGGCAATTTTTCATCCTCAATGTCTTGACTTCATGCTGACCGAGTTTCGTGGCGATTGGTTGAATTCTCTAGGAGGAGTATATCGAATCCCAGGGGCATACGCTTCCAAACAAACCATAATAGCCGACTTCCTGTTGGGCTGGGGTAAAAAGAAAAAGTACAAAGGATATATGAACCGATGAGATCTATATGTGTACCGAGTTTCATATTATTACATGCAAGCGTGTTTGATTTATAGATCAAGTTTTCGGACCCCGTTCCAGGGGGCGCTGTCGAGCCCCCCTGCCACGCCCAGGTACCAGCTTCAGCCCGGCCCTGATGGCCGCGGGTTCTGACCCGTGTGCAAAGTTTCAAGAGTTTTTGAGCACGTTAATGGCCCCAAAAGTGCGCTAAGAGTCTCAAAAGCATCCAAAAAGAATATTAAAGTTTGATGCGTTGTCACGGCAACAATATCTAAGATATCAATAATCCTTTCACAAGTCTTCATCTGGCGTGTGTTTACATTAGACACATAAAGTTTGAAGCAAATCGGGTAAAAATAAGAGTGTGATTTCAAAGCTTTTTGGAAGTGACACACTTCCTGCTGCCAGTTGGTGGCGCTATAACTTTGACTTTCAATAGTCACATCCATGTGATCGGGCTCTTACAACAAACACACTGCTGAAGTTTCATCAAGATCAGTTAATGTATGCAGAAGTTATAACACACTTCCTGTTTCTTGTTTCTCGCCATAAGTTCGTTTCTTCGCCACGGCCAAACCGTTCGAGATATCAAAAATCCCCTGGCAATTTTTCATCCTCAATGTCCTGACTTCATGCACACCGAGTTTTGTGCCGTGTGTTTGAATTCTCTAGGAGGAGTATTTCAAATTCCATTGCATGCGTTTTCCAAACAACCCTAAATAGACGACTTCCTGTTGGGCTGCGGTAAAAAGTAAGAGCATGAAGGATATATGAACCGATGAGATCTATATGTGTACCGAGTTTCATATTATTACATGCAAGCGTGTTTGATTTATGGACCAAGTGTTCAAACCCCTTTCCAGGGGGCGCTGTCGAGCCCCCCTGCCACGCCCGGGTACCAGCTTCAGCCCGGCCCTGATGGCCGCGGGTTCTGACCCGTGTGAAAAGTTTCAAGAGTTTTTGAGCACGTTAAGGGCCCCAAAAGTGCCCAGATAGTCGTAAGAAAAATAATAGAGAAAAAAAATATATATATATAGCTGCGAGCAGCGATTACGGGCCCAAGCCGGTGGCACCGCAACCCCAGTGCCTTTAGTTACCTAAAGGCACTGGGGTGACGGTGTTGCCGGCTTTGGCCCTTCATTGCTGCTCGCAGCTACATTTATATATATATATATATATATATATATATATATATATAAGAAGCCGGTGACACCGCCACCCTGGTGCCTTTAGGGTTATTGTGCACGACGTACAAAAACGTAGCCCTGCTTTGACTGTCGAAAAGAAGTGTGCTGTAGAGCTTGCATCAGTGTGGGCTCTGCAAAGGTGCACATAGAGGGCACATATCAACCACAAAGTATGCGTGAGCAACCTTCTGAAACCTAAAATGACAAATGAGACACCCTACAGACGGTCTCATGGATTTTACGGACACATGAAATAAGTACACAAGACTGAAAATTCATATGAAGTGTGCCATGTGGGACAGGGCCTATGATCGTGAACCACAATAGCCACTTATATTGATTTTGCCCAGCCATCATTTCCCATGTTTGATTTCTGTATTTGACCGATTGTTTACCGTTGCTGACTACATTCTGCCTGGCCCAATCTGGATTGTTTATTGGACTCTGATTCTTGCTGCCTTCCTCGGCCCTTTGCCTGTCAACCTGGTTTGTCTCTTCCTTTTCTGTTCTGCCCTGTTTGCCATTGCTCACCCTTTCTGTCTCGAGCATTCTTAATAAAAAGCTGCAAATGGATCCCCCTGGCCCGACCCTGCCTCGATACAACACATATGCTGCATCTGCTCGCTATCTGCCGAAGGCTCTGGTAGTTCCGCTTCAGCACTGATGATGTTGTAGGAATAGTGCGCTCTGTTTGGTCTGGATTATTCGGGATTTTTTATTTTATACAGAAATAAGTTATTTATAATTCAGATGAGAATAAAGTTAGTGTTGATTAAAATGAAGTAAAACTTTGATTGTATTGATCTGAAATATAGCACATTAATTTTAAATTCATTTAGGTTCAATTACCAAATATACAATCTTAATTTAATTTAAAGCAAACAATACATTTAAATACATTTAAATACATATGGGTTATATGAATATTTTGGAGAAAAAATATGTATATATATTATTAAAAATAATAATATAATAATATTTTATATATATATATATATATATATATATATATATATATATATATATATATATATCCAAAAAGACAAGGCCTTAAACTTAAGCTTGAACAAGGGTTAAACTCTTGTCACTAACAGACACCAAGGCACAATCTCTCTCTCTCACTCACACACACACACACACACACACACACACACACACACACACACACACACACAGACAGTTTAAAAGCAAAAAGATATTTATCCAACCCCATTTAAAAACAGTCTGTGAGTGCCATCTTTTGGACATCCATCATATTGCATAGGTTTTCAAAAATTTTAAGGAAAACATATATATTGATCTAATATACATATATATAGCAGATATGTATAAATGAACAGGCTTGCGATGTCAAGATTGCAATGCTGGAATGTGTGTGTGTGTGGGTGGCTCAGCGCGATTGAACAGTGTGTTACACATAAAAACGTACTCCGTCATTTTCTTCATACAGGACATCATTCAAACTGCAAAGTGTTTACTTATATTTGTGTACACTCGCAATAAAACACAACATTGTGTTTTTGTTAAATAAATTAAAGTAATACATCCACCCGAAATGGCACTAATTTTAAAATTAAACTAAAATGCTCACAGCTGCACAGGCATTCATAACTGTGCGCGCCCACGGTGAGGAACGAGCAGAACAGAGTGAACGTTGTTTAGTTCATTCCTACTTCCATAGGAATTAATTGAAAAAGCTCGCTCTTCTCTGCACCATTATTAATTTCTTGTGCGGACGTCCGTATTTTACTTCCACTTCCAAGTTAGCTCCCAGCGGTGTCACACGTTGATTAACCGGTGGGAAAATATTCCCATAGTAACATCCCTAATATTTATATATAAATAAAATAGGCCTACCTGATTTTGAACACTTGAGGGCAGTATAGCACTATGTATGATTTGGAATTAGTTATTTTTTTTGAATAAACAACCATTCTGGCTGTTTTTAAACTTAAACATAATTCTTTAATTGAAAAAAAATGAATAAAAAGGGTTTAGTTCTAATATTTGTATAATTTTACATAAAAATAAATGCTGTATAATTACATTTTAGAAAGATATGAGACATTTCCTGATTCTTTTTTTTTACATTAATTTAATCCCTCACCATAGCAAAACCGTTTGAGATATTCAACATCCGTTCACAATTTAGCATCTTTAATGTATTTTCATCATGTTGAAAAAGTTTGGCGTGAATAAAATAAACTACTTAGGAGGAGTAGCTAAAAACTCAGAATCTGAAATCCACATTCAAACCAAAATATCTGATATCCTGTTGGTCGTAGCTAATGACTGTAAATTAGAAAGTTGTCCGGCTCGAAGAGCACAATATACATACCGAGTTTTGTTACTGTAGATAAAACTAACCCCCCCACTTTTGTCAAAAGCATTTAGAAAGTGACACACTTCCTGCTGCCAGTTGGTGGCGCTATAACTTTGACTCACAATAGTCACATCCATGTGATCGGCCTCTTACAGCGAACACACTGCTAAAGTTTAATCAAGATCAGTTAATGTATGATGAAGTTATAACACACTTCCTGTTTCCATTTTCGCCATAAATTCGTTTCCTCGCCACGGACAAACCGTTCGAGATATCAAAAATCCGTCCGCAATTTAGCATCCTCAATGTGTTGATCTCAAGGTGACCGAGTTTGGCAGTAAACGGATGCAATCTTTAGGAGAAGTACTTCAAATTCCAGAGCAAGCGTTCTCCAAAAAAACCCATAATAGCCGACTTCCTGTTGGGCTGGCGTAAAACTTGACCGAGGGAAAGTTGTTCGGCTCGATGAGATCTATATGTGTACTGAGTTTCATATTAATTCATGCAAGCGTGTTTGATCTATGGACCAAGTTTTGGGGACCCCATTCAAGGGGGCGCTGTTGAGCCCCCCTGCCACGCCCGGGTACCAGCTTCAGCTCGGCCCTGATGGCCGTGGGCTCTGACCTGTGTGCAAAGTTTCAAGTGTTTTCAAGCATGTAAGGGCCCCAAAAGCCCCTGAAACCTTGAACACCATTAAAATAATAGTCAAATTCCCCAAACCCCACTCACAGAGACAGGGGGAGAGGGATCACATTTAATCACATTTAAACCAAAATATCTGACTTTGTGTTGTTCGGAGCTAATGACTGTAAATTATAAAGCTGTCCGGCTCGAGGAGAACAATGTACATACTGATTTTTGTTACTGTAGGTAAAACTTATACCCCATTTTTGACTAAAGGTGGCGCTACTGAGCCCCTCACCACACCCGTTTCTGAAACTTTGCACGTCTACTGGCTAATAAATGTGATGTGTCTATCGAGTTTCATGCAATTTCAAGCATGCTAAGAGTCTCAAAAGCATCAAACAAGAATATTAAAGTTTGATGCGTTGCCAAGGCAACATTATCTTAGATATTAAATAATCCTTTCACAGGTCTACATCTGGCGTGTTTACATTATACAGATGAAGTTTGAAGCAAATCGGGTAAAAATAAGAGGGTGATTTCAAAGCATTTTGAAAGTGACACACTTCCTGCTGCCAGTTGGTGGCACTATAACTTTGACTCACAATACTTACATCCATGTGATCGGCCTCTTACAACGAACACACTGCTGAAGTTTCATCAAGATCAGTTAATGTATGCTGAAGTTATAACACACTTCCTGTTTCACGTTTCTCGCCATAATTTAGTTTCCTCGCCACGGCCAAACCGTTCGAGATATCAAAAATCCCCTGGCAATTTTTCATCCTCAATGTCTAGCCCCCCTGCCACGCCTGGGTACCATCTTCAGCCCGACCCTGATGGCCGCGGGTTCTGACCCGCGTGCAAAGTTTCAAGAGTTTTCGGGCACGTTAAGGGCCCCAAAAGTGCCCGAATAGTTGTAAGAAAAATAAAAGAGAAAAAAAATAATAAATAATCCTAAGGAAAACAATAGGGCTCTGCGCCCTTTCAGGGCTTGGGCCCTAATAATCCTTAGGAAAACAATAGGGCCTTCGCCTTTTCGAGGCTTGGGCCCTAATAAAAAGAAGAAGAATCCTTAGGAAAACAATAGGGCCTTCGCCTTTTCAAGGCTTGGGCCCTAAAAAAAAAGAATCCTTAGGAAAACAATAGGGCCTTCGCCTTTTCAAGGCTTGGGCCCTAATTAGATCCCAGTCTATTAAGGTATTGCAGGAGGTACAGTAGTGCATTTTTCATTTGAACTGCACAGGGTTCTAATGGTCATACCTTAGTTGTTTTTTTTTTAATTTGTGTATGAGCGACTATTAGAAACCAACAGTACAGCGAATTTGTGACCACCGACAACTTAATCCCTGTCAGTGTGAACAGGACTTTTAGCATGGCACGTATATGAAAGGGGGAAATTCAGGTAAAAAAGTGAGATGAGAAGTGCCAGTGTCTACACATTGCTTTGGTTGACTAACCAGTGATTGTTTTTAACAAGTCCACCAATCAAATTAATTTAATAATTAATGTTACTGTTAATAAATAGTTATTAAGCATAATAATTTATTGCTGATCAAAAGTTTGTGGTAGAAAATAATGAAATACAAAATATTATTTTTATTTTTTTTTAGGTAGTGAAGATAACTTTTGATGCTGACATGGCAATAACAAATAAGAAGATAAATAAACTATATTTTGTGGGTATTATTTATACTATATAACTTTATACTTGGTTTTAACACATGTTATTTAGGAAAAAAGTAATGCAAACAAAGAAATTTTAGTATTGGTTTCTTGTTGTTGAACAAATGCAGAAAAGGGACCAAAAGACCAACACTCACCAGTGTGTATATAATAAAGTAGTGATTGCCTAAAGCCTGGTTCACACGGCAGGATAATTAGGCCGATTTTAGCCCCGATTTACCCCTTCCGACAATCTTAAATATGCTCCGATTATCGTAAAATAATCTGATCAGATATTCCTGCCGTGTGTGGTGTGTTAAGAGTGCTCTCGTCCAGCTCGGAAGGACGTCGGGACCACTCCGATCTCAAATTGGGGATATCCAACATGTTGGATTTTTTTGGCCCGATTTCTCCTCGTGTGTGGTGTCCCCCGGGGACAAACCATGACAAACGAGCACGCAGCCTGTGGACTGTGGCGTGTAGCCAATCAGAAAGCGAGGTGACGAGGCTCAGAGGAAGCACCGGGAAACAAAATCAAAACAGCCGTCCATGCTCGCGTTGTCTCCACTTCTTTGACCGTCGCCTTTTCTTTTGATAACATTTTTTTTCTGTTAAAAACAAACTACAAACTATCGCCACTGCATCCTCTTCGTCCACCATGATTGTTTACTCTGAAGTCACGTTTGATCTCGAGGGATTTTGCGAGATTTTCTGTCTGACCTGGGAATGCTCGGGAGTCAAATCGGTTCGTGTGTGATGTGTTGATTTTGCCGTGTGGCTGTGCACCACACACTGTAGGACCAAAACTGTTAGACCCGTGATTTTTTTATCGCCGTGTGTGGGGTCTCTCAGGTTTGGAAAATCGGCCGACAATTTTAAAATCGTCCCGTGTGAACCAGGCTTTATCAGTAGTAGTAACTGCATAGGATTATACACATCCTCAGTATGTGTGAGAATAACCTGACAAGGGATTTACATATATTCATTTCTCTCCATGAGTAATCACTAATGGCATAGTTAAAAGTGTCTGGCTTTATGGATAAGTACACTATCCAAATATGTGCTTGTCCATCTGTTATCAGAGTGATGTTTGCCTTGGAATGGCATGTTTTGAAAATAAATCTGGTTATTCTCTAGAATCATGTTGGTTAAAACATATTTAGGGCCCAAGCCTTGAAAAGGCGAAGGCCCTATTGTTTTCCTAAGGATTATTTATTATTAGGGCCCAAGCCTTGAAAAGGCGAAGGCCCTATTGTTTTTCTAAGGATTATTATTAGGGCCCAAGCCTTGAAAAGGCGAAGGCCCTATTGTTTTCCTTAGGATTATTAGGGCCCAAGCCTTGAAAAGGCGAAGGCCCTGTTGTTTTCCTAAGGATTATTAGGGCCCAAGCCTTGAAAAGGCGAAGGCCCTATTGTTTTCCTAAGGATTATTTATTATTATTATTAGGGCCCAAGCCCTGAAAGGGCGCAGAGCCCTATTGTTTTCCTTAGGATTATTAGGGCCCAAGCCTTGAAAAGGCGAAGGCCCTATTGTTTTCCTTAGGATTATTTATTATTATTAGGGCCCAAGCCTTGAAAAGGCGAAGGCCCTATTGTTTTCCTAAGGATTATTCTTTATTAGGGCCCAAGCCTTGAAAAGGCGAAGGCCCTATTGTTTTCCTAAGGATTATTCTTTATTATTATTATTATTATTATTATTCTTTATTATTATTTTACTACCTTTTGGGCACTTTTGGGGGCCTTAACGTGCTCGAAAACTCTTGAAACTTTGCACACGGGTCAGAACCCGCGGCCATCAGGGCCGGGCTGAAGATGGTACCCGGGCGTGGCAGGGGGGCTCGACAGCGCCCCCTGGAATGGTGTTTGAAAACTTGTCCATATATCAAACACGCTTGCATGTAATAATCTGAAACTCAGTACACTTATAGATCTCATCGGGCCGAACAACTTTCGCGCTCTAAGTTTTACGTCAGCCCAACAGGAAGTCGGTTATTATGGGTTGTTTGGAAAGTCATTTTCTATATTTTTCTTACGACTATTTGGGCAATTTTGGGGCCCTTAACGTGCTCAAAAACTGTTGAAACTTTGCACACGGGTCAGAACCCGCGGCCATCAGGGCCGGGCTGAAGCTGGTATCTGGGCGTGGCAGGGGGGCTCGACAGCGCCCCCTGGAACGGGGTCCGAAAACTTGGTCCATAAATCAAACACGCTTGCATGTAATAATATGAAACTCGGTACACATATAGATCTCATCGGTTCATATATCCTTTGTACTTTTACTTTTTACCCCAGCCCAACAGGAAGTCGACTATTATGGTTTGTTTGGAAGCGTATGCCCCTGGAATTTGATATACTCCTCCTAGAGAATTCAACCAATCGCCACGAAACTCGGTCAGCATGAAGTCAAGACATTGAGGATGAAAAATTGCCAGGGGATTTTTGATATCTCGAACGGTTTGGCCGTGGCGAGGAAACGAATTTATGCCGAATAATGGAAACAGGAAGTGTGTTATAACTTCTGCATACATTAACTGATCTTGATGAAACTTCAACAGTGTGTTCGCTGTAAAAGGCCGATCACATGGATGTGACTATTGTGAGTCAAAGTTATAGCGCCACCAACTGGCAGCAGGAAGTGTGTCACTTTCAAAATGCTTTGAAATCACCCTCTTATTTTTACCCGATTTGCTTCAAACTTGATGTGTATAATGTAGACACTCGCCAGATGTAGACCTGTGAAAGGATTATTGATATCTTAGATACTGTTGCCATGGCAACGCAGCAAACTTTAATATTCTTTTTGGATGCTTTTGAGACTCTTAGCATGCCTGAAATTGCTTAAAATTGCATGAAACTCGACAGACAGATCACATTTATTAGCCAGTAGACATGTGCAAAGTTTCAGAAACGGGCGTGGTGCAGGGACTCAGTAGCGCCACCTTTTGACAAAAGAGGGGGAGTTAGGTCTATAGTTTTACCTACAATCATAAAACTCGGTACGCATATTGTTCAGATCAAACTGGACAACTTTCTAATTAACTGTCATTAGCTCAGACCAAGAGGAAGTCAGATATTTTAGTTTGAATGTGGATGTTTCTGAGTAATTTCTCTCCCTCTCTCTCCGTCTCTATGTGTGAGGGATTTGTGTATTGCTTTTAATGGATTTATTGGTTATATTATGACAATCATCATTTGAACTTTATGTTTTTGATTTATGTTGTTTGTTATAGCATAACTGTGATTCTGCATGAATATCCAGAATTTTAGCTATAATATAAAGGATTTCTTAAAAGTTGTTTTCTAAAAAAAAAAAAAACTTTCTTTTAGGCACACACAGACTTCAAGATTCAGTCTATGCATCTCAACAATGGTGACGACCAGAATATTCAATTAGGAAAAGTAAATTACATAGAAAATTCAGATCATAATTTATTCATATCGCAATGCATGATGGGAGCCATTAATGAGTTGTGATTGGTGGCAGCCACTGCAACATGATTTATTATTGTCACCACTGTTGAGATTCATAGGCTGATTATTGATGTCTGTGTTTCTAAATAAATTTACTTGAAAGTGTTTTGATCAGAACAATGTTTATTAAATATTTTGCATTATAAAAAACATACCTATACTCATATATGCTCTAAAATCACAAAGTTGTTGCCAGTAAGTTAAACCAAACTATCTCAATAAGACTCATTTTCAGATCACAGCATGATTATGCCAGAACATAACCAACACTAACAGATCACACTTTTCTTTGTTCATTTGACTGTTATAATTAAATAACAGTAGACAAACAAATTTAAAGTGAATGTATAAAGGTTAAGAGCCAAACTAAAGCAAACACTTATCGCCATAACGGTTGCTTACAATTTGTGATTTTCGCCTTCAATGATTCTGCTTGTTAACATCAGGTGTCTTCAATAATGCTCAAACATCATTAAATTAATCACTTAATTATCTCATTGACTTTAACACTCTTGCGTGTTAATTTAACACTGGAGTTTGTGCTGTAGAGTAAATGCCGCTCCATCTGAAAGCAGGTGAAGGCTATTTACTACTAATCAAGGAACCGGCTTTACTGACGAGATGCGCATAACAATATCGTGCGATATATCGCCCATCCCTAAGTACTAGTATCTAATGATTAAGTACTAGTACCAATTTAATAGCAACTACAATCTAATGAATAAGTACTAGTAACAAATGAATATGCACTAGTATCTAATAAATAAGGACTAGTATGTAATGAATAAGTACTAGTATCTTTAAAAAGATACTGTGTGTGTGTGTGTGTGTGTGTGTGTGTGTGTGTGTGTGTGTGTGCGTGCGTGCGTGTGTAGGGGAGGGGGGCTAGATTAAGCATTTCACTGCTGTGTGGTTTGGCCTGCATTGAAAAGGAAAATAAATGTCTTAAGCCTTGTATTTTTTAAATAAGTTTTATTAATAAAGTAAAGGCATATAACCAGTTTAATTGTAGTGCATTAACAATAGTTTTATATAATTAGTTTATTAATTAAATTAACTTGGTCCATAAACTTGGTCTGAAAATTTGGTCCATAAATCAAACACACTTGCATGTATACTATGTACTATAATAATATAACACTTGGTACACATTTAGAATCAGAATCAGAAAGAGCTTTATTGCCAAGTGTGCTTGCACACACAAGGAATTTGTTTTGGTACTGAGGCTTCCAGTGGACATATACAAATACAAATACAAATACAACAAGAAACATAATACTACAAATTATAAGAATAAAAATAAAAATATAAATATATGAGAATAAAAGTATCACAGTTGGGTTTAGTCAGAATAGACATTTTCAGATTTACAGATTATGAACTATGAACATATTTACAGTGTTTTGAATATTATAAATAAAAAATCTACATATAAGTTAACCTGAGTTGTACGATATTGCACTAAACAGTGGGAGTATTGCACTTACAGGCATATGCCTTGTGAGGTGTGTTAACTGTTCAGAAGGGAAATGGCCTGTGGGAAGAAACTGTTCCTGTGCCGAGATGTTCTTGTGGCCAGTGATCTGAGTCGCCGTCTTGACGGTAACAGTTCAAACAGGAGGTGTCCAGGGTGAGTGGCATCTGTGATGATTTTACCTGCTCTCTTCCTCACTCTGGAAGAGTACAGGTCCTGGAGGGATGGCAGTGGGGCACCAATGATCCTCTCCGCAGTCCGGACTGTCCGTTGTAGTCTCCTGATGTCTGATTTGGTAGTTGAACCAAACCAGACAGTGATGGAAGTGCATAAGACAGACTCAATAACAGCTGAGTAGAACTGAATCAGCAGCTCCTGTGGCAAGTTGAACTTCCTCAGCTGGCGAAGGAAGTACAGTCTCTGCTGGGCTTTTTTCACAATGGAGTCAATGTGATTGTCCCACTTCAGGTCCTGAGAGATGATAGTGCCCAGGAACCTGAATGACTCCACTGCTTCCACAGTGCTGTTCATGATGGTGAGTGGGGGGAGTGCTGGGCTGTTCCTCCTGAAGTCCACGATCATCTCCAATGTTTTGAGCGTGTTCAGCTCAAGGTTGTTGTAATTGCACCAGACAGGCAGCTGTTCAACCTCCAGTCTGTAAGCAGACTCGTCACCGTTTTGGATGAGACCGATGACAGTGGTGTCATCGGCAAATTTCAGGAGCTTGACAGAGGGGTCTTTAGAAGTGCAGTCATTAGTGTACAGGGAGAAGAGCAGTGGGGAGAGAACGCACCCTTGAGGGGCGCCAGTGCTGGTGGTGAGAGTCCTGGATGTGTGTTTCCCCAGTCTCACTCGCTGCTGCCGGTCCGTCAGGAAGCTGGTGATCCACTGACAGATCGAGGATTGTATGGAGAGCTGGGTCAGTTTGGCTGTGAGAAGACCAGGCATGATGGTATTGAAGGCCGAACTGAAGTCCACAAATAAGATCCTTGCATAAGTCCCTGGTCTGTCGAGATGTTGCAGGATGTAATGCAGTCCCATGTTGACTGCATCATCCACAGACCTGTTTGCTCTGTAAGCAAACTGAAAGGGATCCAGCAGGGGTCCAGTGATGTCCTTCAGGTGGGCCAACACCAGTCTTTTAAACGACTTCATGACCACAGACGTGAGAGCGACAGGTCTGTAGTCATTAAGTCCAGTGATTTTGGGTTTTTTGGGGACAGGAATGACAGTGGAGCGTTTGAAGCAGCAGGGAACTTCACACTGCTCCAATGATCTATTGAAGATCTGCGTGAAGACCGGGGCCAGTTGGTCAGCGCAGGCTTTTAAACAAGCAGATGAGATGCCGTCTGGGCCTGAGGCTTTCCTAGTCTTCTGTTTTTTGAAGACTCGGCTCACGTCCTCCACACAGACCTTAAGCTCAGGTTGGATGGCAGGAGGGGGGAGTGGGAGTGCAGGAGGTGATGGTGAATGTGTGAAGTGCAGGTTAGAGCCGGTGTGTGGTGTGAATGAGGGTTTTTCAAACCTGCAATAAAATGAATTTAAATCGTCAGCCAGGTGTTGATTGTCCACAGATCGGGGGGATGGTGACTTGTAGTTGGTGATGTTTCTCAGGCCATTCCAGACGGATGATGGGTCGTTGGATGAAAACTGTTTTTTCAGTTTTCTACTACTTTCAGAGTAGCTTCTTTTAGCAAATCTAATCTCCTTTGTCAGTCTGTTTCTGGCCTGGTTATACAAGATTTTATCCCCATTTCTGTAGGCATCCTCTTTGGCATGACGAAGGTGTTTGAGTTTCCCAGTAAACCATGGTTTATCATTAGTAAATGATAAGAATGTCCTGGTAGGAATGCATGTATCCTCACAGAAACTTATATATGATGTTACAGTATCTGTGAGCTCATCCAGATCGTTGGTAGCAGCTTCAAAAACAGTCCAATCAGTGCAATCAAAGCAGGCCTGTAGATCCTGCTCTGCTTCATTAGTCCATCTTTTTACAGTTCTTATTACAGGTTTAGCTGATTTCAGTTTCTGCCTGTAGGTCGGTATAAGATGAACCAAACAGTGATCAGAGAGCCCCAAAGCTGCTCGTGAAACGGAGTGATACGCATCTTTTATTGTGGTGTAACAGTGGTCCAGTATATTACTGTCTCTGGTGGGACATGTAACGTGCTGTCTGTATTTTGGTAGTTCGCGGGAAAGATTTGCTTTGTTAAAATCCCCAAGAATGATTAAAAGAGAGTCAGGATACCTTTGTTCTGTTTCAGCTATTTGTTCAGCCAGCTGTTGTAGCGCCGCGCTCACGCACGCGTCTAGAGGGATGTAAACATTCACGAGAATGAAAGAGGAAAACTCCCGAGGAGAGTAGAAGGGTTTACGGTTTACATTTATGAAATGTGCCTCTAAATTAGGAGAGCACATCTTCTTCAGTGTTGTTACATCTGAACACCAACTTTCGTTAATGTAGAAACACAATCCACCGCCTCTCGTTTTCCCCGTTTGCTCCGCGATGCGATCCGCTCGGAACAGCTGGAAGCCCGGCAGATGTATTGCGTTGTCCGGTATGGCTTCACTCAGCCAGGTTTCAGTGAAGCACAGAGCAGCAGAGTTTAAAAAATCCTTGTTAGTGCGGGTGAGGAGAAGAAGTTCATCCGTTTTGTTAGGAAGGGATCGGAGGTTCGCGAGATGAATACTGGGGAGTGCAGTGCGCAGGCCGCGCTCGCGGAGTTTAACCAGCACGCCCGCTCGCTTCCCGCGTTTGCGTCTGACCGCGCGTTTGAACAACAACGCTGCCCCACCGACGAGAATGTCCAGCAAGACGTCTGAATAATCAAAAACTGTAGAAAAGTTATCTGGTGTGTGTTTCCTAATGTCCAGTAGTTCGTCTCTGGTGAAACTGATAGGAAAATAATGACTAAACACAGAACAAACGAACAAAAACAACACAATAGCTGGAGAGCGACACACCGAGGCAGCCATGCGGGGCGCCATCTTGAAAGAATAGAAGAATATAGATCTAATCTGGCCGTACAACTTTCGTGCTCTATGTTTTAAGCCAGCCCAACAGAAAGTGGGCTATTTTGGTCTGAATGTGGATGTTTTGCAAAACCAGCTTGTACATTTTTACTCACTCCTCTTAAGTGGTTTATTTTATTCCCACCAAACTTTTTCAACATGATGAAAATACATTAAAGATGCTAAATTGTGAACGCATAATGGATATCTCAAATGGTTTTGCTATGGTGAGGGATTATAGTAATGTAAAAAAGAATCAGGAAACGTCTCATATCTTTCTAAAATGTAATTATACACCATTTAGTTTTATATAAAATTATACAAAAATATTACAACTAAACCCATTTTATTCTTTTTTTTCAATTCAAGAAGTATGAAAAAGTTTAAAACAGGCTATTTAGTGCTATCTGAAAAAATCATTCATAGGGCTATACTGATATCAACATAGTACATAAAACTATTTTATCAGGTATGCCTATTGTATTTATATATAAATATATTAGGTATATGGCTGTGATGATATTTTCCCACCGGTTAACTGACGTGTGACACCAGCGAGGGCTTCTAAATCACTAATATAAAAGTGAAAGTAAGTACGGACGTCTGCACGGACATTGATTTTGGTGGCGCTCGCTGTGCGCTGGAATGAATTCCTATGAAAGTTAAGTTTTTTTAGAAATTAACTAAAAAACGTTCGCTCTGTTCTGCTCACTCCTCGCGTTGGACGCGCACCGTTATGAATGCCTGTGCAGCCGTGAGCTTTTTTGCTTGAAATTATTTTACAAAAACATGTGCTATATTTCAGATCAATATATTTGTTTTCCTTAAAATTATTCTCATCTGAATTATAAAATATGTATTTTTGTATATGTATTTTTTGTTCTGTTATATATGTATTTTTGATATGTGCCCTCGATGCGCACTTTTGCAGAGCCCACACTGATGCAAACTCTACAGCACACTTCTTTTCGACAGTCAAAGCAGGGTTACGTTTTTGCACGTCCTGCACAATAACCCTAAAGGCACGGGGTTGCGGCTTGTTTTTATATATATAATATATATATATATATATATATATATATATATATATATATATATATATATATATATATATATAGCTGCGAGCAGCGATGAAGGGCCAAAGCCGGCGGTACCGCCACCCTGGTGCACCAGGGTTGCGGTGCCACCGGCTTGGGCCCGTAATCGCTGCTCGCAGCTATATTTATTATTATTATTATTATTATTCTTTATTATTATTTTACTACCTTTTGGGCACTTTTGGGGGCCTTAACGTGCTCGAAAACTCTTGAAACTTTGCACACGGGTCAGAACCCGTGGCCATCAGGGCCGGGCTGAAGATGGTACCCAGGCGTGGCAGGGGGGCTCGACGGCGCCCCCTGGAATGGTGTTTGAACACTTGTCCATATATCAAACACGCTTGCATGTAATAATCTGAAACTCGGTACACTTATATATCTCATCGGGCCGAACAACTTTCGCGCTCTAAGTTTTACGTCAGCCCAACAGGAAGTCGGTTATTATGGGTTGTTTGGAAAGTCATTTTCTATATTTTTCTTACGACTATTTGAGCAATTTTGGGGCCCTTAACGTGCTCAAAAACTCTTGAAACTTTGCACACGGGTCAGAACCCGCGGCCATCAGGGCCGGGCTGAAGCTGGTACCCGGGCGTGGCAGGGGGGCTCAACAGCGCCCCCTTGAACGGGATCCGACTATTTGGTCCATATATCAAACACGCTTGCATCAATTAATATGAAACTTAGTACACATATAGATCTCATCGGGCCGAACATCTTTCCCCCGGTCAAGTTTTACGCCAGCCCAACAGGAAGTCGGCTATTTTGGGTTGTTTGGAAAACGTTTGCTGTGGAATTTAAAGTACTCCTCCTAGGCAAATCATTCAATCATCGCCAAACTCGGTGTGCATGAAGTCAAGACTTTGAGGATGCTAAATTGCGGACGGATTTTTGATATCTCGAACGGTTTGGCCGTGGCGAGGAAATGAATTTCCATGACTAAAATAGGACATATAAAGTGTTTTATAACTTAGGTAATTTTACCTAAAGTTACAAAACTCAGCGTGTATATTCTTCTCCTCAAGCTGAACAAATTTCTAATTTACAGCCATTAGCTCAGACCAACAGAAAGTCAGATATTGTAGTTTGAATGTGGACATTTTCTCTCTCTCTCTCTCTCTCTCTCTCTCTGAGCCAATATGGCAAGCCGTTTTAACATTTAATCATTTTAACCTACTAGTCTCTATTTTCATGCTACTAGTACTTATTTTTTAGATACTAGTATCTATTCAATTAAGTACTAGTACTTATTCATTAGCGACTAGTGCTTGTTCTTTAGTACTAGTGCCTATTCTTTAGATACTATTGCTTATTCTTTAGATATTCTTTTGAATATGTATTAGAAGCTAATGAATAAGTTCTGGTATCTATTTAATAGGTACTAGTATCTAATGACTTATTACTAGTGTTTATTGAATAAATACTAGTATTTATTAATAGGTACTAGTATCTAAAAAATAAGTACTAGTACCTAATGAATAACTACTAAAATGTAATATATATGTACTAGTCACAATTGGAATACATACTAGTAAGAACTGAATAGTTGATATCTAAATGACAGATCCCCATAGAAGTCAATGGCAAAAAAAAAATGTCTTACTAGTAACAAAAGAATAGTTACTAGTCACTATTGAAATAAGTACTAGTATCTAATGAATAAGTACTAGTATCTAATAATAAGTACTAGTAACTAATGAATAAGTACTAGTAACTAATGAATAAGTACTAGTAACTAATGAACAAGTACTAGTATCTAATGATTAAGTACTAGTACCAATTTAATAGCAACTACAATCTAATGAATAAGTACTAGTAACGAATGAATATGCACTAGTATCTAATAAATAAGGACTAGTATGTAATGAATAAGTACTAGTATCTTTAAAAAGATACTGTGTGTGCGTGCGTGCGTGTGTAGGGGAGGGGGGCTAGATTAACCATTTCACTACTGTGTGGTTTGGCCTGCATTGAAAAGGAAAATAAATGTCTTAAGCCTTGTATTTTTTAAATAAGTTTTATTAATAAAGTAAAGACATATAACCAGTTTAATTGTAGTGCATTAACAATAGTTTTATATAATTAGTTTATTAATTAAATTAACTTGGTCCATAAACTTGGTCTGAAAATTTGGTCCATAAATCAAACAGACTTGCATGTATACTATGTACTATAATAATATAACACTTGGTACACATATAGATCTAATCTGGCCGTACAACTTTCGTGCTCTGTTTTAAGCCAGCCCAACAGAAAGTGGGCTATTTTGGTCTGAATGTGGATGTTTTGCAAAACCAGCTTGTACATTTTTACTCACTCCTCTTAAGTGGTTTATTTTATTCCCACCAAACTTTTTCAACATGATGAAAATACATTAAAGATGCTAAATTGTGAACGCATAATGAATATCTCAAATGGTTTTGCTATGGTGAGGGATTAAAGTAATGTAAAAAAGAATCCGAAAACTTGGTCCATAAATCAAACACGCTTGCATGTAAGAATATGAAACTCGGTACACATATAGATCTCATCGGTTCATATATACTTCATACTCTTACTTTTTACCCCAGCCCAACAGGAAGTCGGCTATTTAGGGTTGTTTGTAAAACGCATGCAATGGAATTTAAAGTACTTCTCCTAGAGAATTCAAAGAAATGGCACAAAACTCGGTCAGCATGAAGTCAATACATTGAGGATGAAAAATTGCCAGGGGATTTTTGATATCTCGAACGGTTTGGCCGTGGCGAGGAAACGAAATTATGGCGAGAAACTTGAAACAGGAAGTGTGTTATAACTAGGGCTGGGCGGTATATCGAGTTTGTACAATATATCGATATTTTTTATCCCCACGATATGGAATGAGGCAATACTGTTTATATCGATACAGTAGTTTGTTACGAGCACATCTGAAAAATAGCGGAGGACGCAGTGTAAGCTCCTGCAGTGAAAGTACATGGTAACCTACAATTTATCCTAAACATGACACAAGCTTATATTAATCGCTTTAAAATAACTGGTAAGATATAGTTAACAAGTTTAATAAAGCAGCTTGCCCTGTCAGATGCTCTGACAGAGACTGTTGCTGACTGACAGATAAATACTTGCGCTGTTTAATGCGTTTGAGACGTGGTGCTATCCTCAGTGCTTAACTTACATTTCACAGGTATATTCTCCATCTGTAAATGTTAGAAAGTCAAACAAATATGTCCATTTCACTGTCAGGAGAGGACGAGCTTCTGCAAGTGAATCTACGCTAAAATTCAAGCTTCCGTTAATGAGCGCCGCCGCGAGCACGCACGGCAAACAGACAAGCACAATAGAATAGTAGCGCAATAATTCTGACTAAAATATACATAGGCTATTGCTAAAATATTTGTTGTTGGTAACAATAAATGTGCCATATGTGGAATTTTAAACCTACAAGTATATTTTTATGAAAGTGACCATTATAATGGGGTAATCAACTGCAGGCTAATATAATTAGTTTGTGCTTTTGTTTTTATTTTCATTTTTAGTTTAGCCTTAAGTCATTTTAAAAACAAAAGAATTATATTTGTTTTTAGTTTGTAATGTTACAATGTAATGTGATTTTAACCACCTTTTTGCACAAAATATATTGCATAGCCTACATTACATTCACTATATTTGTTTCCATATCCTTCAATATAAACATTGTTTGGAAATCATTGAGCAGGATGTGAAATATTTTTTTTTTTAAATAAATACAGATTTTCTTTATCCAAATAGAAAAACGTAGAAAGTACCGAGATATATATCGTATATCGCCATTTAACCAAAAAAAAAAACGAGATATGATTTTTTGGCCATATCGCCCAGCCCTAGTTATAACTTCAGCATACATTAACTGATCTTGATGAAACTTCAGCAGTGTGTTCGTTGTAAGAGGCCGGTCACATGGAGGTGACTATTGTGAGTCAAAGTTATAGCGCCACCAACTGGCAGCAGGAAGTGTGTCACTTTCAAAATGCTTTGAAATCACCCTCTTATTTTTATCCGATTTGCTTCAAACTTCATCTTTATAATGTAAACACACGCCAGATGTAGACTTGCGAAAGGATTATTGATATCTTAAATACTGTTTCCATGGCAATGCATCAAACTTTAATATTCTTTTTGGATGCTTTTGAGACTCTTAACATTCTTCAAATTGCATGAAACTCGACAGACACATCTCATTTATTACCTAGTAGACATGTGCAAAGTTTCAGAAACAGGCGTGGTACAGGGGCTCAGTAGCGCCCCCTTTTGACAAAAGTGGGGGGGGTTAGTTTTATCTACAGTAACAAAACTCGGTATGTATATTGTACTCTTCAAGCCGGACAACTTTCTAATTTAAAGTCATTAGCTCAGACCAACAGGAAGTCAGATATTTAGGTTTGAATGTGGATGTTTTGGAGAATTTTCTCTTCCTCTCTCTCTGACCCTACGTCCCCTGTGTATTTGAGGGGAGGGGGATTTGTCTGCTGAGTGAGAATGCTTTTATTTTTGTTTTTCAAGGTTTTGGGGCCCTTAACGTGCTCGAAAACTCTTGAAACTTTGCACACAGGTCAGAACCCGCGGCCATCAGGGCCGGGCTGAAGCTGGTACCCGGGCGTGGCAGGGGGGCTCGACAGCGCCCCCTGGAATGCGATTCGAACACTTGTCCATATATCAAACATGCATGCATGTAATAATATGAAACTCAGTACATATTTAGATCTCATCGGGCCGAACAACTTTCGTGCTCTAAGTTTAACGACAGCTCAACAGGAAGTCAGCTATTATGAGTTGTTTGGAAAATGCATGCTTTTATTTTTTTATTTACTTCTCCTAGAGAATTAATCCAAACACCACGAAACTCGGTCAGCATGAAGTCAAGACATTGAGGATGCTAAATTGCGGACGGATTTTTGATTTCTCGAACGGTTTGGCCGTGGCGAGGAAATGAATTTATGACTAAAAAAGGACACATAAAGTGTGTCATAACTTAGTTAGTTTTACCTACAGTTACAAAACTTGGCGTGTATATTGTTCTCTTCAAGCCGAACAACTTTCTAATTTACAGTTATTAGCTCTGACCAACAGAAAGTCAGATATTGTGGTTTGAATGTGGATTCTGAGAATGTTCTCTCCCTCTCTCTGACAGAGAGAGTGTTCCCTGCCATTCTGTGTGTGTGTGTGTGTGTGTGTGTGTCTGTGTAGGGAGGGGGAGAAGGAGGGGGGGGGGGTCTCTTCGGGTGATAGTTTAAACACAAAATCATAAAGAGGGCTATACTGCCCTCTTGTGTCCAAAATTATATTTATATATAAATATATTACGTATGTGACTGAGGATGTTGTGTTTTATTGCGAGTGTACACAAATATAAGTAAACAGTTTGCAGTCTGAATGATGTCCTGTATGAAAAAAATGACAGAGTATGTTTCCACTATTCACACACACACACACACACAGTTCGATCGCGCCCGCGCCTCTCTCTCTCACACACACACGCACGCACACACACACACACACAGTTCGATCGCGCCCGCGCCTCTCTCTCTCTCTCTCTCACACACACACACACACACACACACACACACACACAGTTTGATGGCGCGCGCCTCTCTCTGAAGATAATTCAGATGAGAATAAAGTTAGTGTTAATTAAAATTAAGGAACATTTAGTTTTTCTGTTCTGAATATCATTAAAACAGAAAAGGCAGAGACAACATAATGATAAATAATCTTAAGATTATTCTTAAGAAAATTATATCGTATGCTATGTGTTGTGAATACACCCATGTTAAACATTAAAATTTACTTCCATTGCATATCATAGAACACATAAGCGTAAAACATAATTACATTAATAAACCTGTACAAAGACCTCCAGATAAATACTGGGCTTCTATATTTACACATTTAAGTGCTGCAAAACATATTGAGTTATGACATCCTACGACATTAAAAATTATTCTATATTTAAATTATCTCATATATGTGGCTATTGTGGTTCACGATCATAGGCCCTGACCCAAATGGCACACTTCATATGAATACTCTTGTCTTGTGTACTTATTTCATGTGTCCGTTGAATCCATGAGACTGTAGGGCGTCTCATTATTCATTTTAGGTTTCAGAAGGTTGCTCACGCATACTTTGTGGTTGATATGTGCCCTCCATGCGCACTTTTGCAGAGCCCACACTGATGCAAGCTCTAAAGCACACTTCTTTTCGACAGTCAAAGCAGGGTTACGTTTTTGCACGTCGTGCACAATAACCCTAAAGGCACCAGGGTGGCGGTGCCACCGGCTTCTTTTCTATATATATATATATATATATATATATATATATATATATATATATATATATAAATAAATATAGCTGCGAGCAGCGATGAAGGGCCAAAGCCGGCGGCACCGCCACCTCGGTGCCTTTAGGTAACTAAAGGAACCGGGGTTGCGGTCCCACCGGCTTGGGCCCGTAATCGCTGCTCGCAGCTATATTTATTATTATTTTACTACCTTTTGGGCACTTTTGGGGCCCTTAACGTGCTCGAAAACTCTCGAAAACTCTTGAAACTCTTGTTTGAGAAAACTCTTTGCTTCAAACTTTATGTGTATAATGTAAACACACGGCAGATTTAGACCTGTGAAAGGATTATTGATATCTTAGATACTGTTGCCGTCGTAACGCATCAAACTTTAAGATTCTTTTTTGATGCTTTTGAGACTCTTAGCATACTTGAAATTGCATGAAACTCGACAGACACATCACATTTATTAGCCAGTAGACATGTGCAAAGTTTCAGAAACGGGCGTGGTGCAGGGGCTCAGTAGCGCCACATTCTGTATGTGTGTGTGTCTGTGTGAGGAGGGGGAACACAAATTCATACATAGGGCCATACTGCCCTCTTGTGTCCGAAATTGTATTTATACGCACTTTTATTTATTTATTACATGTATTACGCACACACACACACACAGTTCGATCGCGCCCGCGCCTCTCTCTCTCTCTCTCTCTCTCTCTCTCTCTCTCTCTCTCTCTCTCTCTCTCTCTCTCTCTCACACACACACACACACACAGTCTCTCTCTCTCTCTCACACACACACACAGTTCGATCGCGCCCGCGTCTCTCTCTCTCTCACACACACACACACACGGTTCGATCGCGCCCGCGCCTCTCTCACACACACACACACACACACAGCTCGATCGCGCCCGCGTCTCTCTCTCTCTCTCTCTCTCTCTCACACACACACACGCACACACACACAGTTCGATCGCACCTCTCTCTCTCTCTCTCTCTCTCTCTCTCTCTAATGTGCTATATTAGATCAATAAGTTTTCCTTAAAAATTGTATCCACACTAACTTTATTCTCATCAGAATTATATTTTTTTGTATAAAATAAAACTACAATAAAAAAAAAACACATTTGATTTTCTATTTTAATCAATGTAGAATGTGCAACTTAAAAATAAACAGATTAGTGCTCTGTTTGAGGACAAGAAATTAAAACCAATGCAATATGATGAATGTCCAAAAGATGGCACTCACAGACTGTTTTTAAATGAGGTTGGATAAATATTTTTTGCTTTTAAACTGTGTGTGTGTATGTGGGTGTGTGTGGTGGAGATTTTGGTTGGGGGACAGTTGTAGGTTACAGTTTGACAAGAGTTTATAGTTTGACAAAAGCACTTTGTTGTGTTTTATTGTGAGTGTGCACAAATATAAATAAACACTCTGCAATTTGAATGATGTCCTCAATAAACAAAATAACGGAGTATGTTTTTATGTGTAACAGTTCAAGCGCACCCGCACCTCACCCACACACACACACTACACACACACACACACACACATATTGGAACGTGAGTGAAGTACGAAGCCTATAATAAAGAATAGTTAAGCATCCAAATACATCGCAAATGTTGAAACAGTTTGATTCTAATGAGAGAGTTACGTGAGCCCAACACCACTTACTTTCACTTTCGCTTTACATTATTTCGGTTACTTTTTGTTTAAAGTTTTTAACAATTCTTCTGTTCTGAATATCATTAAATTTAAAGGATTGCTTGTGTAATATTTTGAGTGTATCATCAAATCAGAATAATTCTCTCGGTTTAGTGATTCCCTAGTTATTTTTTTAGTTATTTTTTCATTGTTCTAATCAGGTAATGCAAGTAATATTCTATGTGTCTTTATATATATATATCATCTGAATTATAAATAACTTATTTCTGTATAAAATAAAAATTCCCGAATAATCCAGACCAACCAGAGCGCACTATTTCTACAACATCATCAGTGCTGAAGCGGAACTACCAGAGCCGTTCGGCAGATAGCGAGCAGATATTTTGTGTCACGTCGTACACAATAACCTTAAAGGCACCAGGGTGGCGGTGCCACCGGCTTTATATATATATATATATATATATATATATATATATATATATATATATATATATAAATATATATATAAATATAGCTGCGAGCAGCGATGAAGGGCCAAAGCCGGCGGCACCGCCACCCCGGTGCCTTTAGGTAACTAAAGGCACCGGGGTTGCGGTGCCACCGGCTTGGGCCCGCATCGCTGCTCGCAGCTATATTTATATATTTATATATATATATATATATATATATATATATATATATATATATATATATATAAAGCCGGTGGCACCGCCACCCTGGTGCCTTTAGGGTTATTGTGTACGATGTGACACAAAATATCTGCTCGCTATCTGCCGAACGGCTCTGGTAGTCGTATTTTTCTTACGACTATTCGGGCACTTTTGGGGCCCTTAACGTGCCCGAAAACTCTTGAAACTTTGCACGCGGGTCAGAACCCGCGGCCATCAGGGTCGGGCTGAAGATCGTACCCGGGCGTGGCAGGGCGGCTAGACAGCGCCCCCTGGAACGGGGTCCGAAAACTTGGTCCATAAATCAAACACGCTTGCATGTAAGAATATGAAACTCGGTACACATATAGATCTCATCGGTTCATATATACCTCATACTCTTACTTTTTACCCCAGCCCAACAGGAAGTCGGCTATTTAGGGTTGTTTGTAAAACGCATGCAATGGAATTTAAAGTACTTCTCCTAGAGAATTCAAAGAAATGGCTCAAAACTCAGTAAGCATGAAGTCAAGACATTGAGGATGAAAAATTGCCAGGGGATTTTTGATATCTCGAACGGTTTGGCCGTGGCGAGGAAACGAAATTATGGCGAGAAACGTGAAACAGGAAGTGTGTTATAACTTCAGCATACATTAACTGATCTTGATGAAACTTCAGCAGTGTGTTCGCTGTAAGAGGCTGATCACATGGATGTGACTATTGTAAGTCAAAGTGTCACTTTCAAAATGCTTTGAAATCACCCTCATATTTTTACCCGATTTGCTTCAAACTTCATCTGTATAATGTAAACACACGCCAGATGTAGAACTGTGAAAGGATTGTTTAATATCTAAGATAATGTTGCCATGCAACGCATCAAACTTTAATATTCTTGTTTGATGCTTTTGAGACTCTTAGCATGCTTGAAATTGCATGAAACTCGACAGACACATCTCATTTATTAGCTAGTAGACACGTGCAAAGTTTGAGAAACGGGCGTGGTGAGGGGCTCAGTAGCGCCACCTTTAGTCAAAAATGGGGTATTAGTTTTACCTACAGTAACAAAAATCGTTATGTATATTGTTCTCCTCGAGCCGGACAACTTTCTAATTGACAGTCATTAGCGACACGAAGTCAGATATTTTGGTTTGAATGTGATTTTCAGGAGAATTTTCTCCCTCCCTCTCCCTCTGTCTCTGTGTGTGGGGGGTTTGGGGAATTTGACTATTATTTTAATGGTGTTCAAGGTTTCAGGGGCTTTTGGGGCCCTTAACGTGCTTGAAAACTCGTAAAACTTTGCACACAGGTCAGAGCCCACGGCCATCAGGGCCGGGCTGAAGCTGGTAGCCGGGCGTGGCAGGGGGGCTCAACAGCCCCCACTTGAACGGGGTCCCCAAAACTTGGTCCGTAGATCAAACACGCTTGCATGAATTAATATGAAACTCAGTGCACATATAGATCTCATCGGGCCGAACAACTTTCCCTCGGTCAAGTTTTACGCCAGCCCAACAGGAAGTCGGCTATTATGGGTTGTTTGGAGAATGCTTGCTCTGGAATTTGAAGTACTTCTCCTAGAGATTGCATCCGTTTACCGCCAAACTCTGTCAGCTTGAGGTCAACACATTGAAGATGCTAAATTGCGGACGGATTTTTGATATCTCGAACGGTTTGGCCGTGGCCAGGAAACGAATTTATGGCGAGAAAAGAGAAACACGAAGTGTTATAAGTTCTGCATACATTAACTGATCTTGATGAAACTTCAGCAGTGTGTTCGTGGTAAGAGGGCGATCACATGGATGTGACTATTGTAAGTCAAAGTTATAGCGCCACCAACTGGCAGCAGGAAGTGTGTCACTTTCTAAATGCTTTTGACAAAAGTGGGGGGGGGTTAGTTTTATCTTATTTATCTTATTTTTTTTTACCGGGGTTGCGGTGCCACCGGCTTGGGCCCGCAATCGCTGCTCGCAGCTATATTTATTATTATTATTATTATTTTACTACCTTTTGGGCACTTTTGGGGCCCTTAACGTGCTCGAAAACTCTTGAAACTTTGCACACGGGTCAGAACCCGCGGCCATCAGGGCCGGGCTGAAGATGGTACCCGGGCGTGGCAGGGGGCTCGACAGCGCCCCCTGGAACGGGATTCGAAAACATGTCCATATATCAAACACGCTTGCATGAATTAATATGAAAATCGGTACACATATAGATCTCATCGTTTCATATATCCTTCGTAGTCTTACTTTTTACGCCAGCCCAAAAGGAAGTCGGCTATTATGGGTTGGTTGGAAACTCATGCTCAGGAATTTGAAACACTTCTCCTAGGGAATTCACCCGATCGTGACCAAACTCCGTGTGCATGAAGTCAAGACATTGAGGATGAAAAATTGCCAGGGGATTTTTGATATCTCGAACGGTTTGGCCGTGGCGAGGAAACGAATTTATGGCGAATAATGGAAACAGGAAGTGTGTTAAAACTTCTGCATACATTGACTGATCTTGATGAAACTTCAGCAGTGTGTTCGCTGTAAGAGGCCGATCACATGAATGTGACTATTGTGAGTCAAAGTTATAGCGCCACCAACTGGCAGCAGGAAGTGTCACTTTCAAAATGCTTTTAAATCACCCTCTTATTTTTACCCGATTTGCTTAAAACTTTATGTGTATAATGTAAACACATGGCAGATTTAGACCTGTGAAAGGATTATTGATATCTTAGATACTGTTGCCGTGGTAACGCATCAAACTTTAAGATTATTTTTTAATGCTTTTGAGACTCTTAGCATACTTGAAATTGCATGAAACTCGACAGACACATCACATTTATTAGCCAGTAGACGTGCAAAGTTTCAGAAACGGGCGTGGTGCAGGGGCTCAGTAGCGCCACCTTTTGACAAAAGAGGGGGAGTTAGGTCTATACTTTTATCTACAATCTTAAAATTCAGTATGTATATTGTTCATATCGAGCTGGACAACTTTCTAATTTACAGTCATTAGCTCAGACCAACAGGAAGTCAGATATTTTGGTTTGAATGTGGATGTTTTGGAGAATTTTCTCTTCCTCTCTCTCTGACCCTACGTCTCTCCGTGTGTTTGAGGGGAGGGGGATTTGTCTGCTGAGTGAGAATGCTTTTATTTTTGTTTTTCAAGGTTTTGGGGCCCTTAATGTGCTCGAAAACTCTTGAAACTTTGCACACAGGTCAGAACCCGCGGCCATCAGGGCCGGGCTGAAGCTGGTACCCGGGCGTGGCAGGGGGGCTCGATAGCGCCCCCTGGAATGGGATTCGAACACTTGTCCATATATCAAATATTCTTGCATGTAATAATATGAAACTCAGTACATATTTAGATCTCACTCGGGCCGAACAACGTTCGTGCTCTTCGGGTGATAGTTTAAACACAAAATCGTAAATAGGGCTATACTGCCCTCTTGTGTCCAAAATTATATTTATATATAAATATATTGCATATGTGACTGAGGATGTTGTGTTTTATTGGGAGTGTACACATATATAAGTAAACAGTTTGCAGTCTGAATGATGTCCTGTATGAAAAAAAATGACGGAGTATGCCCGCGCCTCTCTCTTAATTAAAATTGTGAAAAACATTTTTTGTTTGCCAAGGCAATATGCGAATGGGCGTCAACTGCCCAGCCCCCTTGTGAATAATTAGTTGGTTCACACCTGAGAAGACAAAGACCCTGCATAGTAATGACTGCATAGTAATAAGCCTTTCATTCAGGTGTGAGAGAGAATGCAAGGACCCCAAAGAATGCAAGAACAATATATATATATATATATATATATATATATATATATATATATATATATATATATATATATATATATATATATATATATACACATACACATACACATATACATACATACATACATATACATACATGCATACATTGTCACGAATTGCGTGGAAGCAGAGGCGGTAGTCGGATCTAAATGCAGCAGTAGACTTTAATAATACAGACTAGGGTAAACTCAGAACAGGCAAAACACTTGTGGTACGTAAACGCATTCAATAACTGACAAAGACAGGGCAGAAACACAGGGCTTAAATAATCAGAGACAAATGAGCAGACAGGATAACAAGGGGGCATGGATAACAAGAAACACCTGGGAGAACTAATAAACAAGACAGGGAACCACTGAACATGACAAAACAAGACAGGACGCAAAACCCACATTACGACATAACCCCCCCCTTAAGGGCGGCTCCTGACGCCCAATAACACGAAACAGTCCAGGAGGGCGGTCTTGGGGGAGGGATGGGGGGCCAGGCCCATAAAGGGGAACAGGACCTGGACCTAGGCAAGGCGGGCCTGGGCCGTGGAGCGTGGGCAGACCTGACAGACCAGGTGACCACGGCGGAGCTGTCGGACCCTCGGGCGTCCAGGGCGGAGCTGTCGGACCCTCGGGCGTCCAGGGCGGAGCTGTCGGACCCTCGGGCGTCCAGGGCGGAGCAGGACGAGGCGAAGGCCAGGGCGGAGGTGGACGAGGCGAAGGCCAGGGCGGAGGAGGACGAGGCGAAGGCCAGGGCGGAGCAGGACGAGGCGAAGGCCAGGGCGGAGCAGGACGAGGCGAAGGCCAGGGCGGAGCAGGACGAGGCGAAGGCCAGGGTGGTGGAGCCCCAGCAGACGACCTTGGCGGCGCAGTCTTCATGGTCTCCTCACCGGACCCTTGGCCCCCCCCAAAAAAATACTTGGGGAAATCCACGGGTTCAGGAAAGGCCTCCCGGAGCTTGAAGGGCGCAGGCAGGGCGAGGCGCAGAGACGGGGCCGCCAGGGCGAGGCGCAGAGGCGGGGCCGCCAGGGCGAGGTGCAGAGGCAGGGCCGGCAGGGCGAGGAGTCTGGGAACGCCCACCGGAGCCTGCCAAACCAAACGAGTCCTTCTCCTCCTCCTGCGACGGCGAGTCGCTGGGCCTGATACTCTAACTTGGCTAGATTCACTCACTTGGTTAGATTCAGCACTTGACTCACTTGTCTCGGCATATGAGTCACTTGACTCACTCGATTCACTTGATTCACTTGACACGACACTCGATTCACTTGACTTGGCACTTGACTCACTTGATTCACTTGACTCGGCTCTTGACTCACTCGATTCACTTGATTCACTTGATTCGGGTTCGTCGAGACTGAAGCGACGTGCGGGTTCGGAAGACAGAAGCTCAGGCATGTCGATCTCGGCAGGAAGAATCTCAGGCATGTCGGTCTCGGCAGGAAGAAGCTCAGGCATGTCGGTCTCGGCAGGAAGAAGCTCAGGCATGTCGGTCTCGGCAGGCAGGAAGAAGCTCAGGCATGTCGTGGAAAGCGGGCTCGACTCGGTTCACGTGAGGCGCGGGCTTGTGGAGCGCGGTGTCGGCAGTGCGGATGCGGCGAACGGGCTTCCTCAGAGCTCGGTTTGAAACTCTCTTACGTGAACTGTGCTTGGAATTACCTGGAACAGTCTTGACGGAATGCCCTGGCTTGGGAACACAGCTGATTTCCTCAGCGAGTCCTACAGTGAGTGACGAACCGCACACCCACAACGCTCGGTCCAGGAACTGCACAAAAGAGAGGTGTTCTGCATCTAACAGAAGCATTGCGCCGAGCGTGTCGTCCATCCCACTCCAGAAATTATACTTGAGTGTTTCCTCACTCAAATTTGTCTCATGATAACACTCTAGGTAAGCCCTCACGTACTCCTCCAGCGACCGTCCATTCTGGTAGAATCCGTCCTCCATCATCATACCTCTTGTTTTACGGTCGGTGGTTCCCGGGTACTACCTGCTAGATCCTGGTGGTCAGTTATTCTGTCACGAATTGCGTGGAAGCAGAGGCGGTAGTCGGATCTAAATGCAGCAGTAGACTTTAATAATATAGACTAGGGTAAACTCAGAACAGGCAAAACACTTGTGGTACGTAAACGCATTCAATAACTGACAAAGACAGGGCAGAAACACAGGGCTTAAATAATCAGAGACAAATGAGCAGACAGGATAACAAGGGGGCGTGGATAACAAGAAACACCTGGGAGAACTAATAAACAAGACAGGGAACCACTGAACATGACAAAACAAGACAGGACGCAAAACCCACATTACGACATACATACACACACATAAATAGTTCAAAGTTAGAGTTGGAAACATCTTGAAAAGAAAATTGTCTTTTTTATAAATGTCTTAGTTTGATCATACATATTTCAAAGTTAAGGATTCATTATTTTGATATAGCTTGCATTGGAACAAACACTATAACATCTAAGTTGATTAGTTTATTGACAAAACATACTATATATTTAACATATGAGCAGAAACTCCTAACAAAAGCTTATTTGATGTCTATTTTAGAGTAAAAACTTTATCCAAAACTAACGAAATGTTGTCTTTTATTTCGTCTGTAACAGTGCGTATCTGTGCATTCATTCATTCTCTCACTCACACACACACACACACACACACACACACACACACACACACACACACACACACACACACACACACACACACACACACACACACACACAGAGAGAAACATGATTCACATTTAAACAGTATGCTATTTTTCCGTTTACAGACACTAACGTTATTCTATATTGCGATTAGAACAGAGCACAAGCAACACTTACACTTCTCAGCTGAATCTGTTGCTCCTCCTCGAAGTGAGAATAAACCAGCACTTGTTCTGAGGTAGGTAAATGTCCCAGGATTATTCCACATAGCTGCGCAAGACGAATCATAATCTGACTAAAATATATAGTGTGTTTACAGAGTTTAGCCTATATGGGCGTTAACGCGTCTCAATGTGTTGCTTCACATATTTGCGTTTGAATAGCGCACGCTCTCCATGGGCGTGTCACATTACCAGAATAATGAGCTGAGAGGAAGATAATTAGACCGGCTGACACGTCTCTCTTTTTTTTATATGCAGGTCCTTCTCAAAACATTAGCATATTGTGATAAAGTTCATTATTTTCCATAATGTAATGATAAAAATTAAACTTTCATATATTTTAGATTCATTGCACACCAACTGAAATATTTCAGGTCTTTTATTGTTTTAATACGGATGATTTTGGCATACAGCTCATGAAAACCCAAAATCCCTGTCTCAAAAAATTAGCATATCATGAAAAGGGTCTCTAAACGAGCTATTAACCTAATCATCTGAATCAACTAATTAACTCTAAACACCTGCAAAAGATTCCTGAGGCTTTTAAAAACTCCCAGCCTGTTTCATTACTCAAAACCGCAATCATGGGTAAGACTGCCGACCTGACTGCTGTCCAGAAGGCCATCATTGACATCCTCAAGCAAGAGGGTAAGACAGAAAGAAATTTCTGAACAAATAGGCTGTTCCCAGAGTGCTTTATCAAGGTACCTCAGTGGGAAGTCTGTGGGAAGGAAAAAGTGTGGCAAAAAACGCTGCACAACGAGAAGAGGTGACCGGACCCTGAGGAAGATTGTGGAGAAGGACCGATTCCAGACCTTGGGGGACCTGCGGAAGCAGTGGACTGAGTCTGGAGTAGAAACATCCAGAGCCACCGTGCACAGGCGTGTGCAGGAAATGGCCTACAGGTGCCGCATTCCCCAGGTCAAGCCACTTTTGAACCAGAAACAGCGGCAGAAGTGCCTGACCTGGGCTACAGAGAAGCAGCACTGGACTGTTGATCAGTTTTGCATGTCATTCGGAAATCAAGGTGCCAGAGTCTGGAGGAAGACTGGGGAGAAGGAAACACCAAAATGCCTGAAGTCCAGTGTCAAGTACCCACAGTCAGTGATGGTCTGGGGTGCCATGTCAGCTGCTGGTGTTGGTCCACTGTGTTTTATCAAGGGCAGGGTCAATGCAGCTAGCTATCGGGAGATTTTGGAGCACTTCATGCTTCCATCTGCTGAAAAGCTTTATGGAGATGAAGATTTCATTTTTCAGCACGACCTGGCACCTGCTCACAGTGCCAAAACCACTGGTAAATGGTTTACTGACCATGGTATTACTGGGCTCAATTGGCCTGCCAACTCTCCTGACCTGAACGGGATATTGTGAAGAGAAAGTTGAGAGACGCAAGACCCAACACTATGGATGAGCTTAAGGCCGCTATCGAAGCATCCTTGGCCTCCATAACACCTCAGCAGTGCCACAGGCTGATTGCCTCCATGCCACGCCGCATTGAAGCAGTCATTTCTGCAAAAGGATTCCCGACCAAGTATTGACTATTAAGTGCATAACTGAACATAATTATTTGAAGGTTGACTTTTTATTTTTTGTATTAAAAACACTTTTATTGGTCGGATGAAATATGCTAATTTTTTGAGACAGGAATTTTGGGTTTTCATGAGCTGTATGCCAAAATCATCAGTATTAAAACAATAAAAGACCTGAAATATTTCAGTTGGTGTGCTATGAATCTAAAATATATGAAAGTTTAATTTGTATCATTACATTATGGAAAATAATGAACTTTATCACAATATGCTAATTTTTTGAGAAGGACCTGTAGATGACATAAACGGAGAATATTTATTTTAGTTTTGAATCGGATCATTTAAAAGTACAAACTCAAATGATTTAAAAGATATATTGCTTATGGCTGGGTGAATAGTATTTGCTGGGTTTTTTTTTATGTTTAGAGACGTGCTCCAAAAAAAATAGTTCACGGTGACGGAGAGGCAGAACGCACACCGTGTTTATTTTCTTTATTTTACAAAATCACAATATTTTATTTCGATTGTATATGGGCACATAAAAAAGTAGACATTTAACAGATTATTTTCTCATATTTCTTAACTCTATATGACCAGAAATGATGGTAGTACTTTAAGTCTATTTTAACGCATCAAACTTTAAGATTCTTTTTTGATGCTTTTGAGACTCTTAGCATACTTGAAATTGCATGAAACTCCACAGACACATCACATTTATTAGCCAGTAGACATGTGCAAAGTTTCAGAAACGGGCGTGGTGCAGGGGCTCAGTAGCGCCACCTTTTAACAAAAGAGGGGGAGTTAGGTCTATACTTTTATCTACAATCTTAAAACTCAGTATGTATATTGTTCATATCGAGCTGGACAACTTTCTAATTTACAGTCATTAGATCAGACCAACAGGAAGTCAGATATTTTGGTTTGAATGTGGATGTTTTGGAGAATTTTCTCTTCCTCTCTCTCTGACCCTACGTCTCTCCGTGTGTTTGAGGGGAGGGGGATTTGTCTGCTGAGTTAGAATGCTTTTATTTTTGTTTTTCAAGGTTTTGGGGCCCTTAACATGCTCAAACTCTTGAAACTTTGCACACGGGTCAGAACCCGCAGCCATTAGGGCCGGGCTGAAGCTGGTACCCGGGCGTGGCAGAGGGGCTCGACAGCGTCCCCTGGAATGGGATTTGAACACTTGTCCATAAATCAAACACACTTGCATGTAATAATATGAAACTCGGTACACATATAGATCTCATCGGGCCGAACAACTTTCCCTCGGTCAAGTTTTACGCCAGCCCAACAGGAAGTCGGCTATTATGGGTTGTTTGGAGAACGCTTGCTCTTGAATTTTAACTTCTCCTCCAAGGCAATTCATTCAATTGTCACCAAACTCTGTCAGCGTGAAGTCAAGACATTGAGGATGCTAAATTGCGGGAAGGATTTTAATATCTCGAACGGTTTGGCCGTGGCAAGGAAATTAATTTATGACTAAAAAAGGACACATAAAATGTGTTATAACTTATTTAGTTTTACAAAACTTGACGTGTATATTGTTCTCGTCAAGCCGAACAACTTTCTAATTTACAGTCATTAGTTCCCACCAACATGAAGTCAGATATTTTGGTTTGAATGTGGATTCTGAGCATTTTCTCTCCCTCTCTCTGACAGAGAGAGTGTCCCCTGCCAATCTGTGTGTGTCTGTGTGGGGAGGGGGAGGGAGGGGGTGGTCTCTTCGGGTGATAGTGTAAACACAAAATCATAAATAGGGCTATACTGCCCTCTTGTGTCCAAAATTATATTTATATATAAATATATTGCATATGTGACTGAGGATGTTGTGTTTTATTTAGAGGTGTGAACTCTACACTGGTCTCACGGTTCGGTTCGATTACGATTATCATGTCATCGATTCGGTTCAATTCGATATCGCGATGCATTGCGATGCACCGCATCCTCAATTTTCAATTTTACTTCAAAAGTGATGTGTGCGTGCGCGCGCGCGCGCGTGCGTGTGTGTTCGCCTGTTCGGGAAGTCGCAGTGACAAAAACAGAGACATTCCAGTTTAAGTTTCATGGGACTAAAGCCTGTTTATGCCATTAAGAAAATGAAATTCTGTCAAATCAATTTTGTTTTAAAGAAATGTTCATTTAAAAGCAGCGCTCATTCATCAGTGTATAATGTTACCCGAGTCCGCTGTTGGAGACGATCATCCATTTATAATCACGCGTAACAACACAATTGTAATTTGACCATCGGGTGCGGAAGGGTTGCCATCTGTCTCGGTTTGTCCCGATTTATCTTTTAATAACCTGTCCCGGGAAATGTATCCACTCTCCCGAAAGGCTACGTGAATGTATGTTCAAACCGTGTAGCGCGCGCACAGCAGAGAGGGAGAGAGCGAGACCTTGCGTGTGTGTGCCTCAAGAAGCGCATGTAACTTGCATGCGCATGTAATGTATGTATGTAAATGTATGTAAGAAAGAATGTTTAATTCGCACTCGCGTCTCGCCTCCCTCTGCCAGTGTATGCTACCGGCTACCGCGACAAAGCACATGCGCGATAAATGACGTCAGAAAAGCATCAGTACATTATAACCGGTTATGGTCTATTACTGAACCGATACCGAATCGTCCTCGTCTGCATCGCGGTGCACCGTAGAAACGATTAATTTCGACACCCCTAGTTTTATTGGGAGTGTACACATATATAAGTAAACAGTTTGCAGTCTGAATGATGTCCTGTATGAAAAAAAATGACGGAGTATGTTTCCACTGTTCACACACACACACACACACACACACACAGTTCGATCGCGCGGCCTCTCTCTCTCACACACGCACGCACACACACACGCACACACACACACACACAGTTCGATCGCGCCCGCGCCTCTCTCTCACACACGCACACAGCTAGATCGCGCGCGCCTCTCTCTCAAGGTGGAGTGTGTGTGTGCGCGTGAGAGAGGCGCGCTGGCGCGATCGAACTGTGTATGTGTGTGAGAGAGAGAGAGAGAGAGAGAGAGAGAGGGGGGGGGCGCGATCGACTGTGTGTGAGTGAGTGAGAGAGGTGCGGGCGCGATCGAACTGTGTGTGTGTGTGAGAGAGAGAGAGAGAGAGAGAGGCGCGGAAATCATTTTATACGGAAATCAATTATTTATAATTCAGATGAGAATAAAGTTAGTGTTAATTCAAATTAAGGAACATTTAGTTTTTCTGTTCTGAATATCATTAAAACAGAAAAGGCAGAGACAACATAATGATGAATAATCTTAAGATATTATATCGTATGCTATGTGTTGTGAATACACCCATGTTAAACATTAAAATTTACTTCCATTGCATATCATAGGACACATAAGCGTAAAATATAATTACATTAATAAACCTGTACAAAGACCTCCAGATAAATACTAGGCTTCTATATTTACACATTTACATGTTAATGGCAAAGGTGTAAATTCACTCTATATAGCACAAACGGGGCTACCATAATATGTGAGCAACATGTATGTACATGTTTGTATTTTTAAGAGAATAATGTTTATGCGTGGTTATTGAAAAAAATAAAAATGAAAGTTGCTGAAATAAAACCACAAAACACATACTAAATATGTGTCCACAAGACTTGACTAATGGATGTTGTCGCTTCGAGTTCTGGCTTCAAAATGATGTGAAAATCATCCTGCCTGATCGTTCACATAAAACAATAACATTAATTTATACTTTGTATGACAGTTTTTTGGTCAGAAGAGGTTTATGCGTGGGAGTGGTAATGACCTATCAATATTAATGAGATTCAGACCAGGGGTGTGACAGACACTCTCCCAATGGCTAATGGCCCATCAAGTGAAGCAGCCTGAACACAGAATGAGAGGAGATTCAAAGGTTTTCAGTCTGTTTTATTGTAATTCCTCTATGTGGAGAAACTAAATGTTCTAAATTTGCTCTAAGCAAATCAAATGTGAGTAAAATAAATAAATAATCAGTTGGCTATGAACAAAGCAATTGTGAGCGATAAATAAACAAAACTAAAGGCAGGTATCTCACAGTAATTGCTTATGCCCCGTTGATGCGGGCTCTAAGCAAATCAAATGTGAGTAAAATAAACAAAACTAAAGGCAGGTATCTCACAGTAAATGCTTATGCCCCGTTGATGCGGGCTCTAAGCAAATCAAATGTGAGTAAAATAAACAAAATTAAAGGCAGGTATTTGCGGCCCTTTGCAATTGCACCAGCAGCCTGAGCATTGGTGTTGTGGCACAGAGTTGACACTGCATTCTCAGAAAAAAACATTTTGAAGAGACTCTGGGGAGTGTGTGTGTCAGCAGGTCTCAGTTGTGGTCCAGGTTCCTGTGCAGGCAGGAATCTCAGAGTCTGTGGAACCAGATCAATGTCAGTCTCTGTTTTCCATGACAGAGTGGACTGCTCGTTGCTTGTTTGAATGTTTGTCTTGGCCCTCTTTGCAACAGGTGTCTGATGATCACCATCATCTTTATAGCTGTAAAACAAACAAACAACTGTGAGCATGTTTATTACACAAAAAACTGTATTTCAATCACTAAAAGTAATAGTGCCCAGACAAAACCGGAATATGTAAACAGAATTATACTAATATCTGAAAGAAAGGGAATAAGTGTACTTACTTGTCATTTTCAATTGTTCTCAAAACTGAACGACACTGGTTGCGTGCCCTCCTCCCAGTGTGAGTTGCAGGTGAAGGTGAGAGTGATGCTACCACATTCCTATAAAAATAATGATATTAATAAAGGTTTAACAAAGTACTATGCCAGCACATGCATAACTGATGGACAATCAGCATGTTGATAAAATAACAAAAAATAAGCTTTTATATTAACATTACCAATCACTAATTGTAATATTGTGCATGCATAACAACAACACTATTTTTGCAAAGCCACACAGGCACATATGCATATTGTATCGTCACTAAGTATATAAACAAAATTGAACTAACATCTGTAAAATAGTGGGTATATGTACTTACTCTTTCTGATTTCCATCTGTGTTGTTGCGTGCCCTCCTAGTGCGAGTTCCAGTTGATGGTGAGAGTGAGCAAGCTACATTCCTTTAAAAAAAAAGTTGAAAACTATTATTATCATAATTTACAGACTAGGCCTACTATTCCAGCACATGCATAACTGATAGGCATTAGCATGCTGATAAATAAAACATATGTAACATTATCAACCAACCTCCAAATATAAATAAATATATTATCACTAAGTAGCCTATATAAACAAAATTGAACTAACATCTGTGAAATAGTGGGTAAATATCTACTTACTCTTTCTGATTTTCGACTGTGTTGCGCGCCCTCCGAGTGGCAGGTGAAGGTAGTGATGCTGCAACTACATTCCTTTAAAAAGAGTTGAAAACTATTATTACATAAATATATGTAATATATAAGTATAGTACCATTGGCCTATAGTATGAATAACTGATGTGAAAAATGGTAGACGCATGCTGTATATGCGTGTCAATGTGCCATTACCGGAGATAGCACTAACATTAACAGATTTGCGCACTTCATCAACCGGGCATATTTACACATTTCAGCACATTTACAACAGATATTTGCGAGGCAATGCAAGCACACGCTTTGTTGATGATAATGAGGCAGCATAAATACTATAGCCTAGTCAAAATATAATCTAAACATAGATAATATTTTATAAATATCATTTTACATATCATACAGCATTTAGCCTATAGGCTAGACAATTTAAATGTAAGTAAAACCTGCCTATTAAGACATATTTTAAATTTCAATACTCTGAATAGGCTACTGGATGGCAAGTCTGGAAATAGTCCAACCAGTAAAATATGTACATGTTTATATGCACCCTGTTTATTTTATTTATTTAAAAAAAAACCACACGGTTTTGATGTTAATATGAGTGTACACAAAAAAAGAAGACCCTCTATATGACTTTAACCCAGAGGGTTAAAGTCATTAGTTCCGACCAACAGGAAGTCAGATATTTTATTTTGAATGTGGATTTTTCAAGCATTTTCTCTCCCTCTCTGTCTCTCTCTGTCTCTGCCTCTGCGTCTCTGTGTGTGTGTGCGTGAGATTTGCTTTTATTCTTGTTTTTCAAGGTTTTGGGGGCTTTTGGGGCCCTTCACTTGCTCGAAAACTCTTGAAACTTTGCACACAGGTCAGAACCCGCGGCCATCAGGGACGGGCTGAAGCTGGTACCCGGGCGTGGCAGGGGGGCTCAACAGCGCCCCCTGGAACGGGGTTTAAAAACTTGGTCCATATATCAAACACGCTTGCATGAATTAATATGAAACGATACTCGGTTACTAACGTAACCTCGGTTCTCTCTAGAGAGGGAACGAGTATTGCGTAAGTTTAGCTTACGCTACGGGAAAGATTCATCTTCTCGAGATACTGAAGCCAAAAAATTTTCCTTAATTTTGTATACCTTGTCAACGCAGTGCAGCAGCTGGCAGACCTAGAGCAGGCTATCTTGCGTGCTCATTGGCTGCCCTGCGGGCAACTGCTGCAGCCTACCAGTGAGCCCGGCGTGACGTCACGCCCAATGAAGGGCGCCCGGGAACTCAAGACACGACGCGCTGACAGACAGCGCCACGGAGTCTAGTGGTTCAAAAGGAACAGCTTTCAGGGCCTCGAGGACCAATGAAAGATCCCACATAGGAACCGACGGGGGGCGCGGCGGATTCATCCTTCTAGCTCCTCTAAGGAAGCGGATGACCAACTCATGTTTTCCCAGTGACTGGCCGTGCGTTGATTCTGCAAACGCTGCCACGGCCGCCACATATACTTTGAGCGTGGAAGGGGACCTTCCCTTATCCAACAGCTCTTGTAGGAAAGTGAGCAGATGCGCCACCCCGCATGTCCGCGGGTCCAGACCCGGAGAACACCGACCATTTAGACGCGTAGAGCCTTCTCGTGGAAGGGGCTCTGGACTGCTTGATCGTGTTCATCACTCTTTCTGGCAGGGTAACGAGTACCCGTTGATCAGCCATGCATGCAGCGACCAGCGCTCTGGATGGGGATGCCAGATCGTGCCGCGAGCCTGAGAGAGGAGATCTGCCCTCACCGGAATCAGCCACGGAGCTGTAAGTGACAGCCATGCTAGTTCCGGGAACCAAATCTGATTCTCCCAACGCGGGGCTATGAGGAGCACCTAGTGGCGCGTTTCCCTGATTCTCTTGATCACCTGTGGTAACAGAGAGACCGGAGGGAAAGCATATAGCGGGAGGCTGGGCCAAACCTGGGCCAGCGCGTCCTCGTCCTTCGAGAAGAACATTGGGCATTGAGCGTTGTCTTTTGACGCAAATAGGTTGACTTCCGCTCTGCCGAATAGGCGCCACAGTTTCTGGACCGTTTGGGGGTGCAAGGACCATTCCCCTGGGGGGACATTGTCTCTGGACAGTCTGTCTGGGCCGTCGTTCAGATGGCCAGGCACATGCGCCGCCCTCAGCGAGCGCAGGTGCATCTGAGACCAAATAAGGAGGCGTTCCATCAGATTGCAGAGATTTCTGGATCTGACACCGCCCTGACGGTTTATATAGGATACCACAGATGTGTTGTCCGAGCGGACAAGAACATGCTGGTCCTGTATGAACGGGAGGAAGCACTTCAGTGCGTTCTCGACCGCCATCATTTCCAGACAGTTTATGTGAAACTCTTTCTCCCAGTCTGACCACTGGCCAAAGGCCGGTCTGCCCTCGAACAGTGCGCCCCAACCTGAGTTGGACGCGTCTGTTGAGATCACTTTTCGGTAAGAGATGGTTCCCATCGTTACTCCCTGCTGGAACCAGTTGGCCGCTAACCAGGGCTGCGGAGCCGCTATGCAGGCCTGAGTCACTCTGATTTTCTGGCCGCCAGACACCCAGGCTCGGGGGGGCACGCGAGCATTCAACCAGCGTTGGAGCGGGCGCATGCGCAGTAGGCCCAGCTGGAGCACCGTTGCAGCTGATGCCATACAGCCCAACATCCTTTGAAAAGTTTTCAAAGGGAGGAAGCTGCCCTTCTGGAAAGATGCGGCTAGGTGGCGAACACGGCGCGCGCGCTGTGTCGACAAACGAGCCGTCATGGTTACAGAGTCCAGTTCTATTCCTAAAAAGGAAATTGACTGGCTGGGCAGTAATGAGCTCTTGGTCCAGTTGACCGTGAGACCCAAGCTTTCCAGGTGACTGAGAAGCACTGTTCTGTGAGATAGAAGTTCCGTCTCTGACTGTGCCAATATCAGCCAATCGTCCAGAAAGTTCATTATTCGCAGCCCCTGACTTCTCAGGGGGGCGAGCGCCGCGTCCATGCACTTTGTAAATGTACGGGGTGCCAGGGACAGGCCGAACGGCAGGACGGTGTATAGATATACCTGACCGTCGAAGGCGAATCTCAAAAATTGCCTGTGACGGGGTACTATCTGAATCTGAAAATATGGATCCTTCAGATCTAGAGAAATAAACCAGTCCCTCGGGCGAACGTGCGCGAGGATTTTTCTGGTCGTAAGCATTTTGAACGGTCCTCTCGCAAGCACTTTGTTCAAATGTCTCAGATCTAGGATGGGTCTGAAGGCTCCGTCCTTCTTGGGCACGAGAAAATAACGGCTGTAAAAGCCTGACTCGCTTAGAGAAGGCGGTACCCTTTCTATAGCCCCTTTGCACAGCAGTTTTGCTATTTCTGCGTGAAGTAGGTGTGCTACTTCCGCATTCACTATCGTCGCGGTCCGGGCTTGAAAGCGCGGGGGACGGCGAATGAATTGAAGTGTATAGCCCTGCTTTATTGTGCTCAACACCCATTCTGAAATCCCTGGGATGTTTTCCCACGCAGCTATGTGAGCCGCTAGAGGGCGAATGGCCTCCGGGTTCAGACCGCCATTTGCTGGCCTGTGAAACTGAACCGGAGCCGAGAGCACGGCGCGCTCGCTCTCGGTTCTGGGCAATGGCGGCTCGCTGACAGCCGAAACCGACTGATTTATGTGAGATGTCCCGATCATAAGGGATGGGGAACAAACTTTTGCCACGCGAGCAGTGCTCCGGGTGAAAGAGCTCTCTGTAAGCGTGAACACGGGCACGAGACTTACAACTGTATCTAACGCCCCGATCATAATAGAAGGGGAGCGTTTTATTAACGCCCTGCGTTTTGTGATAACGCTTAAGCGCGCGGGCGGGGCCAGGGGAGAGGTTTGTGTTAGTAAGCGTGAGCGCTCTCTGGCGGGCACGAGACTTACATTTATAACCTGCTTTTTTGACCGTGTAACAGAGCGGGCAGATATTGGGCACAGATTTGTGGACACATTTCTTACATTCAACACTCGAGCGGCTTTTCTGCGCTTTATGAGAGTGTGCTCTGTGAGTGACACAGAATTTTGAGTGCTTATGTGTAGGGGTGAACACTGGGGCGTGGGCACTTTCACTACACTTAAAACATTGACGGCGTGAGCCGGACCAGACATTACACTCTTTTTGAGATTTCTCTGGGTCGCCGTGAAAACGGCGTTTGTGTGCAGGCGAGAGGGTGAATAAACCGGCTCGTTGGCTGCTAGTTGAACCGCTGCAGTAGCCTGTTTGAAGGGGACTGACAGGGAAATGAACTTTGACGGCGGTCCGGCCACAGCGGGACACGCTCGTCTTTTCTCTCTTACTGTTAGGAGGGCTTTGCGTGCTCAGATTTCAGCGTGATTCTTTGCCGAGGCCCTTTGGGAGGCGGCGGCCTGTGACGGCTGTCTAAGCGCGATCTAGGGCGGCCGCCCTGACGTCGCTGCGAAGGCTGAGGCTGGGGCTGTGCTGGACGCTGGGTGCTGGTTCGGACAGGAGGCTGGCTTTGTCTCTCGCGAGAGCGGCCTGTGGCGGAACTCGAGCGTCGCGGCAGGAAGAGATTCATGGCCTGTGTGGTCTTCTGTACCTCAGAAAAGCGATCAACGATCCCGTTCACCGCTGGGCCGAAGAGACCAGTGGGGGTAAGCGGCGCGTTCAGAAACGTGGCTCGCTCAGATTCCCTCATATTCTGAGCGTTAACCAGAGGTGCCTCTCCGTAACAGTTAACGCTCGGTTATGGCTCGTCCGATAGCTTGGGCTGCTGCTTTGGTGGCGCGGAGCGAGAGATCCGTCGCGCTTCTCAAATCCGTAACAGCAGCTGGATCACGGCCCTTCTCATCCCATTCACGGAGGAGGTCGGCTTGTAGGATCTGAAGCACAGCCATAGAGTGTAAAGCAGACGCGGCCTGGCCGGAGGCAGCATAAGCGCGGCCTGGCCGGAGGCAGCATAAGCGCGGCCGACCAAGGCGGACGTGGCTCTACAGACTTTAGACGGGAGGGCTGACCGTGACCGCCATCTCGCGGAGGGCGGACAAAGGTGCGCTGCGACCGCCTCTTCCACCGGTGGAATAGCCGTCCACTCGGGAGAGCGACGCGGAGGCCGGTGACTGTAGTCAAGAAGAGAACGGAGTACTCCACGACTTCGTCAGCTCCGCATGAAGTTCCGGCAGGAATGGAGCTGGCCTCATTGCTGAAGCTGAGCGGCGGTGACTTTGAAGGAAGCATCCATCGAGCCTGTTCGGCGCGGGTTCCTCTGGCGGCGACCACTCGAGCCCGAGGCGGTCAGCGGCCTGAGTTAGCAGGCGCATTAGCTCAGTGTCAGCTCCAGCGCGGGTACGGGTGGATTCCTGGATCGACGAGGCGGCGGAATGAAGCGACCATTCCTCGCTGTCCGATGCCAGGATAGAGCAGCAGTCCCTCGTGGCGTGTCCCTCGGCCTCATCCTCCGAAGCGACGGCAGTGAGGCTCGTGAGCGGCAGCTGCGCGTCGGAGAGGAGAGGCGGGGAGGGCGAAAGCGAGGCTCGAGGGAGATTTTCCGGCGAGCGCGTCGCTGTGGCTACAGGTTCCGGCTGTCTCAGGGAACGGCGCTTCTTCCTGCGCGGTCCCACAGAGGGCGGAGTGACTGCTGCGGAGTTGAGAGCTTCGAGTCGAGCCCGCAGGGTCGCCAACGGAAGCTCCTCACAGAGCTCGCAGCCCCCGGAAGCGAGGGCGAGCTCAGCGTGTTCCAGGCCCAGGCAGAGAGCGCAGATCAGGTGGCGGTCTCCGGCGCTGAGCGGGGCTCTACACAAGCCGCAGGAAGTGCGAGGCATCTTGAAAAAGACGCTCGCTGCTCTTTTAGAAAATATACAATCTAAATAGCAAGGCAAAAGGATACGTCGCCGGATAGCGTAGCTCGCACGGATGGCTGAAGGTGGCGAAGACGGCCGGCTTCCTCAGCGCTGTCCTAAGCTGGCTGTTCGCTGTTCGACGGCGGCGGTGGCTTCTCTCAGATCCAGCGATGTGAAGAGCTCGCTGAAGAGACAAAAATCAGGGAAGCACCCTACAGCCCCTTTCCTTTATAGGCTAAGCCACGCCCATTCTGGCGGGCTGTGACGCTATGAAGGCGCGGGCGCCCTTCATTGGGTGTGACGTCACGCCGGGCTCACTGGTAGGCTGCAGCAGTTGCCCGCAGGGCAGCCAATGAGCACGCAAGATAGCCTGCTCTAGGTCTGCCAGCTGCTGCACTGCGTTGACAAGGTATACAAAATTAAGGATAATTTTTTGGCTTCAGTATCTCGAGAAGATGAATCTTTCCTGTAGCGTAAGCTAAACTTACGCAATACGAGAGAACCTCTCGTAAGAGAACTCGGTACACATATAGATCTCATCGAGCCGAACAACTTTCGTGCTCTAAGTTTTACGCCAGCCCAACAGGAATTCGGCTATTTTGGGTTGTTTGGAAAACGCATGCTTTGGAATTTGAAACACTTCTCCTAGAGATTGCATCCGATCGTCAGCAAACTCGGTGTGCATGAAGTCAAGACATTGAGGATGCTAAATTGCGGACGGATTTTTGATTTCTCGAACGGTTTGGCCGTGGCAAGGAAACAAATTTATGGCGAGAAAAGAGAAACACGAAGTCTTATAACTTCAGCAAACATTAACTGATCTTGATGAAACTTCAGCAGTGTGTTCGTGGTAAGAGGCCGATCACATGGATGCGACTAATGTGAGTCAAAGTTATAGCGCCACCAACTGGCAGCAGGAAGTGTGTCACTTTCTAAATTCTTTTGAAAAAAATAGGGGGGGTTAGTTTTACCCACAGTGACAAAACTCCGTACATATATTGTTCTCATCAAGCCGGACAACTTTCTAATTTACAGTCATTAGCTCCGGCCAACAGGAAGTCAGATATTTATTCAGATAAAGTGTTTGAATGTGGTCATTTTCTCTGAATGTGTCTGTCTCTGTGTCTGTCTTTGTGTGTGTGTGTGTGTGTGAGGGGGGAGGGGGGCTAGATAAACCATTTGTATATATATAATATGTGTGTGTATGTGTGTATATATATATATATATATAGCTGCGAGCAGCGATGAAGGGCCTGAGCCGGTGCCACCGGGGTTGCGGTGCCACCGGCTTGGGCCCGTAATCGCTGCTCGCAACTATATTTTAATCTAGTTGTTGTAATATATTATACTATACATATTATATTTAAATTATGGTAGCAGTTTACAGTGATATTTTGTATGTAAACATTATACATTAAACATTATAATTATAATGAATATAATTATTTTATTATTATTAATTGAAGTCTTGGTCTTGTCATTTTACCTGTGGATGTCATGTCTATTTAATCATGTATTATAATTTTAGATTTTTATTGGTTTCCAGGAAACAGATGGTGACCCTCTTTATGAGATATCTGTACAGGAAGAGATTACTGCCCGTCTTCACTTTATCAAGTTTGAGAATGCTTACATTGAAACCTGCCTGGATTTCATTAAGGATCACTTGGTTAACACAGAAACCAAAGTTATCAAAGCTACTGGTGGAGGGGCGCACAAGTTCAAGGATTTGATAGAGAAAAAGTTAAAGCTAAAGTGAGTAGAATTTTAGAGCTTACTGAGAACAACAATACAGGCGCTTTGAGTTCAAGGATTTGAATAATCAAGCATTTATTGTGAATTGTTGTAATGGTAGTTGTATATATTTTTTCTCTTAGAGTGGACAAAGAGGATGAAATGACTTGTCTGATTAAGGGATGCAACTTTGTTCTAAAGAATATCCCCCATGAGGCTTTTGTGTATGCCAAACACGCTGATTCTGAATTCCGGTTCCAGAATACCCACCCTGACATCTTCCCATACCTGCTTATAAACATTGGATCTGGAGTCTCAATAGTAAAGGTATATCCATACTGCACTTGGTCTACATGTCTTTGTGACATTGTACACACTCACACACACACAGAAATGCTGAGATTGTAGACTGTGACTTTCTAAAGGGAGTGTCCATATGTTTTTTTTTTAAAGGTTGAATCAGAGGACAAATTTGAGCGTATTGGTGGCAGCTCTATAGGTGGTGGCACTTTTTGGGGTCTTGGAGCTTTACTCACAAAAACTAAGGTGGTTCATTTTGTGAATTTCTACTAGGAATTTCTGTTTATTCTTTATTTTTCATGCACTTACTTATTTTGAATTTCCATTCCCATTCTCCGTCTTAGAGGTTTGATGAACTTTTGCAGTTAGCTTCCAAAGGACAACACACAAATGTGGATATGCTTGTTAAAGACATCTATGGAGGTGCTTATGGGTCCCTGGGTTTAACTGGTGACCTCATTGCAAGTAGCTTTGGGAAATCAGCCACCACAGACAAAGGTAAAGTAATGAACATGTGCTTTGATTGTAAAGAGAGGCAGCTTATTGTATGATCTGTTTTCCTCACTCAAGAAGAGTCATTTGACCCTTCACCCAGTGGGCAGTGTTATTATTGTCAAAAGAAGCCAAAGGTCTTTGGTTTCACAAAGGCGTGTATGAGGGAAATATAACAGAGACCTGCAGTGGTCTTATTGAAGGTCTAAAGTAATATAAAAACAAACAAGAGACCAGCAGAGTGTTTGGCTGGTGAATATGCCACAACATACTTAACATCTTTATTATTACATATGCACTGTTTAGCACCATGTATTTAAATTAAGGAATAGTTTACTTGCAGGGTTTTTCCTACTTTGAAAATATTTTGGCAACGTCAATAACAAAAAAATAAGTAGGGTATCACTAAAAGGAGAGACTGATTATCATTTTATTACATTTATTGTAAGTTGCGATTGACAGTGGAAATGTCTATTACTGATGGTAACAAGGTTGCACTGTTGAGGCTCGTGCAGCCTCTCGAGGAAACAAATGAGCGCAGCACACAAAGAAACTCAGTTAACAACATTGGCTACTGCCGGTAAAAATTTTAAATGTAGAGTATATTTTTAACACGTGTAGCAAAGTTCAGACTCAGGGGAGAAGGAAGGAGACGGGGTCGGCGTGCTGTGGAACGTGTGTTTCTTTGTTCACAAATATTTCAAAGCAAAACGATCGCACTTCATGCTCATTCACCAATAAACTCTCGAATAACTTCTTCAATATAGCGGCTGCTTCTTCAGACTTTTTCTCTCGTCACAGGCACACACATGTCCACAGCCACTCTCTCTCTGTCAGCTTCCCACTTCCAGGTGGCTTTTGTGCTTCCTCACGGCAATCACTGCAAACGAGATCAGGTGTTCATCATTTTGCACTTGACCTACTTACGTGCCGCTCGCCTCCCAGCTCTCTCTCCAGTCACAGACATCGCTGAACCACGGCCCCCTTGCCGCCGGGGGGGGGGGGGGGGGGGGGCTGGGGGAGTAGGCACAGGCTCGTGGAGTAGGCACAGGCTCGTGGGTACCCCCCGGCCTGTGAAGGGCGATGGGGGTATGCGGCAAACAGGATGGCCGAGGGACGTGAGAGAACGTGAGAGAACTGACGGTGACCCAAGTGGAAGCCCAGATATCTAACCTCCACCCGCCCAATTGCACACTTCTTCTCCGCTGCCAGTCGTTACTATAGATGATGAAGTCATCTAGATAAGCAGCGGCATATGTGGCATGGGGCCGAAGTACTCGGTCCATGAGGCGCTGAAACGTGGCCAGTGCCCCGAACAACCCGAAAGGAAGTGTGACAAATTGGTGCAATCCAAATGGCGTGGTGAAGGCAGTTTTTTCTTTGGACATTGGAGTTAAGGGGATCTGCCAATATCCTTTTGTTAAGTTCAATGTCGAGTAAAAACGAGCCGTGCCTAGCCGATCCAGCAACTCGTCAATCCGAGGCATTTGATATGCGTCAAATTTTGACACAGCATTCACCTTGCGGTAGTCGACAAAGGAAGGATCTGGCCCGAGATCCTCCTCCCCACTCACTACTGTCGCTAGCATCACTGATTCCTCTTCACTCCATTTTTTGAGGAGGTAGAGGTGGTATACCTGGCGTGCCCTGCCCCTATCCATCCGAACCACTTCATAATTGAGATCTCCTATTTGCCCGGTGTAAATTTACACAATTTGGCTCCCCTGTTGTATAGCTGGCTTTGTCTGTTCTGAGCCTGTAGCAAATTCTCCATAGAGAGCCGCCCCAGTGTATGGAGTTTTGCTCGCAGGTCCAGAACATACTGAATTTCGTTTTTGCTCTCTGAAGGTCCGTCCTCCCAAGCTTCTCTCAGGACGTCTAAAACCCCACGGGGCTGACGGCTGTAGAGAAGCTTGAAGGGGTAAAACCCCATGGAGGCTTGCGGGACCTCGCGCACAGCAAGCAAGAGGGATTCCAACCATTTGTCCCAATTTTTAGCGTCCTCGTGAACGAACTTATGAATCATTGTTTTCAACGTGTGATTTAACCGTTCGACTAGCCCGTTCGTTTGTGGGTGATAGACACTAGTGCAAACGATTTAATGCCCAATAATTCATACAGTTCACTGTACAATTCATTACAGTGATCTGAGTCTCCGTCTTGACGGTAACAGTTCAAACAGGAGGTGTCCAGGGTGAGTGGAGTCTGTGATGATTTTACCTGCTCTCTTCCTCACTCTGGAAGAGTACAGGTCCTGGAGGGATGGCAGTGGGGCACCAATGATCCTCTCCGCAGTCCGGACTGTCCGTTGTAGTCTCCTGATGTCCGATTTGGTAGTTGAACCAAACCAGACAGTGATGGAAGTGCATAAGACAGACTCAATGACGGCTGAGTAGAACTGAATCAGCAGCTCCTGTGGCAAGTTGAACTTCCTCAGCTGGCGAAGGAAGTACAGTCTCTGCTGGGCTTTTTTCACAATGGAGTCAATGTGATTGTCCCACTTCAGGTCCTGAGAGATGATAGTGCCCAGGAACCTGAATGACTCCACTGCTTCCACAGTGCTGTTCATGATGGTTAGTGGGGGGAGTGCTGGGCTGTTCCTCCTGAAGTCCACGATCATCTCCACTGTTTTGAGCGTGTTCAGCTCAAGGTTGTTGTAACTGCACCAGACAGCCAGCTGTTCAACCTCCAGTCTGTAAGCAGACTCGTCACCGTTTCGGATGAGACCGATGACAGTGGTGTCGTCGGCAAATTTCAGGAGCTTGACAGAGGGGTCTTTAGAAGTGCAGTCATTAGTGTACAGGGAGAAGAGCAGTGGGGAGAGAACGCACCCTTGGGGGGCGCCAGTGCTGGTGGTGAGAGTCCTGGATGTGTGTTTCCCCAGTCTCACTCGCTGCTGCCGGTCCGTCAGGAAGCTGGTGATCCACTGACAGATCGAGGATGGTATGGAGAGCTGGGTCAGTTTGGCTGTGAGAAGACCAGGCATGATGGTATTGAAGGCCGAACTGAAGTCCACAAATAAGATCCTTGCATAAGTTCCTGGTCTGTCGAGATGTTGCAGGATATAATGCAGTCCCATGTTGACTGCATCATCCACAGACCTGTTTGCTCTGTAAGCAAACTGAAAGGGATCCAGCAGGGGTGAGAGCGACAGGTCTGTAGTCATTAAGTCCAGTGATTTTGTTTTTTTTGGGGACAGGAATGATAGTGGAGCGTTTGAAGCAGCAGGGAACTTCACACTGCTCCAATGATCTATTGAAGATCTGCATAAAGACCGGGGCCAGTTGGTCAGCGCAGGCTTTTAAACAAGCAGATGAGATGCCGTCTGGGCCTGAGGCTTTCCTAGTCTTCTGTTTTTTGAAGACTCGGCTCACGTCCTCCACACAGCCCTTAAGCTCAGGTTGGATGGCAGGAGGGGGGATTAATGGGAGTGCAGGAGGTGATGGTGAATGTGTGAAGTGCAGGTCAGAGCCGGTGTGTGGTGTGAATGAGGGTTTTTCAAACCTGCAATATGATGCTGCGAAGTACAATTGCTTCGGGATATCGCATAGTCCACCAAGACTAATGCAAAGCGATGTCCCCGTGCGGATCGCTCTAATGGCCCGATGAGGTCCATACCAATTAGTTCGAAGGTGACCTGCATCAGTGGAAGAGGGCGCAAAGGCGCTTTTGTGGCGGCCGGTGAGTTTACCAGCTGACATTCACGTTCCCGCACCATCTGCGTACGTTCCCGTGAATGCCAGGCCAAAAGAATCGGGCCATTAGTCGATTTAACGTGGCTGCCACTCCTAAATGTCCGGCCATAGGATTACAATGAGACACCTGGAAAAGCATTTCCCGACGGCTTTTCGGTACTAATGAACTGATGTTAGTACCGAATTCGGTACTAATGAACTGATGTTAGTACATGATGTTTTGGTACTAATGAACTGATAAGTTCATTGATGTGAACTGATGAACTGCTCCAGTATCACCTTCTCGACGACGGCCTCAACGACGCTTTCCCCGGCCAACAGCCATTTGCGGCAGGAGTCCCGGAGCTGCTGGGCCATCACAAAGGGCCGGCCGCCTTCCTCCATCTGTAGCAACCGGAAGCACTGACGGTGCTGCTCCGGACTCAGGCCGACCCTCTGGAGGATGGCCTTCTTCAGGTCTTCATAAACCAGGAGGTTCTGGACCGGCAGTTGTTGGGCGGCTTTCTGTGCCTCCCCCGACAGCAACGGAATCAAGCGCACCGGCCAGCTGGTCTGGGGCCACTCACATGCCTCGGCGGCCCGCTCAAAAAGGTCCAGAAAGGCCTCCGGGCCATCCAGCGGGCCCATCTTTTTGAGGGACATATGAGCGGCGCTGGGGGAGGGGCTTACGTGCCGCTCGCCTCCCAGCTCTCTCTCCCGTCACAGACATCGCTGAACCACGCCTCCCTCGCCACAGCATTATAGTTAAGCAATGACGAGTGCTGTTTTCCTGAATACCATCACGATTGAAAATGTGACATTGATTTCATTCAACAGTTCTATAAACCAGTCCTTCCAGAAAAATGCGGAGTTTTTTTGTAATTGTTGCGTGCAAAAATCCTTGATTATGCGGCACGTTTTCTTAAAAAATGCAATGGAATATGCGGGATATTTATGCAATTTTATGCTATGAAATTGCGGGAACTTGCAAAAACTGCGGTTTGATGGAAAAAGAGAAAAAAAAGTGATTTCCCCCAACACCCTGTTCTCACTAGGCTACTACCTTGTAAATAGTCATTTCTTATTACTTCCTATGATAAGCAAGCATACTACATCACAGAAAGTGCTGGGAATATTTAAGTTCTCATCTTGTTTTATTTCAGACCTTAATAAACACTTGGCTCAAACTTTCAAAACATTGAGTCAAACATTGAATCTGTAGCTTTACAAAAGGAATATGCTACAACTTCTGTAAAAATGAATAAAAAATATAAAAAAATAAAACGTGTGCTTCCTATTTTACAGCTTTTCGGTGATGTTTCGATAATTATGTCACTTCATAACGTTCCCATGGCAATGGGAAAATGGCTGCATTTGTGTGAAGTAAATGCAACATTTTTCAACTTTCTGCTTAGATATATGTAACTTTTTTTGCAACGAAAATGCGGGGATTATGAAATCATGCAAGTCCCGCATATTTTGCGCAGAAATCGGCAATTTATGCCACGAAAGTGCGGCATATTTGAAAAAATGTGGCCCCCGCATAAATATGTGGACTTTGGCTGATTATGCATTATGGATTATGCGATCGCATAATCGAGTTTTTCTGGAGGGACTGATAAACGGTTATAATTAAGTCACTTACATTTTAGACACAATATTGGCTGTTTTTATTCAGTTTCAGCAGCGAAAATAGTTCCAAACAAAGATCACAGCAGAATCATAGCGTATCTCACAGGAACACTCAGCGGTATTTTCATTACTGAATGAATCAGTCGTTTGAACGAATCGTTTGAATGAATGACTCAATGACTGTCGCCTGCCGCCACCTACTGGCGGTTTAGTGTTATGTTTAAATGTATAATTCTTTCCAATGTTTCTTATTTGTATATTCAAAAATATTTAATACAATCTTATAACATTATTTAATGCAGTTGTATTTTTTCAGTGCAAATTATTTAATTTGATCAGCCCTGCCTAGGGTAAAAGTAAAATGAAAGATAAAGCATACATTTAATAAGATTAGGGGGGGAAATGCCCTTTAAAGGTACAGATATGACAATATGCAGATTTGAATATACCAAAGCTGGTTGAACACTGATGAGAATATTGCTTCAGAATAAATTTTATATTTACAACACAAATTATTTATTTTTTTCCGGACAAGCAACTTTTTTACTCAGACAAGTGAATGACAGATTTACTTGTCCGAAGGGCAAGCACATGTAAAGGCTTAATGTCGAGCCCTGATATTTAATTGTGAGATTTGAATCGATTGACAGTAATAACCTTGGAATGGACAGAACAAAACGTTCTGATACTGTATGTCAAATGATCTGTCCATTAAGTCTTGGAGTGTGAATGCAAAATAATAAACCTGACATTTTTTCTATGTAATGTGTTACTTTGTTGTTCATTTTATTATTAAATTTTCAAATCAGTCACTTTTTACTTGTAAATGTACAGATTTTTAAATATAAAATAGTTCTAAGCTCTTTGTTTTATGATCTGTCCTGACAGTAATTATTTTTAATTTCATAAATAAAGAGGATAAGTTTATATTGCAAACTGTTTATTTGCATTTATTCTGGATTTGTTGTCTGTACTGGGCTTACAATTCACATGGGTAGGCCACTTTGTTCTGTGTGTGTGGATGACCGTGTTCGTCCGCCACCACCGAAGACCATTTTTGACCCAGGAAAAACCCTGACGTGGCAGTTATAAGATCTCCCTTACTTAGATGGGAATTTTGTGTTTGTATGTATTACTCAAGAGTTCTCCAAAGAAGACATGGCAAAGAGCCTACTGCACATGATAAGCAATGACATTGGACAGCTGGCCTGCCTCTACGCCAAACTGCATAACCTTACCAGAGTCTATTTCGGAGGATTCTTCATTCGAGGACACCCCGTCACCATGCACACCATCACCTATAGCATCAACTTCTTCACTAAGGTCTCCAACCGTTACTTTTTAAATGTTCATAAGCTGTGTAATAACATATTGATAATGATTAAATGGCTTGCTGGAAAACGTGATCAGGTCAAACGTGCCATTCTGTCAAATATTTTGTTTATTTGATCATTGTCCCAGGCAACTGATTTCTATCATAGCTAGTTTAATGTGTCCCTTATTACTCTCTTTTATTTCTTATTGTATAATACAACATTGACTAAATGTTATTTCTCACTTTCATATTCAAGATAGAAATTTCATTACATCCTGCTATGTTTTTCTGTGAATATTTTGGATAAAGAATTAGATTTATTTGTAGGGGGAGGTCCAGGCTTTATTTCTAAGACATGAAGGATATCTTGGTGCTATTGGGGCTTTTTTGAAGGGAGCAGAAGAAGACAGTAAGTTATTGTCATATATACACAACCAAACTGTTTATTACTTTCTGCAGAGAGTGTAGTTTGTTTTACAGACTGTTTTTTTTTTTTTTTTTTTTTTTTTTTTTTTTTTTAAAGACCCTAACCAGTACAGCTGGGGAGAGAACTATGCTGGCAGCTCTGGTCTCATGAGTGTATCTCCAGAGTTAAATCCTGTGCAGCGGGCTCGTAGCGGAACAGTAAGTTGGCACAGAGAAGAGGCCCACTGTAAATTTGCCGCTGCAGTATTTAAATTTTTTGGATAGACAAAGTCTATTGTAGTTGGATTTATATCTTAAGTGCAGTATATTTACGGATTTGGTCAACTGAGATGCATGCTACTTATCCTTCATGACCTATTTTGTGTTATCCATAATGTTCTCATTTCATCTCTTTTCTTTTTTCTTCTTCATCCATCTTCCCCATCTATTCCACAACCTTTTGCCTCAGTTTTCAGTAAGTACCCTTTCATCCAGGCTTTTCTCTGGATGCTTTTTGCTGTCAAGTAATGCTCAACCTTTAGCTAAATCAGTGCCAATCAGTGGTAGCATTATTATCTAAAACTACAAGAGTCTCGTAAGGTTATTTATCATTAATGCGTGTGCTGCCATGGATATTACTCAGTGTGATGCATTTGGTTTTCATGAGTGCAAATGGTGCACCTTAACAAGTAGTACATAAGATATCTCCATCTTGTATGTTTGACAGTTGCTGCTGTGGGAAATGTCATATAGGTGGCATTTTGATCGCACTGTTAGGACTCTTCTCACAGAACTTGTTTTTGCACTGTTTTTAAAGGTGCTCTAAGCGATGTCACGTGTTTTTTAGGCCAAAACATTTTTTGTCTCATACAGCAGACATCTCCTCACTATCCGCTAGCTGCCTGTTCCCTGACCACACGGTAAAAAAACGCGGTCTCTGCAGACACCCCAGGCTCCAAAAACGCCCAAAAAACAAACTGGGCTAACCTGCACCACAAAACATAACAAACTGTTCCAGCTAATAACCGATAAGAAGGATTATTGGCTGGAAGGATAAGAAGGGGTTAGTGCACGTCAACAAGAAGTGACGTCACCCAACATCGCTTAGAGCACCTTTAAAAAAAAAATGCTTTCCAACTCAAACATGCATCAGATGGACGTATTTGACCATTGTGCCACTTGTCATCGCTGCTTTTTCATTGTTGCATGCATTGGTGCCATGTTTTTAAAATGCAGAGCTAAGTTTAGCTTTTAAACACAGCCCCTTAGTTACAACCACAAATAACAGTTAAGTATGGCTAATAAATAAAGTGCTGCAGAGATGACGTATTTTTGTTATCCAATACTAGGAAACATGTTAGCATTTTAG